>NW_019104504.1:0-13232 GCF_001995035.1 Momordica charantia
TTGGTTATCAACCAAGACTTCCCTAATTGCACATATCACCTACAAACCATTGTTGCTCTCCATTTGCCATATTCGGTCGTGGCAAATTTTGGAGCCCTCCTTGCAGCCATGAGCACTGAGCAGAAAGCAAAAATCTGTAAGTGACCTATGCTGTAACACTCAATTGCTATATTTTATTTTATTTTTTCATTTTATTTCAGATATTAATGGTACCTAAACAGTTCAGTTCCTAGTGGAATTAGTCAAGTTGCTGAAAATAAATCTAATGGATGTGGGTATGGATATTCTCTTAGAGGTATGTTTATCTATCTCATTTTTGTTCATTGAACTTGAAATTCTTGCAATATCACTTACTACGGTGTTGCACAGTCATTTGCATCTCTTTGCATGTTTATAATTTTGTGATAATTATTGCAACGAACCTTCAATGATGAAGAGTTCATTGATGGGTGTTGAAGAGAAAATTAGTTTAGAAATTGGGGACCGGTCATTTGCTTTCTCTCTCTTTTTGGGTTGATGGGCCTCAAGAATACCAATTACTGAGCCTTCAATCATCAATGACTCCCAATAAAATCAAACAAAATTTCCTTAAAAAATCGCATAAAATAATACATTAATTTTTACTTAAAATAATCATCCAATAATTCTATAGAATTCAACCATTTGGAGCATTTGAAGTCGAAATTAAAACTTCTCACCCGTAAAGAAATTGAAATTAATACCATTGGTTAATTCAATAAGTGGAGATGAGATACTTGGAGGGAATTGACAAGAGAAAACAGAGGAACCTCTTCTTGCAAGGTAGGGCGATCCACAATGGCGTTGGATTGGAATATCGATTAGACGATAATAGATTACAAAGTGCATCAAGTACTAAAACCCTAAAAAAACTAGCGAGAGAGAACTAAAATTCACAAAATGAAACGGAGAAGAGAAAGGGCGAGAACAGAGTAACCTCTACTTGCAATGTAGAAGAACCACAACAACATTGAAATTCCAGTCAGAGCACATTGTGCTTACAAACCTAAATTCCCACTGTGAGAAAACTAAGATCCAGAGTTGGAAATAGAGAGAAAATTTCGCTATTATGGAAAAGCGCAGGAAGGGAAGTGTATGCAAGAGAATACTTAAACTATTCAAGTCTTAAAGTTAAGCTATTTATAGAAGCAATTAATTTCGGACAATATCAGACTACAGGTTTATTTCGTGGGCTGCTTTTTGAGCTCAGCCCAGTCCAAATTACAAATTTGTCCACATCAGCTTATGGGTTTTCCATATCATACTCACTCGGCCCATGAGACCAGCCCAAAAAGTAACCTCTCCTCTTTCCATTTTTCATCCCATGTGTATTTCGTTTTTTTTTTTCTAACAAAATGTTGATTTTTAACGTATTAGTGGGATGATGATTTTAAAAAATCTAAGTATGCTTAAATTTCTTTCTTTCAAAATTCACTCATTCTACCATCACTCTCAAACACACCCACAAAAGGTATTATTTTTTACAGAAGTCTCCGATAGAACTTAGACTAGACTTTGGTCGGACAATGATAAGTTGATTCGCTTCTGAGATGATGTTTGGCCGTGCCACTCTCCTCAGAGATGCATGCCATAATTCTATCAATTCACGAGCTTCTCATGATCTCAAAGTGATAGACTACAACATTGAAAAAAGGATTTATCTCCCTATGAAACTGCCCATCCAAGAGCATTTGGCTTCATCATACTTTTTTTTCTTTTTTTCCTATGGCTATGGACATACTTTTTTTTCTTTTTTTCCTATGGCTATGGACAACTAGGATAGATATTATCTTCCAGTCCAAAAAAGGAGGAGAATCTCTTTTGCCAGCTCAATCCTCACGATAATAATTATGTATGCTAATTTTGCCTAAAAATCTCTTGAGGTGATCAAGGACCCCTTTTCAAGATGAAATTAGGACAAAAGTATATTATGATACCATAAAAATCAAAATTAAATTGATTTTAAATTTTCTAAAATTAAAATTTTTAATTTGTCAAACCTTATCAATGGATAGAAAAGTGATTTTAACCTAGATAAAGGTGATTTTGGCCATGCAAAAATCACTCTCAAACACACCGTAAATATGAAAATATAGGGACAAAAAGTATTTTCTGATCAAAAAAAAAGAAAAAGAAAAAGAGGGATGGAAAAGGAAAAGGAAAAACGGCGAAAAGAAAAGATGAGTTAAGGGCATTGATGAAGAGCGGTTAGCTTGGAAAGTTGATGTAAGTCGTCGTGGATAATGTCAGAAAACGGATCGAGGAAGCTTATAGACAAATATTTCAAGTTTGGTTAAATGGAGATTTAGACAGTTTACGCACAACTCGAATTTCTCACACTAAGTTTACGGTACATATTTAGTGACGAGTTTATCTTAGGCTACAATTGTGTTTCAAAGATTATGTGCTAAAAGATCTCTTAATATTAAACCTTTCAAATTTTCCTTCTCTCATTACCTGAGTGCCATGTATTTGATTTTTGAGAAATTGGTCATTTAGAGGTGTGTTGGGATCATCAAATCAATTATATTTAAAGTGATTAAAATAGTTTACAATGTCGTCATCATAACTTATAGTCTGAACATTTTAACAAAAACATGAGATGTCTCAATTTATTCTCTATAATTATCAAGAAACACATAGGATATCATATTTAATGCGATGGTGTAAGTTTAGTAAAGGACAAAACTAACTTACGAGGATAGGTGAGAAGCATGTCTCCATCTCATATTATTTTTCAGAGAAAAAGCAATTAATTTAGATCAAAATGAAGCAATAGATTTTTCTAAAAAACACAATCTGTATTGAAGAATTAAGTAGGACAAACCCTCTTATCTAAACGAATCTGAACTTTTATGTTTATCTATTTTCATCTCTTTTAAAATCACATATTATTATTAAAATATTTATATTTTATTATATGATTATTTAAGATCGGATCAAAGATGTGATTGCAGAAAAGAAAAGATGATCCTTTTTCCACTTCTTTGTATTTAATTTGAAATTGAAATTCTTTGTCTAAATAATACTCTCCTACACATAAGATCGATCAGAAATACCTTTAATAATATAGATAATCAACTTAATCAACTTTTAATTTTATATAGGATTAGGTGGTGAGTGGTTTGGTTAATCTACTTTTTTAACATTTTTTTTATCAGAGCATATTACTTTAATTATGTCCATGACCAAATCCAGAAGACTTTTTAACATATTTTTGAGCTCATGCTCTTGTTCTCTAGCCTTGGAAAACAGCTGCTGAATGGCTCCACCGGCGGTGGCCAGCGTCAAAACCATAGCTGAAACACCCAACTTAGCCTCCATTCCTTCCTCTTACATCTTCTCCGCCAACGATGGTGCTGCCAAGGCAGCTCCACGAGGTGTCGAAGATTCGATCCCCACCATTGATTTCTCTCTTCTCACCATGGGTACTCCCGATCAACGAGCCAAAGTTGTCGATGAGCTCGGCAAGGCTTGCCAGGACTGGGGCTTCTTCGTGGTACGTAAATGTTGTAATTTTGACTTGATTTTAGTTCATGTTTCTTATCTTAAAAGTTTCAATTTGGTTTCGTCCTATCTTTTACCCACTTGAAAAATTCACCTATTTTCTCGTATTTAAATGTTACGTATTCAATATGTTAGTGTGAAAGACAATTGATGAGACTTGACTAAACCATAGAAACCGAATCGGAACTCTTAAAATTACAGACACCCAATTGAAAACATGCCCAAAACATACTTAAAAACGATTTTTTCTTTCTCAAAAGAAAACCCATTTGCAACAGAGATTAAGGGAGTGTGAGAGTGAGAATGCAGGTGATGAATCATGGAGTGGAGGAGAGGGTGATGAGGGAGATGATAGATATTTGCAGAGAGTTTTTTGATCTAACAGAGGAAGAAAAGACAGAGTACAAAACAGAGCATGTTCTTGACCCCATCAGATATGGCACCAGCTTCAATCCTCAGAAAGAGAAGGTGTTGTTCTGGAGAGATTACTTGAAAATCTTTGTTCATCCCAAATTCCATTCCCCAACTAAACCTCCAAGATTCAGGTGATGCTGAAATGATCTCAATGATTCTCTGTTTACTCTGTTTCTCAACTAATAGTGTAATATGTAATGTGCAAATCTGGTTCTGTTTCTTTTCATCGTGGGATCTTTAACATGTCTCTCAAGATCGTGCCTCTTTTGGTTCATCAATCTTATCCGAATTCTCATTTTTGAACCGTGTTTGTTTAAGTTTGTTGGACTCTGATACCATATCAATATTCATAAGGTTTCATCTCAAAACCAATTGGTAATGAGATGAATAACTCATGTCCATTATAAACCTTTTAAGGTCCCATTTTTTTCAACGTGGGATTCTGAGCAAATCTAAACTAATGGTGGGTTGCAGAGAGATATTGGAATGGTGGGTTGCAGAGAGATATTGGAAGAATACTGCAAAAGAAGCATAGAAATGGCAAGAGAATTGGTGAGAGGAATCTCAGAGAGCTTGGGACTGGAAACCTGCCATCTAGAGAGAGCAGTAGATTTTGAATCGTGCTCAACTCTGTTTGCAGCAAACTTTTATCCACCATATCCACAGCCAGAGCTTGCAAGGGGTTTGCCATCTCACTCTGATCAGTGCCTTCTCACTCTTCTTCTTCAAAACCAAATTTCTGGCCTTCAAATCTTGCATCAAGGGAACTGGGTGGATGTCAATCCCATTCCCAATTCATTTCTGGTTAATGTAGCTGACCAACTTGAGGTACACATCCATTTTGTCCTTTTTCTTTTGTTTAATTATGCCGAGAATACGTTCAAAAGATTAAAATTTTGTCATGGGTCTCGAATTAGTATTCGAGTCCTAATCTAAGGAAGAAAACTTTAAAAGATGGGAGGATTTGAATCTCTGACCTTTAGGGAGGTAAATAATACTTGACGAGTTGAGTTTGTTTTCTTGGTATGATAGATCTTGAGCAATGGGAAGTACAAGAGCGTTTTACACAGAGCAATGGTGAACAATAAGGCCACAAGGTTGTCTATAGCCGTGGCAGTTGGGTCATCACCTGAAACAGTGGTTAGTCCTGCACCTCAGTTGCTGAATAAACTCACCAATCCTCCTTTGTTTAAGCACATCAAATACACAGATTATATGCAAATGGTGCAGAGCAGCAATCTCCAAGATTCCTGCTTGGATCGAATTCGTCTACTTTGAATCTCGATCTCTCCTACCTACTCAATAGGGAAGTATTCCCGTACGTATTTTATTATCTTATTTGTACTGTTTTTGATAGATAAGTGTATTCGTTAGAGTTCTCTTATTCGGTGATCACTATGACATTTAAAATCTTTGGTATAATTGCATTTGACAAAGGCATCAATTGCCATATTCTTTTCTACCATGTTCATCGATTGCAATAATCTGCACAAAAATTACTTGCAAGAAATTCTTCAAAAAATATATATAAATAATGTTAAATCTTATGTTTAAAATGTATGTTCAAATTATTCCTTTCATTATCTATAAAAAATATTATTCCTTTGATTTTGAGTTTGGATTGATTTAGGCCCGTAATGTGTTTGCTTCCTTATTTCCTGTTTCCTGTTTTTCAATTTACAAAAATAATATTGTTTTTGGTAACTTTTTCCTATTTCTTACCTTTTTTTATTTAAAAACAAAAATATATTTGATAACATTTCTTTTTTTTTCTCTCTAAAATTTTAACTTAGTTTTTTTTTTCATTTTCAAGTTAAATATTAAAAAAATTTATATTATATTTATTATACAAGTCAAAAATAATAAAACAATATTTTTATCTATGTTTTAGGTAAACAAATTAGAAATAGAAAACTTGATTTTACTGTTTCTAAAATTTCTATACAATTCTAAAACATTTCTTAACGAGAAACGACAAACAAATTATAGAACTCCTCATTTTTTAAACATATATAGGATTAGGTGGTGGGTAGTTTTGTTAATCAACCTTTTTTTCTCTACGTTTTGTTAAGATTAGCATAGTACTTAAATTATGTCCAAATGACCAAATCCAGAAGACTCTTGTTAAACATATTTTTGAGTTCAAACTCTTGTTCTCCAGCCTTGTAAAACAGCTGTTGAATGATTCCACCGGCAATGGCCAGCATCAAAACCATAGCTGAAACACTCAACTTTGCCTCCATTCCTTCCTCTTGCATCTTCTCCGGCGACGGTGGCGCTGTCGATGCAGCTCCACAAGGTGTTGGAGATTCGATCCCCACCATTGATTTCTCTCTTCTCACCACGGGTACTCCCGATCAACGAGCCAAAGTCGTGGATCAGCTCGGCAAGGCATGCCAGGACTGGGGTTTCTTCATGGTACGTAGATGTTGGGGTAGAGCTAGAAATTTGGTAGGAATGATTAAAGCAATTTGGTTTTATAATTTTCACTTAATTTTTACTTCATCTTTCTCATCTCAAAGTTCTAATTTGATTTTAGCGTCCCATCTTTTACCCGCCCAGAAAATTCATCCATTTTTTTGTATCTAAGTGTCATGTATTCAATATGTTAATGTAGAGACAATTGGTGAGACTTGACCAGGCAAACGGAATCGAAGCTCTTAAAATTATAGAGGCCCAGTTGAAAACAAGCTCATGACAAAACTAAGTACTTAAAAACTACTGTTTCTTTCTCAAAAGAAACCCATTTGCAATAGGTGATGAATCATGGAGTGGAGGAGAGGATGATGAAGGAGATGATGGATATTTGTAGAGAGTTTTTTGATCTAACAGAGGAAGAAAAGACAGAGTACAAAAACAGAGAATGTTCTTGACCCCATCAAATATGGCACCAGCATCAATCCTCAGAAAAAGAAGGTGTTGTTCTGGAGGGATTACTTGAAAATCTTTCTTCATCCCAACTTCCATTCCCCAACTAAACCTCCCAGATTCAGGTGATGCTGAAACGATCTCAATATTCTTTGTTTGTTCATATCCATGAGGTTCTATCTCAAAATCAATCGGTTAAGATCGTGACTCTCTCTTGATTCATCAATCTTGATCGAATCTCATTTTTCACTAGATACTCATTATTAGTAATGAGAGGAATAGTTCATGTCTATTATACACTTTTATTATAGGTTCCTTATTTTTTTAATGGGGGATTCTTAACCGTTTAATCTGTAACATGTAAATCTAAAATATTGGTTGGTTGCAAAGAGATGTTGGAAGAATACTGCAAAACAACCATTGAAATTGCGAGAGAATTGGTGGGAGGAATCTCAGAGAGCCTGGGGTTGGAAACCTGTAATCTAGAGAGAGCAGTGGATTTTGAATCGTGCTCAGTTTTGTTTGCAGCAAACTTTTATCCGCCATGTCCACAGCCAGAGCTTGCAATGGGTTTGCCATCTCACTCTGATCATTGCCTTCTCACCCTTCTTCTTCATAACCAAATTTCTGGCCTTCAAATCTTGCATCAAGGCAACTGGGTGAATGTCAATCCCATTCCCAATTCATTTCTAGTTCATGTAGCTGACCAACTAGAGGTACAAATCCATTTTTCCTTTTTCCTTTTTTTTAGTTAAGGTAGAAAGATTTAAATCTCCGACCTTTCCGGAGGTAGGTAAGTAATAATTGATGAGTTGAATTTGTTTTTGGGTGTGGTAGATCTTGAGCAATGGTAAGTACAAGAGCGTTTTGCACAGAGCAACGGTGAACAATAAGGCCACAAGGTTGTCTATAGTCATGGCAGTTCGGCCATCACCTGAAACAGTGGTTGGTCCTGCACCTCAATTGCTGAATAAACTCACCAATCCTCCTTTGCTTAAGCACATCAAATACATAGATTATATGCAAATGGTGTATAGTAGCAATCTCCAAGATCCAACGCATTTGTCTACTTTGAATCTCGATCTTTATCGTATGTGTTTTTATTAGCTTATTTGTACTGTATTTGAGAGATAAATGGATCCTACTAAAACATTTTAGTCAATAAAAATACACCACGTCAAAAAGTTAGTAGAAATGTATTTATTAGAGCTTTCTTATTCCTCGATCACTATGGACATTTAAAATCTCGGGTGTGATTACATTTGACAAAGGCATGAATTGCAATATTTTTTCTACAATGTTTATTTAAAAGGGAAAAACTARATGGTGTATGTAAAATAAATTTGCATTTAAGGTTGGGCAACAATATTTAGTTACAAAAACATTCATGAACATGATTTGCAGAGCCCGCTGCTTCTTCCATCTTTCTCATCTTCACCTCATTCAGAACATTCTTAGCCCACTCAGAAAACTGTGTTCTATTGTATCTGTTTAACATCAACAACAAAAATAAATATACGAAAAATTTTCTATTTTATTCTCTATTTTGATTATAATCGTAAATATATTCAAATTTATAGACAAACTAGACGTATACTCACATTTCAATATAAATGCATATAATAATCTTTCATTCGAAGCTCAGGTAACGGGTAAAAGTTTAGAGATGAAAATGGGATTCTAAAATAGAAGCGTACCCGATGGTGCCACTTTTATAAACGGACATGCAACGACGGTCGTGTTCGGGATAGGGACAGGCGGGGCCATGAGGGTCTCTCCAATCACCTTGATGCGTCATTCCAGACCAGCTTGCGAGCCAACGGAACACGAACTGGCCAATGCCTGCAAGCTTGAGCCATCCTTTGGGGAAAAACTCCATAACACTGCTGTTTCTGTCCATTAGAAACAGGTTTGTCAACTGTGCTCCATGTGGGGATACCAATATGTCTGTCTTCCCCATCAAACTCACCTGTTTTTTTCATTTGCATTTGCATTTGCATTTTCATCAGCATAAATGAAAGCAAACTTAGAAGTATGATCATATGAAACYATAGTTTTAATTAATTTTTTTTTATATACTTCTAACACACAGACACTTCATTTTGGGTACGTGTCGTGTTGACACTCTTACATTCGTATACTTAATAGTTTAATAGACGCATGTCACACGTACTRGTCATATCAAACACACTTACTCAACATAAGAAATTGACATAAATAATAGTATAGGACAAAATAATAAACTTTGAGAATAAAATATATCAAATTCATTTTTTTAATACATAAAAATGCATAAGTTTATTGACTTTGAATTTCCTTCCTAAAAAATGGTATATTTTAACAAACTTGTCCTTGCTATGTCGGTGTCTTAGATTTTTAAAAAATAAGGTGTCACCGTATCCATGTCGTATATATCTATGTCTCGTGTCTTAGATTCTAACTATATAAAATAAATATTTCATCATCTACAAATTGTTAAAGTTTTTTTTCCCCTTTTCAAGCTTAAAGTAGATGTCAATAACTAATGAGTTACATTCGAGTACTTATTATTTTGAAAAAAAAAAATCTAATCCAAATATAGCTCAAGTGAATACCTGATCACAAAAGGTTAGATTATTCGAGTGAGTTACAGTAAGGTGGCAACCGGGGACTTTATCACATTCCTCTCCAAATATCTTGACCACCGCGGTTTCGTTCTTAAACGACCTCGCCCCTGTTCTCATGAGCAGTGTCATCCCCACCGCCGGTGATGGCTCAGGCGAGGTGACGTTGCAGAACAACCTGGCCTTGCATCTCATCAAGTCGTAGGTTTCCATTCTCCGCTGTCGGGACATTCCTCCCTCGTTGTGCCTCATCACCACCGCCTTCTCGAAGCACACCGCCTGCCCCTCGCCGACGCCATGGAAGGCCTCGATCTCTGGTGGCCGGCCGAAGGTGGCCTCCATTAACGTCATCAGCCATGTCGCCATCCACACCCTCACCTCCCCCCAATGGTACAAGATCCATCTCTCCGGAGCCTCACAATTTCCTAAACCATGAATAAAAATCCAAATCAACCACTGAAAATCATGTGACGAAATTTTGGTTTTTCTTAGGTGAAACGTTTCTTTTTTCTTCATTTTCTGTTTCTACTTTTCTACTTTTATACTTTTATATAGGGTACCCTCTTTTTTTTTTTTTCTTTTTTTAGATTTTGAAAAATATCTTACTTTGTTAGATGCAATATGAAAGTTTATGGAGCTGTAATAAACACTTATGACACTATATTTAAATGTTAGGACCCAATTAGATAAAGTTAATGAACTTATTATTAAACAAAACTCTAAAAATTTACATGTAATTTAATTTTAATTTTAAATAACAAAATCTAAGTTTTGCGGGTTAGACTACAACTTTGGTCCTTTAAACCCTCAAATTTATGCCAGTTTAGTTTTATACTTTCAAAACATAACATCTAATTTTAGACATAATCATTCATAAATTTTTGTTTTTTAATTTAACAGGGGAAAGTAGGAAATCGAATCATTAATCTTAAGGACTTGAGTACCGTACTAAATGTTAAATCAATAAAATTACCTCGAGCTCATAACCTACCTGGAAAGGCTTTAGTTAAAACAATTTGAAAATATTGGAACCAAATAGGGAAAAAAAAAACACCACAGGATGGAGTAATTAATTAAACTAAAAAAAGAACTAATGAATGGAATAATCGAAAAGCAACGTTGGAAAAGTGGCGTTTACCTTGAATCTGGTGCCAAGCAACGAAGGGCATGAGAGCGGACAAGCCATGCCAGATGTTACCATAATCGTAATGGTTGTAAGAAACAAAGGTCAAGCCTTTTCTAAACGTGGCGTTTTCCGGCAGAGCTTCCGGCCAGGCGACGGCGTAGTAGTTCCAGGAGCCGTCGTGGGCGTCGCGGCCGCCGAGGCAGAGGAGGCGACCGTCGGAGGCCGGCGAAGGGAACTGCTGGAACTGAACCTCCCCCTCCTCGTGGGTGTCGTACATGGAGCTCATGAACCACGTGTGCCCCTCGAGAGCTCTGTGGGAGTAACGCAAGTCCTTGAGGGGCAGAAACGTGACGGAGCGCCGGAGCTGCTCGGCGGCGGAGGGTGCGGCGGCGTGGAGGGATCGGATGTGGAAGAGGGTGAGGAGGACGGCGGAGGTGGAGAGGAGGAAGATGAAGAGCTTTTGAGAGAGAATTGAATTGATTGATTTTCTTGGGTGTGGCTTTTGGATGGCCATTGATTTGATTTTCTAATTGGAGAGAGGAGAAGAAATTGAAGTGGGGATTTTTGGATCAAGATCATCAACTTTGGCTTTGGGGTCACCTAGTTTTTGAGTTTTTTTCTTCTTTTTGTGCCTCTCTCTCTCTCTACCCACTACTTTGAGTTGGAATGAAGAGGGTAGGGAGAGGAATTTCAACTTTTTGGACTTCCAAAAGCGAAGAGATCAAGAGATTGTGATTAAGTTGAACTCCCACTCATAGATAATTAAATTAATATAAGATGGTTAAGATATTATAACATCTATTAAAATGTTAGAGGATCGATCTCCCCTCTCAACAAAAATTTTGGTTCAATTATTGAGTTAAGATATTAAAATAACCTCTGACTTCGAAATTTCGAAATTTCTAAAAAAAATGGTTGGAATCCTTTTTAACTTTTGAACTCATTTTAGTTTAGTTTGATTTTTTAATTTTATCTAAAAGAATTTTTGTGTGTGAAGTTTAAGAACCAAAACAAATATATATAGCGTGAATGAAGTCTAGTGGTAAGACGTGGTCTCTACCTTTCTTACTTCATTCTATATTGTTTGTGATTAATATTTTAAAAGATGTAACCAAAACAAAGTATTATAAAGGCTGAGAAACTTGAATAGGAAAAAAAAATTAGTGGCTCAATGGAAGAGCGTTGGTTATTTGGTATGTTCTTGAAGATTCTTCTTTTTGAGATCTTCAAAAAAATACATATTATATATATATTTTGGGTTTAGTGGTTTGTGAATCTCAAGTGGGATTCACATGTATTATTCAATCCTGATGACTCACATGTATTATTCAATCCTGTTAATGACTTTGGTTGCATGCTCTTTTTCTTTAAATTATATTTTATCCTTTTTTATTTTAAGTTTGATAAATAAATTTGACAAAGTAACAGGATAATGTCAAATCACTTGTTATATCGATATCGAATTTAAAATATACGAAAAATATTGATATGTTGATAAAAATTTAATAACAGACTCAACCAATGAAAAATAAAGTGATGACAATATAAGATTGTGAATGATTTACGAAAAAGATGATAGCTTTTAATTTAATGCATAGGGGCTGAAAATGAGCAAATGGAGTTGAGATCCCAAAGCAACTTTGGAAAAGAAAAGTGAAAGTTTTGAGTAATTTGGGGGCATTCCCCAACTTTTAAGCAACAATAAATTACTTGTAAGAAATTCTTAAAGGAAAAAAAAAATATATATATATATATTTATATATATATATAATATAGTGTAGAATCTTATTTTTAAAATATATGTGTTCAGATCATTCTTTTGATTTTGAGTTTGGTCTTTCGATTTTTAGTTTGGTTTGATTTAGGACAGTAATGTTTTTATTTTTTATTTCCTGTTTTTTGTTTTTCAATCTAATAAAATAAAATTGGTTTTGATAAATGTTATTTCTTGTTTCCTGTCTTGTGTCTTTTTTTTGAAAAAAATCAAAAATATATTTGGTAACATTTTTTGTTTGTTGTTTTCTAGAATTTTGATTTAAGAAAGGTAAAAGTTTTACATGAAAGTTTCTTTTTTTTTCAAATTAAATATTAAAAAAATTTATGTTATATTTATTATGCATTTAATATATCAAAAATAATAAAATAATGTGTTTATCTATGTTTTGGAAAAAAAAAATTGGAAACAAGAAACTTGATTTTATTTTCCAAAATTTCTACACAATTTTAAAATACGTTTCTCTTGAGAAACAAGAAACGAGATCCCTTATCAAACACTTATATTTTTAAAAATTTGAAAGTAGAAAATAAAAAACTCAAATTAGCGGTTAGTCTTATAATTTTCAAAATTTCATTTTAAAACAGTATTCTTATAGGCTGGCTACAAGTGGTTAAAACTATTTCCAACATGACATATTTTGACCATAAATAAATTGACGTTCAACTAATGATGTGTGAATAACAAAGGGCTTGATATATACACTTGAACAAAATTTTCAAACATTGAAAACCAATTTTTCTAACATTGTTACAAGCCATGTGCATGAGCAACACGTACGAGTCAGGACCCAGCTCGTGGGGCCGTAACCCAAGCCTAAGCCCATATGCAAGCCCAACCAACCCAAGGCCAAATCAGCCCAAGAGCAGAGGTACATGGACTGATCAACCTTTAGGCTCGACAATTCTTCAATTATTAACTA
>NW_019104504.1:14422-39414 GCF_001995035.1 Momordica charantia
CCGACGGAGCCTTCGACGGCGATTTGCTCGGAGGCAATGACGGCGATGCCGACGGCGATTGCGCGATTGTGGAGCCGATCAACAATGCGATCAAAATCATTACCGCAAAACTTCTGGCTGCCATTTCTCTCTCTGAATCAAAAATCAGCAGCAGAAAACGAAGAATCTAGAGAGAGAAAGTGCGTAAGATGAAGAAATCGAGAGACGAAGAGAGAGAAAGTGAGTTCTGAGAAGAAACGAGCAGCAGAGAGGAAGTATAAATAGAAGGGGAAAGTGAGAACCATTGGAGTCAAAGCTGAAACTCACGCCAGCCGTTAGATCGGACTACAAATTTCAATTAGGGATCAGAGCGTGATCAACGGCGGATGTGGATCCTAAATTTTAGGTCGGCGTAGTAATGGACGTAGCGAATCAAAGCCCAAAAGACACGGCTGGTTTTTGCGAAGGCTAAAGGGGAAGAATTCTAGCTGGCTTGCCTTGGGCTTTCTGCGTGCGGGTCCACCATAAAAGTACAGTTGTCAATTAATCTGATACCTACACGTGGACGCTTCTGATTATCCGAACCTTTTAACCGTTTGATTTAATCATTTAATACTGAGATACGAGAATTTGTAACGGTCAGAAAACTTTGGACCGCGTCGTGACCGTTAGTTTGCGGGGCGGGTCCCACTAGGTCTAAATATGTAAATTAAGTATTTATTGATAATCTGAATGAAACAATATTTAATAGTGTATATATTTCCATTTTTTATAACATATTTAATGAGTTATATAACTGATTTTTCTAAAGTGGGGGTAGAGATTCCAATTTTAAATCAGTTTAACTCTGCTTAAGTTGATTATCTTATTATAATTGTGAAAAACACATAATATTTTGGTTTAAAAAAAACTATTTTGGGTTCATTTTCTTTTTCTATTTCCTCAAAATACATGAACTTACAATCGGTATGACGAAGATGTCTTAATTAGTTGAGCTAAGGTTTAGCGTTTAAATGTATTTTAGTGCCTAAATTATTTAGTTGTTATCCGACTTATTTCTTTGAGGTTAACTTGTTTAGTATAATTAAAACAAAAACAAAACAACAAATTTCAAACTTTAAAAACAAGTTTAAACTTTAAAAAATACATACATGACGATTAATATGAGCAAACCCCTGCAAATTATAATTGAATTAAACTCGTCAATTCGAACAAATAGTTTAGGTGAAATAAGAGTGCACTTATTATCATTTTAACATCAATACATCAATCTCCCCCACACAATTGCTAGAAAAAAAATAAATTAAACATATAACTAACAACCACCCATCACCAACCAAACTCTACTACCCCAAATTACCATAAAATTAGACTTCCACAAATAATTGGTACTATACCTACATACACACACATTATTTTTTCCTTCTTTGTAAGCATTAAAATTTTGTCCAACTACCCTCAAGAAATCTTTTACAAAAGTTAAAAAAGGAGGAGCCATAATCTTCTCACTTGTGAACTTTTTTTCTCCCTTTTCTTTTTTGTAGTAAATTCTCTCTCTCTCTCTCTCTCTCTCTGTTTCTTTTTGGTCCAAACCCACATGATTGGTACTAAGTTCAACAAAGCATGCATATGCCAATGCCCAATGTCCAATGCCATTAAAATTTTCTTTATGGAAAACCACAAGTTGTTCCCTAAAGCAATGAGTTGGTAATGCTGTGGCCATTCCATTTCACATGGCTTCTTGTTTGTGTAGCAAGTCAAAATAACTCACTGTTCAAGCAAATGTCCCATGGCCCCACCCCCTCATTTTCCACCCATCTTTCGAGTTTCTCCGGCCCTATTTATAGATCTTGTATCACTCTTAAAAATAACTGTATTTCTCGTACCTTAAATATTGATATTGTCCGCTTTGGACATAATCCTCACAGACTTTACTCTTAGTTTCACCTAAAAAAATTTCATACGAATAAAGATAATTGTCTTTATCTATATACTACATCTACTTTCTATCAAATGAGATTAACGTAATTGTAAAGATCATATTATAATTCATAGTATAAGTAGATAAAAATAATGTCCGAGTATGTTAAAAAAATATGTAATTTTAATCTTTTTGAAGGGATTTATGATATGATCGACTCGTAAAGATTGAGATAGTTAACGACTTATACGAGATGGAATTTAAAAACTGTCAGCAATAAACCATAATAATTCATAAAATTCACAGACATTGCCATTAAAAAATAAATAATAATAAAAAATCCGTCGACTTGGTTCTCCTCAATTTGAATTGCAAGCCCAACAATAGTACCCTTTTCTTGGGCCGATTTTTATGGGCTTTGGAAAAAGGATACCTACTGTTTTTATTTTTTTTATTTTTAATAATTTTGGGATCATTGCGTTAGTTTTGAAGTTTATAATTTTTTAATTGTCTCTAAGTTTTAAATAATAATTTGATGTAGTTCAGGTTCTTAATATTGTTGACATGACATATTTATTAAATGACAAAAGTGAGTTATTTTAGATCTACAAAATGTATAATTCGATAAAATAAAGTAACACGTGTAATCTATCATTTCTTTGAAGCAATGTATTAAATCTCTTTTATAGATCATGTCATTTATTTCGTATAATTATATAATTATTCATATTGTTTGTTCGATACATAATACTCAAATCAAGTATATTTATCTAATAGGTATATTTATCTAGTAGGTGTGTCACGCTATCATTCCTTTACCATAGGATAGAAATTATATAGAACCACAATTTAAATTTCAGTGAGATATAATTTTTTAATTTAGAAACTATATGAATACAAACAACCAATTTTAAACTAAGAAGTTTACGATTTAACCCTTAATCCAATTGGGTTATTTGCTTGAAAATATACTGATCATCTGAAAGCTTTTAATTCAAATTTTTGTGTTATACATTAGTAACATGTTACATGTTACCACGTTAAATCTCAAATGCATAAAGTTCAAATTGGTTTAAAAAATCTTCTATCCATTTTATTGAAACTTACCTTCTTCTTCTCTTTCTTTTTATTATTATTTTTATTATTATTATTATTATTATTATTATATTATTATTATTAGGTTTAAATAATATTTTGGTATATCTACGTTCCAATTTGGTCCATTTTGGTCTCTATATACTTTCAAAACTTTCATTTGGTCTTACTTTTGCGCCATGACAATCTCACTCGAATTACAAGGACCTACACATATTAGTACAGTATACCGGGGTCCCCGGCCAGAACCACACGTGCAAGTTTCCCTGCATGTGGCTCGTCCGTGCTTTCCGAGGCGCTGCCTGTGACTCAGCATGGGAGAAGGGGGCGGAACTGCACACTTTCGTGTTCAGAGCATTGTCCGAGTGAATAGGCAGCGCCTACCACGCAAAGCTTTCTTGAAGAGGCTGGGCTGGTTCCTTTTCTAGCCCGCCAACGATTTGTACACTACTTAATAAATTTCTTAAAATATAGTTGTTGATGTTGAAATTCAGTCTCCTGGGATCTCATCAAATTCGCACAAATCTTCTAAAATAAAGGGATCGACGAGACCTAACTACAAAACAGAATAACTCTAAGAGCGGTGTGGCATTTGGCTCCGATACTTAAGTTAGTACCAGAGTAGTCGGGTATAGAGATTAGGGTTTTTAAGCATACCTCTAGGGTTTAGCTTACCATCGTATTTATATAGGTCGAATCCTAACCCCTTCAAGATCTACGTCAGTTTGAACCCTAATCCCTTTAGGATTTACGTAAGTTGAATCCTTATGCACTCGGGAGATCTTAAACGGCGCCAAGCAGTGCTCGACGCAGACAGTCGCTGGGTCCCAACCCACTTACCTCTCTTCGGGTCCACTCCTTCTTCGGCTCTCTTTCTTCTTTTGAGTTATTTAGTCTGATCTCTATTTTCTTCCTATAACAATAGCCCTAACTTTGTAGTAAAAGGTTTTCATCGTGTATACAATTCGTTTTAAAATTATGCAAATAGAGACTAAAAACACTTTTTTAAAATACATGAACAAAAATGATACGCTTCTGTATGATATTTAGTGAGTTGGAATATATCAAGAGAATAAATTTAAGCCCTCTTACAATATAGTCGAAAATCCTATCAACTTATTATTTGCAAATTAAAAAAATCTCTGTCTAATTTTCCTTTAACTTTGTACCGATTTATAATACTAATTACAGTGTCATATAAATTTATTATAAATCAATTTAACATTAACTAAAGAATCACAAAGGTATAATATAAAATTATTAAAATATAAGTGACTAAATTGAAATTTTTTAATGAAAAACAAATCACACACAAACATTAAAACATGTAATTAGCCAAAACTTTAGAAACTTTAAAACATGATCAAACCAAACCTCCATAGTAATGAGTAATTGATATAATTAAGGTTTTACACTTTGGCATCCGCATTTAGTTAATTAATTGAAAAATTAAGAATCAATCACCCCTTCAATTCAACACATACAAATTAAAATAAAACAATAATAATAAGAATCTGCAATAATTCCATCAAAACGGTTCACTTCATCGGAGGAAATTAAATCTAGCTAGGCCATTAAAGCCGCCGCCATTAATCCAACTGCAACAGTACACCCAGAAATTGTGAATCTGTTTATAGCGCCGCCGTTGTCTGCCGGTGGCGTCGGCGCTGGCGCTGGCGCTGGGGGCATTAACCCTCCATAGGGCGACGGAGGACTCGCCGGAGCTTTAGAGGATTTTGGAGCCTTCGTTGGCGCCGGAGCCGGAGCTGCTGGTTTCGTTTTCGACGGCGAAGGTGCGTGACCGGGAGTCTTCGCCGCCGGTGGCGGAGTGGCCGGAGACAAAGTCGGTGAATGGGACGTCGGAACTGGGCTTACTTCCGGTGGGTTGGCCGCCGCCGGCGGAGTCGGCACATGGGATGACGGAACGGGGCTGAGCTCCGGTGGGTTTTCCGACGGCGGCGCCTCCGCCGTTGGTGGAGAGGAAGGCGACTCGGTACCGGGAATCCATTGCCACGGCGGCGAGTCGGGGCTCGGAGCGGGAGACGGCAGCGGGGAGTTGGCGCCGGCGGAAACGAGCAGAAGCGCCGCCGTCAAAACGTTCAGAACGGTGAAAGAAGCCATTGTAGAGAAATGGGAGAGCTGTGAGGAAGACGATGGCAGGAGAGTATATATATAGAAGAGATTAAAATTAATCAAGATGAAGATCCAACGGCTCATTAAATTTAGAATTATTTATTTTCTTCATTAATTAGATTATATTGGGGAAAAATGAGAAAAAAAAAAGGTTTGTGGAGTTCTACTACTAGTTTGTGCCATGCCACTAAGTACATATTCAAGCTGTCCCTTAAAATATAATTTTTAAAAAATAAATTATATTTTAGCCTGATTCAGTCATTAGATTTGTAATTTTTAAAATTAATTAATCATTTAATAACCAGTTAAATTCATTCTTTTGAAATTAGATATGTGTACGTGGGTTCAAAGTACTTCTTTCATATAGATATTCGACGTAATTAAGTAAATGAATGAATTTTTGTTAATTAATTTTTAAAATGATTAACTATCCAAAAATAAATAAAAAGTTGTGGCATTTAAAAAAACTTTTTTTTTTGTAATCATTTTTAAAAATATATTGATTTTGTGTTGTTGGGTAAAATTTTTCTATACTTCTTTTATCATGCTTAATTAATCTATTGTTGGACCTAATCTAATTATTTAAAGAATAAATTATACATTATACATAGGGTAAGACTTAACAGGCAATCTAGGAATGACATTCTTGGAGAGGTTATTGTTCTTTCTGTTTCTTATTTTCAATTCTTTTTTTTTTTAGAAACAAGGGATTTTTGTAAATGCTTTCTGTTTTTTTTCCTTTTATTATATCTTTTAAAAACCTTCCCATAATTTAGATCTTAGACATTTTAAACAAAAGGGTGAAAAATAATTATTTTTGGAGGCTAGAATACGCCCTACTATATGGCACACCAAGAAAATATATCATTTCATGTAACTTTTCCCTAACTACTCTTCAGTTCAGAGTGATCCTCAAATAGTTCGGGAGACCATTAATAGCCTAAATAAAGACTGATATGGAAGTATCTTGCATAATCATCTATAATTGACTAATGGATTTCATAAACGACTTAATTAAGAGACCAAAGTCATAAGATCCACTACCTCTCTCCTATATAAATAGACATCCATTTATGTACACAAATACAAAATTCTAATTTCTCTGGAGGGTTATAGGTTATTGGATTTGTACTAAACTTGAGCGTCGTAGAGTTCGTTCTCTTTGTACAGGTCTTTCCTCATATAGATCGCTATGCATAGCTCAATTCAATCTGGGTCGAATGTACTTTCAAACCGGTTTGATTTAGATATTATATGAAATGCATTTCCATATATATTATAATGTGATAAATGATTATAAATTATTGGAATAAAAATCTACCAAAACCATGCAAAGCAGTCTAAATTATTCTATTCTACACATTGTCCAAAATTTTCTCATTTTTAGTTGATAAAATTTTTTTATTGGACTCCAAAATATATATATATATATATACAGAAATTGATAAAATAGATAAAACTTTTTGGAAAGATAATCAATGCATTGACTAATTTAGTCATTGTTCATATGAGAGTAAACATATAATAAGATTATTATTACAAAAAAATAGAGGAAGAGAAGAAGAAAAATGAAAGTATGCATATATAATTATTATTTAAACATGCATTTTACTAATCCAAATGATACCCAAAAACACTCTCATGGGTACAATGCGAAAATAACCACAAATTAAACAAATTTTGATGAACTTCATGAAGGAATATTAAAGCGTAATAGACAACATTATTTTATCAAAATAGCCGCCCACAAAATCAAAACAACATCCAAGAAGCAGCCACCATGCCAACAGCCACAGACCAAGAGAATGAAAAGCTGTTCATCACGGCGGAGTTGTGCCCGGTCGGAGGAGGAGCGGCGGGGCCTTCGACCGGGTGGGGCGGTTGGGTCAGCTGCGGCGGAGGAGCTGCAGGAGTACTACTACCGCCCTTCGGAGGAGGAGCCTCAGAGGATGGAGGGTGTGCGGGCGAGGAACCATGATCGCCGTGCGCATGAGCGGAGCAAACGAGCAGCAGCGCCACCAGCATGGAGGCGACAACGGCGGAGGGAGCCATTGTACTGAAAAGAAGAAAAAAGATTGCCAAAGAGGAGACTTTGAGGAAGGCTAACTTTGTGTAGAGATGTATTTATAAGCTCTAATCAAATGAAGGATTCTAATTTTTAATAAATCCACTTATATTATATATTTTTATTATTGGTTTATTTATTTGCCTAAAGTTCTATTTTCTTATATTTATTTGATGAGAATCATGTATTTGGAAAATAGTTGACATAAACACCAATTAAATTTAATTCATATATTGAGTTGTATTTATATTTTGAAATATTCTATTTTGATTTTTAAATTTCTACAAAAGTATTCTTTTTATAAAAAAATTAGCAATAATAATATAGGATATATATTTTTTTAATATTTTAAAGATCAAAATAAAATATTTGAAAATCTAACAATCAAAATGAAATCTGCCAATCATGTTCAATAATATAAATTGAAACTCAATTAATAAAAAAAATGTTTTTGTATATAAAAATATGTGAAATAGGAAAGTCAAAATTGGGTTAGGGGATTTGCGCTGGGTTTATGCTCCACCAGTAAGGTTATAACAGTTGTCTTATTCCTCTTGTATATAATTATCATCAATTTTTTATTAATTTTTCTAAATAATTTTTTTAAAATTATATGAGAGTGAAAGATTTTTTTTTTTAATTACAAATTATCTGGAAAACTGTTGAATTGATAGTTGTGAATTGTGATGTCAAAAATAAAATCGGAGTCGTGTTGATCAGAATTTTCAATCTCTATTCTTTTGATTTTAACTTTCAATTAAATTATTGAGCCTAATAATTTAGAAATGATATGTATGAATATATATTAAATTTAAATTCTACCTTTTCTCAATTTTTTTTTAATTCTATCTAGAATATATTAAGTAGATTAATAGTTTCCGAACTATTTAAATACTAGTTTAATTCATGATGTCCAATATTTTTATTTAATCGTCGAACATTACATGAATTTGTCTCTAATTTTCTATTAATTTTTTTTCTTCACTTTAAAATTTCAATTTATCTTTCCAAAGCTGTTCTCTTCAATAGTTTTTTCTCTAAAATCTGTTTTAACTTATCTATTTTCAAAATTTTTCTATTCTCATAAAGATTTCTTTTTCTTCTCTAATTTTTATCTCTCCAAAATTTCTCTCACTCTATTTCAATTATTCTGAAATTTTATCTTTCTAAATGTTTTCTCACTTTAAATTAAGTGTGAAAATTAATGCATGGAAAAAAAATTAAAATTGGTTGTTCCTCTCTAAAAAGGGATATGGTTAAATTAATTAAATTAAAATTTGATCATTTTTTATTCTAATTATTGTATAGTTTAAATATATATATATAAACATTACTAAATGAATATGTCGGTATTTCCTTGTTTTGTGAAAAACAGAAAACAGTATTTCAAAAAAGAACAGCAAACAGGAGAGAAAACAGTATTCCAAAATATCGTGACATATCGTCGCTATTATGAAAATATGGCCGACGACCGATATCTTCACGACTTTTTCAATATATCAGGCTGCCGATGCAGGCCCATGATATTGGGCCTCGCTGGAGTAGCAATAGCCCATGATGAGAAGCCTGTTCTGTGAGATGAAAAAGGGCGAAATTTTTAAAAAGATAAAACAAAATTGTCGTAGTTTTGAAACTAATAACCAAAATATAGGTTGATAAATTGCATACGACTTTGGTAAATCCGCGTTAGATGAGTATAATTTAGGCTTAAATTGCATGAGATATATAAGAATTAAATGTAAATCACAGGTTAATCGTACGATTATAATGGTGATAAATAATCACCTGACAGTAGAGTTGTTACGTGTAGATCATGCATATTTCTTTTTTCTTAAAAAATGATCGTGAACAAGCATATTGCATTCTAATGGTTAAATTTTTCTTTTAGTTTTTTCCATGTGCAACAGTGAGATTTTCTTGTATTTTTCCCTTCTCTATCTTATTCTCTCTTCTCTCTTTCATTATTCTTCGCTTACATTTCGTCATTGTATCAACCTTCGCCATTGTTTGTGTTCAGACGTGATCATATCACCTCCTTCCCCATTCATCAAACTAGGACGATATTAGAAGAGGGGAAGCGAAGGAGGGAAGAGAAAGAGAGGAGAAAAAGGAGAAAGGAGAAAGGAGAAGGGAGAGAAAAGGAAAAGATGAATAAATAAAACTATTACTTTAAAGTAATAAAATAACTTTTAAAAAATAAAAAATATATTTTAAAATATTACTAATTTGAAGAAATACCTTAACAACTAAATTTTATTATTTAAACTACATTTTTAATAAGTTATTTTTAAACTACCTTGCTTTAAAAATTCCTTATTTATTTGAAGTTATTTAAACTTCATTCAATGGGTATGGGATAACATTTATAAGAAGGTAAATTTTTGACATGTACATTTATGAATAAATCAATTCAAATAGTGTTTATTGTCAACATTCATCTTATTTTTATGCACGTGTTACTTTAAGTTATTAATATAGGTGCTTAAAACGATAGCTTATGAAATAAATAATTTAATCTTCAATTCTAAATTTAAGCATAGCATATTATATAATTCACGGTCACAAATGTTTCCCGAAAATTAAACTAGTTTGAATGCAACAAATGAAACGAAATTAATAGTCATGGTACCCCAGTTTCAGTACAAGTACAACTTAGGCTTCATCTTCATTTTGCTTATGGGTCAGCCAGCAGCTGCTGCACCATTTCACTCCCATAGATGAACTTTTTTTTCTCATTCTCCACATCACTTGCTCGAGTTTAAGCCACGGCATCACTCGATGCACTTGCATTGCCATTCGATTTTTCGTGCTCCTCGATCAGATTTCTAAATCTACCACCGATATCCAAGTTGTAGACGTGCCCCATTTTGGCGCGCTTCGTCTCGAGGTATCTCCTGTTGTCCTTTGTAATTGGGGTTATCAGGGGAACTCGCCCTGAAACTGCCAACCCATACCCCTTCAGTCCTATGTACTTTTTGGGATTGTTTGTCATCAGCTTCATTGTTCTCACCCCAAGATCCCTTAGAATCTACACACCAACATACACAGCAAATTCGATACAATTGGATTCGATTTTTTTAAAAAGGAATGTACTCGTGCGATCAGATCAAGTCATTTAGTTGTTACCTGTGCACCAATGCCATATTCACGAGAATCAACTGGCAGTCCCAGTTCCTCATTGGCTTCAACAGTATCCCGCCCCTCATCTTGCAAGTTATACGCACGAAGTTTGTGGCCCAAACCGATGCCCCGACCTTCATGTCCGCGGAGATACACCAACACACCCCTGCCTGCTGCCTCGATCAGTTGCATCGCCAGAGCAAGTTGGTTTCCACAGTCGCATCTAGCTGATCCGAAAATATCTCCAGTGAGGCATTCGGAGTGCACCCTCACCAGAATATCTTGTCCATCGCCAATATCACCCTGCACGAAGTAAACAGTCCATAAATTTACAGCGAAGTGTTTGATCCCATCACATCTCAGAAAGTCCATCTAATGGAGCACGCCATACATCCACACACTCAACACTCGAGAGAAACTCGCTAGAGCAAGAAATTTTGTGGGAAAAAATGGTTCATCAGTTTTTGTATAGCTAACATAAGCCTGCTTATGATATCACGAGCTCGCATACGAACTAAAAGGCGGACTGTCTCAAGAGAAACTTGGATAAAACGACAACTTCAAATAGTAGGGAGCAGGGACTTCATGGATACTATAAAAAAACTTTATATAGTTGGACAAGTAATAACAAATTTTTTAAGATGGTTTGCACTTGAAACAAAAGTAGTTTACCTTAACCATTGCAATGTGCTCAATGCCATTATCCAAGATAGATCTGTAACAATATGCCTGAAATGGTCCCCATGTAGTTGGCATGCGAGCAGCACCTCCAACACATTCGACTAATCTATCTCTCTTCCTCCGATACCTGTCGGTACCGTCATGTATTCGGTCAGATTAGTTGGATTACTAAACTCAGGGATGAGAAATGGAAAAAGAAAAATTGATGCAACATTGATTGTTTTGTTGTTAGCTTGCAATGTAGATCATGATCATAACCCAAGAAAGAAACTAGTGTTTCATATGAAGAGTGTTTCAAAATACAGGTGAAAAACTAAATATATGAAGAGCTAACACAATTAAACTCTAGCAAGAAAAATATTGGTTTACCTGACTAAATCAGCAATGGAAATGATCTTCAAGTTTTCCCGTTGAGCAAATTCACGAAGTTTCGGTAACCTAGCCATGGAACCATCTTCATCAACCACCTCACAAAGAATACCAACTGGATCTAATCCGGCAAGCATTGCAAGATCGACAGATGCTTCGGTGTGTCCAGCTCTCTTCAAAACACCACCTTCCCTGTACTTGAGTGGAAAGATATGGCCAGGCCGCTTAAAATCATAAGGTTTTGAATCTCTTGATGCAAGTTTCAGTACTGTTATTGCCCTATCACTGGCCGAGACTCCAGTGGTTGTACCTTCTCTTGCATCCTGAAAAAATAATTGTCAGAAATTTCAAGCATTAGATCTATTAACTTACTGCACAAGGATAGAAAAATGAGGAGGTAGCATAGATATTAGAAGGCCAACTATCCATCAGAAATTACATATACATCTTATCATCTTATTAGAAAAACCTTGTTCCAATCTAACCAAAATTGGCTAGTTTTCACTGCCATCTGAATCTTGAGAAAATTAAAGATTATAAAATTGCTAATAAGGAATAATAAAAGGAAGAAATTTTTCATAAAACTGTAATTTTGAACACTCTTACTGGGATTACATTTGCTAAATTGAATGATAATCCAAAATGCCAAGTGAAAAATTCATACCACTGTCACTGTAAAAGCAGTACAGAGTTTCTCCTCGTTCTCCTTTTCGTTCACCATGAGGGGAATCTGTAACCTCTCTAGATCTTCACCTTTCATCGCCACACAAACAATTCCCGTTCCATACTTTACAATGAAAGCCATGGCCTCAGGAGTTGCAGCCTGCGCTGCCATTATCAAATCTCCTTCGTTTTCTCTATCTTCATCATCGACAACAAGCACCATCTGCAACATGACTTTTCTTGTTACTAAGATGAAAAAATGAATCAAGGCAGAAAAAGAAATGCTCCCATGTCTATGACGTATCAAACAGGGAAGGAAGAGAAAAACTAGAATAATGAACAACCTTCCCCTGGCGAATATCTTCAATGGCATCTGCGACAGAAGCAAAACCTTCTGTTGGACGATCAAAATCATATTCGTCTTCGTCAACAGGAAAGCTATTACTTATAGAAGCTGAATCTGGCTGATTCTCGAGGATGGTATCATTAGCAACTACAGCATTGCCATTGGAAGAAGACAGAATTCCTCCTTCTCCAGGTATAACTGCAGCTCTTGTTTGGACTGATCCCCTGGTGCCCAAAAACAATTTGCTTGCATTGCAGTTTGAGGCTAATTCAGAAACAAGGCCAGTTGCTGTGTATGGTTTAATGTGGTTGATTCCACCAAAAGACTGYAAGTCTTTGAATCTTCTACATAAAATAAAAATCAGGCAAGATGCTTAGAGAATAACATAAAAGACATTAGTCGGTGAGGAAAATCATAGAACACATCTAGTATACTTCATTAACTTATAAAAAGCCAACTAGAAACAGAAGGTCCAAGTCTAAACCAGTCAAGGCCTACGAGGGAGGACAATGGACAAATTCCATTAAAAAATTCTTAAGCTCCAGAAGTAAAATTAAGTGGCTAGTTGCACTCCGTTGTAGAATGCTGAGAAATTATTTTATGCCAAAGTGGAACATTGAACTCTTAAGAGAAAGCATAACCCTGCTATATTCAAATAACAACAGTTAATTCCAATTGGATCAAGGAGTCAATACATAACATAAATATTTCTTCTCGCTAGAGGATCTCCTCTGCTATGCATGATGTTCTGCATTCGTTTCTCTTAAATCAATTGGTAGTAAAATGGGAGGTATCACGTTTAGTTCTCCTTTTAGATACCAAAAATTTCGACTTCTCTAATGGAGAAGGAAACAGAGGCCTCTCATGAACATAAATGTGGGATATTGGGTCTTGAGTGCTGATAGAGGAATGGATGCCTGCCTTGAAGTAAAATTCAAACAGATAAATAGTGAGTTTTGGGCAAATCATATAGCAAAAAGGATTTCATGAATGCAAAATCATGAAAACCCCACCTCCAAAATAGAGTATCAGATGAAAAATCAAGCTACAATACGCAAAATAGACACAGAAATCCATCAAAACGAGCCACCCAGAAACGAAAATTGCATTTCATTTGAACAAATTACACCCGAACAAGATGATGAATGGAGTTGACCGTCGATAAACCGAAGAGAAACACAAGGAATTGGAGAATTAAAGAGAAACCCAGATGGAAAAATCAGTCGAAAATCAGAACATAAAGTAGCTTACTGAAGATGAGAAATGGGTGCTGTAGAATGGAAGGAGACGCTTCTGAATGCCATTGGCGCTGAAAATCTCTTAGGCAGCTGAAATCGTATGAGGATTTCAGAATTTGGGTTCCAATTTATACAGCGGGAAAAGGAGGAAGAGAAATCAAACGGGGAAGGGGTGGGTGGGAAGGGCAAGGAATCAACGGAGAAGTTGTACAACAATCGGTTACTCGTAGGTGATGTAACAGATATCTCCAACGAAAGATTGGGATTTAAATAAAATAAAATTCAAAGCATAAACAGAATTTTTCTTTTTTAATTTATCATTTTCGAGTTTTCGATTAATAAAATAGCATTTCTAGCCCTGCAAGACTGCACGCATCAATAAATAATTTTCCACTGTATTAAAGAAATAAAATTCAATGCATGAACAGAATTTCATTTTTCATTTCGAGTTTTCGTTGAATAAAATAGTATTTCTTGCATTCCATGCATGAATAAATAATTTTACACTTGTAATTATTGGCATTGGAACTGAGATCCCAGATCTCAAAATATAAATTTTTTTTCAGAATTCACAATCTCAAGGATAAGAATAAATATTGTGTTATGAGATGGCAGATTTTTTTTAGTTCACAAGATCTGGTGTGGTAATTTCAACTTAATAATATATGTTTTAACCAATTATTTAAAATTCGTATGAAATAGAAAAATTCGTATGAAATGGCCGAATTGATGAATATTAGTTGGATAAATGGTTATTGATTCAAAATTGTTCATTTTCAGCTTTTTTTTTTTCCTAAATATAGATTGAAGTTAAAATTGAAAGTGATGAATAAGAATAAGCTTTTTAAATGCTAACATTATTTTAGAATCATATTGGAAGGAGGAAGAATTCTTATTATATTAATGTTTAGAGATAACACTTAGTTACAAATGTGCTAAAACATTACTCAGAATTTTGTTACTTTTAGAATACAATAAAGGTAGGAATTCAAATTTATTATCCATGAAAAAATAGTTTTCGATTTGAATTGGAAAATAATGGACTTGTTTTTTCAAGTTCAACAATATATATAGGTGGCGAAATTGAGTATAATTCAGCAATAATTGACATATCTCAAATTAAGAGGTCGTGAGTTCGATCTCCAACCTCTCGTACTAAAAAAGAACAATATACATAGGTGGACGAATTTTCAAATCTTTTAATTAATAACATATCGGACATTGTTAATGGGTAAACATAACCTTATTAAATACTTTGCGATTGAAAGGAAAAAAAAAAGTCAAAACCTCAATTTTTAGACATGATCTAGAATTTATTGCAAAATAAATAAATAAATAAATATATATATATATATATATATATATTAAATTCAGATCTTATTAGGTATATTTTATAACATGAAATTTTATAAATCAATAGATAATGTAATAAATATAAAATCACACGGTGATTTTGCCAATCAAAATATAGCTGGACGGATTAAGACAGTATCTACGAAGTTGATAGTTTGAATTCTCACTCCCACGTACTATACTAAACTAAAAGTTTCTATTTCCTTTTGATGTTTATTTTAAAATTTTACCATTTATTTAATGAAATCATAACATTTTTTATCTTAAGGTTCCAAGTAGTTTTAATAAACAATATTAATAAGCTTTTAATTCTGATTCTTTAAAATTAATAGCAAACAACATTAAAAAAAAGAAAAAAAAACTTTATTTCGATTTCTTGTAACAGGGCTTTTGAGATAATTTTTTGTTAGTACAACTGAAGAATCAAACTTACAGTTTTTTTTTTTATAGAAATATATATCTCGAACTATATACTCCATTTTAATTTTATTTTTACGATAATGAAAATGTCATAGAATATGGACATACTATTTTCTTTTTTTCCCTCTAAAATGGAGCTTTCAGAGGGGGCCAAAGGGAACGAATCTGAACTTTTTCTTTTTCACTTTAGTGTTTTTTTTTTCTTTAAGGATTTTATTTTTAGGAAATTGAGAAGTTATTTCGTGGTGCGACAGAGTTGACTATGATCCATTTCCTTTGGGTCTTATCCTTTCTCCAGAGCCTTCACTTCACTGCGGCTGGCCCACATTACCACTTGCTCCGACACGTGTAACCGAATCATCAATTCGGGTCATTTGGGTTTCAAGTTGATACCCGAATCAAAGGGTCGACCCAACAATTTCATCGACATCTTTATATATTTATAGTTCAACATTGATATAAGATGTAAGCCCAACAAAATAATGGACTAATATTAATATTATCGAATTTTAATTTATTTAAATATAATTAAATATTTTCTTTTATAATTTTTTTATAAGTATTCGTCGACATTTTCACAGATCTAAGATCTCGACATTTTTATCGATATCGATATTTAAAACTTTGATTGTAAATGAGAAGGTAGAGAATTGACTATTAATTAAAAAGAAAGTTTAGATATCTAAATTATATTCATATCGATAAAATGTTCTAAATCATAATTTTTAAACGAGAGTGTTCATCAACTAACCGCACTAGAAACAAGAAAAGAGAGGTAATTTGTCATTTTACAAGACGTTAGGACTACTTACATCATGTGTCTACAAGAATGTTTGTGTATTTTATCAAAAAAATTAGAAAGGATAAGAAAATTTCAAGATTTGCGCTTGGTTGGCGATTTATTTTCAATGTTTTCAGGTATGTATTTCATAGTAAATTTGGAAATTAAACCTCAATTTAAAAAATTATTCAAAATGTGTTGAGTAATATATTGGTAAACTGGTGATAGTTACCAATTAAATATTTAGTTAAATCTAAAATAATATTAATTAGAGGAAAATACACTTTTGATTTATGAGTTTGAGGATAAATTTCTATTTGATTCCTAAGTTTTAGAAAACGACGGTTTGATGTTCGACATTTAGAAAATAGTTATAAAAGATGTCTAAGTTTCAAAAAGTGACAGTTTAGTCTAACCTTTATAATAGTTCTAGGTCTTTGATGTTAAAGTTTAGTTAAATGAATGTTGACGTGGAGTTGTTTAATATTTTTATATTATTTTGTAAATGTCCGTTAGTTAAACTTCAATTTCCTCACTCATCTCGCCTTCTTTCTGAATAATAACTTTTAGAAAAATACAAGGGCCCAAATAACTATTTTAAAAATTTAAGAACTGGATTAAATAAAATTTGAAAGCACAAAATTCAAAATATTGAATATTTTAGAAATATAGAATTAAAATGGATCAAAATCAAAATAAAGGATTGAAATAGCGTTTAAACTTGATATTAAAATTACTTGATAAATAGATTTATAATAGGCAACTGACCCACTGAACTGTTTATTTTAAGTTGAAAATTAAACGCATTAGGACATAATAACTCAAAAAGTAATTAAATAAAGCCATCAAAGTTGAATATAATAATAAATTGTTTTGACCGTGTTACGTTCGACAGGGTTTTCTTTTTTGCAATTTTCTTTTCAAAACCAAGAATCATTTGGTACAAGAAATTTGTATTTTTGTAAAGAAAAATTACGTAAATTTATTTTATTTTTTAGTTGGATGAAAATTTGAACTTCATATATGTTTTAATTAATTCGATTATGTCCAAGTTGCATTAAAATAAGTAGATTATATTACTAAAATCAAGTTAACATGCAATCAGTAGTCTATGATTTAATATTTAAAGGTCATGAATTATAATAATAACATAATAATTATTAACATGTAATTGAAAGTCTATTATTTAATATTTAAAAGTCAATTCTAATAATAACATAATAATATTTAATTGTTACTTATCTTGATAATCAAGAGATTATGAGTTCGAATGTTTTACTAGTTGTTACTTCAAAAAAAATATAATCTAAATGTTACATCTTCACAAATTAACATATTATACTATTAATAAAAAAATATCCAGTCAATTTATCATTATTATAACTTCTAAAATACTAATGTTATAAAATTTTTATTACCTATTTCTAAAAACCCAAGAACCAAATGGCAAGAATTAAATACTCATGTCATGTTATGTAGATACAAAGACTAGAGAAAAGAAAGTAAATGGTCTTGTTCTTTTACATATATATATATATATATATATATATATATATATATATATATATATATATATATATATATTCAAATCATCTTTTTTTTTTCTTTTTGAAAAATTCAAATTATCTATTTTATGTTGTTAGTTTGAATTATTGGGACAATATCGAGAAATGAAAAATAAAAACTTCCTTGCACACCAAGACTAATTCGATATGTTTAGATGTTAGTTGGTCAGAACCAATCTAAATTTTGAGTGATGGTCAAACATGAAGATGGATGTTGACTAAACAGTTAAATTTTTTTTTTAGATCGGTATTATAGTATAATATCAAATTTCTAGAATGGAAGAATGATTATTAATTTAGAATGAGATAGTTTTGAAAGTTTCCATAATATATTATGTAATGCGTTGTGTGATCAAAAGTATTATAAATTTGGATCTAACACAAACAACTGGCCCTTTATTTGGATATGATAAAAGTAAAAGTACATAGGATCACAAAACTACTTATTTTAAAAGCACTCTCAAATACGTCGATAACCAACTATATATCAAATCTTGTATTGCGGAGAACTAATCAGCGAAAGCATCACTCTGAAGCACTAACATTGGAGTTTTGATTGAGAGGCATTAGAGCTCTTAATCCAGTATTGAATTCCAAGCCATAGACATGCCCCATTTTGGCTCTCTTTGTCTCGAGGTATTTTTTGTTGTCCTTTGTAATTGGAGTCACCAAAGGAACTCTGCCTGCAACTTCCAACCCATAACCCTTCAGCCCTATGTACTTTGCTGGATTGTTTGTCATCAGTCTCATTCTTCTCACTCCCATATCCCTTAGAATCTGCAAATAACAAATTAGTATTTGTATAATCAAAAAGAGAAAGACGCTTCGACTCTCTCGGTTGTCAAGATAATTTTGATCTGTATTTCAATATTCACATCTTTGTTTGTTTATCATCATCGTCAATCCACTGTTCATGACGATGATAACAAAATCTAGTTGATTTAAAGTTCCCGTGTTAATTACACATACATGTGCACTGAAAGTCCTCTTTCGCGATGGAATCAACAATTCATCGCCAAAGATCTTCCTCAGCGACGAATATAAATTTGTTGCTACATGTGACTTTTGGCGATGAAATGCAGACTTCGTCGATAAAAAAGGTCTTTCACGACGGGACTGTGGCAACGACCTTTGCGACAAACATTTTTCGTTGGGATACATCTTTAGCAACGAATTATTGGGTTTTATGGCTACGTAAGCGTCCGTTCAGGAGATGTCAAAATTCTTATAGTGTTATACATACCTGTGCACCGATGGCGTAGTCCCTTGAATCAATAGGCAACCCCAAATCCTCATTGGCTTCAACAGTATCCCTGCCAGCATCTTGCAAATTATATGCAAGAAGCTTGTTGCCCAAACCAATGCCCCTTCCTTCTTGTCCTCTGAGGTAAACCAACACACCTTTGCCTGCAGCCTCAATGTGTTGCATTGCCAAAGCCAGCTGCTTTCCACAGTCACATCTTGCTGATCCAAAGATGTCCCCTGTGAAGCATTCTGAGTGCACCCTCACTAGAATATCTTCTCCGTCGCTGACATCACCCTTTTTCGAGACGAACCACATACAGTATCGTACAATTGTTGAGATATATAAACGGGAATTGAATTTTTAGATTCACTTTGGAACAAATGCAGTTACCTTGACCATTGCGATGTGTTCGATGCCATCGAAAGTGGACTTGTAACAATATGCATTAAATGGACCCCATGTAGTCGGCATGCGTGTGGGAGCTCCCACACGTTCAACTAATCTCTCCCTCTTCCTCCTATATCTGTCGATAACATCAATCAAGATCAGTTTTTTTTTAGGATTCAAATCAATGACTTTATAATCAGAAACATATGTCTTAATCAATTGAGCTAAGCTCAGGTTGCATCAAGATCACTTCTTTTATTTAGGATTCAGAATACACGACTTTCTGATCGGAGACATATGTTTTAATAATTTGAGTTAAAATTAGGTTGCCATCTGTTAAGGATCCACTTTGAAAGGAGATGGACCTAACAAAGGTTTATTGTTATAATGTACATGAATTACTCTTTTTATAGTCAATTGGTTTTGAGATGAAACCTTATGAATATTAATATGACATCAGAGCTCAAAACATTAAAACAAGAATCCGATCAAGATAGATGAGTCAAAATAACCACGATGAGCTGATCTTTTGTTCGAAAACTAAATACTCTCGTATTATTAAGTCAAACAACAGAATGAAGAAAGAGAGCAGAATATTCATAAGTCTCTTTAATTAGTTGGTTATATATATGTGTGGAATGAAGGGAAATTGAAGTTTTGTGAATGGATTTGACCTGATTAAATCAGCAATGGAGATGATTTTGAGGTTATGGTGGTGAGCAAAGTGGCGAAGCTTTGGCAGCCTAGCCATGGAGCCATCGTCGTCGACCAACTCGCTGAGAATTCCGACGGGGTTGAGTCCGGCGAGCTCTGCAAGATCCACGGATGCTTCTGTGTGTCCGGGCCTCTTCAAAACGCCGCCGTCTCTGTATCTAAGCGGGAAGATGTGGCCGGGCCTCCTAAAATCCTGTGGTTTTGAGTCTCTTGATGCTAGTGCCAGCACCGTCGTCGCCCTGTCCTCGGCGGAAACTCCGGTGCTCGTACCCTCTCTCCCATCCTTCACAAGTTTATGTTTGGATATAGGAAAAGATTAAAGACGAGAATATATGTTTAACCAGTTGGTTGAATTAGACAAACTACTTTAGTATTAATTTTTCTAGGAAAATACTTTAAATCTCACTGAAAACTTGATAATGGTTAAAAAATTGACCGCTCATCGATAGTGGTCAAGACAATATACATGTGTGTTAATTACTTTTTACCTGGTACGACATTTTACACTTGAATTTAGGTTAATCTTCTCGCCTATCTCATTTTATAATTGAATTGACTTATTTTCATGCTTATTATTATTATTATTATTTGTCATATTTGCAAGTGAACCTTTATTTAAGTATTAGTTAATTTTATAAAGAAAAAGATTTTCTTTAAAACTATTCTTTGATCAGCTTTTAAATTTAGTTAGGATTTTATAAATGTTTGTGAAAATAGAATAACAAAATCAAAATCTCTCAAGTGAAAAAGAGCCGTTACCACAGTGACAGTAAAAGCAGTAGAGAAGTTGTCCTGATTATCCTTTTGATCCACCATTAATGGAATCTGCAGCCTCTCCAGATGTTCCCCTTTCATCCCCACGCAGACAATCCCTGTTCCATGCTTTACTATAAAAGCCACCGCATCCGCCGTCGCCGCCTCTGCGGCCATTATCAGATCTCCTTCGTTTTCTCTATCTTCATCGTCAACAACAACCACCATCTACAAAATCAAACCAAAAACAAAAACAAACAAACATAAAGTCTACTACTACAACCAAAGTAGTGGCTAATAACCGCTATCACCTTTCCCTGTCGTATGTCTTCGATGGCTTCTTTGATGGAAGAAAACCCTTCGGTTGGACGGTCGAGATCGGACTCGTGTGTCCAAATTGGCTGGCCGCCGATGTCGAGGATGGCATCGTCGATGACCATGGCATTGGCATTGGAAGAAGACAAGATGGCTCCGTCTCTAGTTTGGACGGAGCGATTGGTAGCTAAAAAGAGTTTGGGAGATCTGAAGATGGAGGGAAATTGATCACAAGCATAGGTGTAGGGTTTGAGAGGCAGGTAAAAACCTAGGAGGTGTTTGCATTTTCTACATGACAATAGGAGTCAGGAAAAATCAATTAGCATCTATCTTTTTGCTGACTACCACTCAAAATTTGATAACTGTGTGATGTTTTGAAAGATAGAAAAATTATATTTTCATGATGACCATCACTCAAAATTTGATAGTTTTTTGTGTTTTGGAAAATAGAAAAGTTATCTCCATTCCTACCTTTCTCTCTACTATTTGTCACAAAAAAAAAAAATTACTAAGGGTTAAATCCTTATAACAAACTAAAATGAGTTTAATCCTTTAAAAATTATTTAACTTATAAAGAAAATTTAAAAATTTTTGCCTAACAAGTCAAATACACTTTCTTTATGTTGAGTTGAAAATACTATTTTAAACCAAGCTATTAATTTTTTTWAAAAAAATATAATGTAAAAAAGTTTTTACCATTTCCAAACTTTAATCCAGACTATATGATATATCAAATATAAAATAGACAACAAAATAAACACAACTATCTATGTGAGAGCAAATATTAAAAATTTGAATTTCTTCATCCAAGTGTGTTTATGTAAGTGCAAATAAAAACTATAAAGTAAATTAAAATAATCATATACAAAAATAAATAAAAAAAAAAACAAATGGATTGGGCTTACTGAAGATGAGAAATGGATGTTGTAGAATGGCAAGAGAAACCTGTGAAAGCCATTTTAATTTGTTGAGGCTGAAAATTCTTAATTATGGAGCTCAAATATGTATGATATGTGTGAAGTTTCTTGAAGCTGGGTTCTGATTTATATAGGACGAACAATTAAGCATAATTTAAAGATTATTGAAAAAAAAAATGGAAACTTGCCAAATCCTAAATCATATTATCATTTTTTTAATTGGAGCTAATATTTAATTCGATATATATTAAGGTTGTTTGGATGTGACTTTGTTTTTAATTTTCTATATTTCAGAAACTTAAGATGGGCTCACAATTTTTTGTGTTGTTTTTCAAATTTTAATAACCTTTTTAATTTTTAGCCATAATTTCCTCCTTAAAAAAACTGATTTTTGAAGGCATTTTTAAATTGTTTTTAGAAATTAAAAGTGGAGTAAGTAATCAAGATTATAATTAAACAAGTTTTTTTTTTAAATAAGAAATAAAAAATTAATTATAAATGTTTATAGATAATTCAATTGGATTGAAAAAGATAAGAGAAAAAATAACATATATGGGAAAAATAAAGAAGAAAATATTGAAAGCCACCATCATTCTTTTAACTTTTTATTTATTTATTTTAAGAATGTATTAAATATATTAATGCTTCTATATTCTTTTTGCTCTGTTTGTTACCTCGAATTTTGAAGGAATTCAAAATCACGACGGATTTCAAATGAATTCCATTGTTTGATACCACCAGATCAAAATGATCTTATTATTTACAAATATACTACTAAATATGTATTTAACAATTTTTCAGATTAAGATTCAATTTTCAAATATGCTACCACACACAAACATTGAAAATATGAAATATATACAACTATGTTTCTCATTGAATTTATTATTTTCAAATTCATAACCAAACACACCATAGGTTAATCTTCAAATTAAAAAGTTATATCCTTATTGCACACATTATACATAAACAATATTTTGTTACTAATTTATATATTTAATATTATAAGAATGACAGTTACWTTGAATAATAATAAAAGAAAGAATAAGATATCCATATTTCTAACATAAACATAACTGATTAAGATATCCATATTTCTTCTTAGAGAGGTCGTATGTTTGAACCTCTATATCTTTTATTAGATCGTAAGTTTGATTTCTCACTCCATATATTTTTACATAATGAATTAAAAAAAAGAGAGAGAGAGAGAATGCATGAGTCACGGAGGAAGAGAGAGGGCATGAGACATGAGATGAGGGAGTTGTCCCACATGGACAAGGCATGAAAACAAAGCCATTTGACTTTATTTATCCAAACATCTAGCTACCTTCCTTATTTGCTTCTCTAATTAAGATTATTATTCAATCATTAGATCATTAAAAAGGAAAAAACAAAAACAAAAAGTTGTTAGTGTCCTATAATAGAGTCATAATTTTCTTTCATTAAAATGACTCATTCTTTTTTTAATATATAGTCCATTAGCTTTTTTTCTTAAGAGAGATTTTTTTTAGTATAACACACAGGGATGTCCTTGGTTAAAGATAAGTATCAATTACCGCTGACCTACACTTGCTTTGGCAACATGAACATATTCAATAATTAAGATATGTTGTTCTTTTTCTAGAAGTTAAAACGTTCAATCCTTCGTCCCGTATTTATTGTACTATATATATATTTATTTATTTATGAAAATAGAAATAAAGAACCTTCATATTCTTTTTCTTGACGTTAACTTTTGTTAAGAATATTTTTGTAAGTTGCATACAAATGATTGTTTTTCTATATATTAAATTTAATAATTAAGTGTAAGTAGAGGATGGTAAGAAGATCGAGACTGAAATTATTTTTATATATTTATTTAATTTTTCATAAAAAATTAAATATTTTAAATAAGTATTTGAACAAGCAAATGGTGCCTTTTCAAAAAAAAAAATTAAAAAACTAGCAAATGGTATAAATATTCGTTTTTTATGATTAAAATATATAATTTTAATATATTTATTAGTTTTTTATTTTAAAATAAAATACTAGTTTTTTTTTAATTATAATATAAGTTGGGGAAATAAGAAAAAGGTAAAATTTTTAAATTACTTCAGGTTCAAATCAAACTTTACCGATCTATTTAGGCTTCAATTAATAGTTGGGTTTCAATTAATAGTTGGTTGGCTGTGGTAAATATATTTTTGGTTCCTAAAATTTGGGCACGGTTATTTCTTCCATAGATTTTAAAATTGTATGCTTTTACCTCAAATATTTAGAAAATACTTCATTTAATCCTTGGCATTAGGTTTTCCTGTTAGCCAAATTAACGTAAAAGTGATGTGGTGCTTTTAATAATAAATCTAACCGAGTGGCACTTTTAAATTAAAAAATAATAAATAAAGAAAAAATAACTTTTTCTCTACCACCCCACCTCCTCCACTTAATATGCCTGGTCAAGAGTATTCATGAATTGGGTTGGACCGGTGTACTTTTTAGACCAAACTCAATTGTTCGGATGGTAAATTTATTCAACTCAAACAACTTTTATTCATAACTCAACCTAACCATGAAATATTTAGGTTGGGTTAGTTCCCGTCATTTATTCAAATAACTGTATTAATATCTTAAACATTTATTTATATATTTTATAATATTGAATCAAGATCGAGTAGGGACCAATGTTCTAAATGTCGACCAATACATCGCCAGTGATATATTAAAATATCACCAACATGTCGCGATATTATCCACGTAGCAACGATATTTTAAAAGATATCGTTCAAAAAAATTAAAATAGTCCGACCCACTTTAGAGGCCCAGCCCGTTTGTATTGTAAGAGGGGAGGGGGGTTTACAATTTTTCTAATTCAAATTGGATTTCTTTTTTACAATTTTCCTTTCCGACGTGGGATTCGGATTGAATCAAGATCGAGTAGGGACCAATGTTCTA
>NW_019104504.1:39430-59519 GCF_001995035.1 Momordica charantia
ATTTTAAAAGATATCGTTCAAAAAAATTAAAATAGTCCGACCCACTTTAGAGGCCCAGCCCGTTTGTATTGTAAGAGGGGAGGGGGGTTTACAATAGTTCTAATTCAAATTGGATTTCTTTTTTACAATTTTTCTTTTCAAATTTAATTACAAAATTTTCAAACTCATAATTTCATTTTTAATAATTCAATTTAATTATCATAGTTACATATGGGTATATATATCAATATTTCATATCTTCCTTATGTAATTAAACACTAGATTTGGTTATAAATTATTAATTATCAATAAAAACACAATTAAGCAACATTGAACTTCAATTTACTAATTCAAATTATTTTCATCAATCTTCATTATCTTATTCCGACATTTTTATCGACATCGACATTTTCACAAGTAAGTTACTCATATTTTTACATATGATAGTTAGGAGTGATCAATTATAACTTAATTAAGCTACAATTAAAGTTTTATTTACTAATTAAAATAATTTTTATTATTTTTTACAATTTTCGTGATTTTTCTCCAAATATCTGTCGACATCGACATGTCCATAAAATCGACACCTCGATATTTCCATCGACATGGACATTTTGAACCTTTCCAAGGGACAAGTTTTCCGAAACTTCAAGGCGAAAAAAGACAATTTACCAATTTTTTTTGGTAGAAAAAAGGACTAGTATTTTATTTATTATGACAATTAATGGTAAAGTTTGCAATCTTATTTGGGCTTCATTCACACCTATCCCAATGTTTGAAGCCCAAATAAAGTTAATGGTAATATTAGGCCCACAAAGTAAATAGATATGACCCTCTTTTTTTTTTGGCGGATTAGTATTTTGAAAGACAAGGCATATGATGGAATACATTTCATTAAAGTCCTTTTATTCTCCTATTAAAATAAATTACTTTAGATTAACATTTCGAACAAGAGATTCTAATACTTTAGGATAGATGAGTTCTTCCTACTAATTACTAATTAGTATCTTCAAATCACTTATAGATTGACATATATAGATCACATCAGAATATGATGCCCTACAAAAATCCTTAAGCATATTTTTCTTTAATATATATTCTAAATTCTTTATAAGATGAAAAGAGTTCAAATTAAAAAGAAAATACCAAATTAAGCCTACTCACCTTGTAGCCATAGTAAGCATATTTATGTGCAGCCAAATTATCATAATTAAAAAAAAAAGATGAATGAATGATCGTAAATAGTGGAGGAAAGTATTTGTCCAGCCAAATTATTAAGGGAAAAATAAAAGAGTAAAGATCATAAAACACCGTATAACAATTTGGTCTCCTAAAATTAGTTACAATTTAGTTCGGTTAGGTTAAGATTTAACAAAAATATGACGTGACGGTCAACTAAGATACATGTGTACAAATTAAAAGGATCACGTGTCCAAAATTGTGGGTCGGATTGGTTCAATTTAATAAAAATATAGCACTAAATATGTGTTGTTGTGGTTGTTTTTTTTTTTTTTTTGGAAGTGGGTATAATTTTGACAATAAATTCTAAAATGGAAAGAAATCCCAACAAAGATGGATAAGAATCAAAGCATTAGGAGACAAAGGCAAGTGAGTAAAGTGGAGGTCCTTTTCATCAATTTTCCCAAAACATTTCACACTTAAGACCCTAACCAAAAAAGTTATTCTTTCCTTTGTTTACTTGAAATGACCCCAACCAATACAATTATTTCTATTAAATAGCTCAAACAAATATAATTCTAAAAAAAAAAATCAAACAAATGGAACGATTGAGAACTCACTTATACTAACAATGTGCTAGTCTTACGAAAATAAAAAAATCAAATCCGCACATCATCATTCTTTTAATGTTTAGTGACAGTAGCAACTCGATTGAAAAAAAAGATTAATGCCTAAAAAATATCCAATGCAATTAAAATTTTATAGAAAGTAGATGAAAATGGAAAGTGACACCGTGACTAAATTATACATTTAGTATTATTTTTAATATGTATATTTATTGAAAACCATATCCAAAACAATCTAATATGATTTTGTCCCCTAAACATTCACATGCATACAAAGGGACATTTCTTGTAATCAAGAAAAAGTTATAAAATACATGTCTTTCAAATGATATGCACAAACAAAATTCAACTAAAAATAAAACAAAATGAGATTGGAGTTCGGTATAAATGTTCTATTCAAATTCAAATTTGAATAGTAAAAATATTTTTACAATGTCACGAGATTTTATATGATATGTCCACCAAAATTAAATGGTAATAAATCACTCAGTTCGAGCATAGTTCAAGTAATAAGACACATTAATATCATTTAAAAAGTTGATGGTTTGATCATCCACTACCTCACAATCGTTAAACCCGAAAGTTTTTTGAATCTCAGGTTTGATAACTTTTTTTTATTATAAATTATATTGGTCAATGATTCAATTATATCTATGCCACAATCCAACTGAATAAAGTAGAGTATTATGACTAATTTTATTTCCATAAAATGATCAAATTCCACTCAAGTTTATATCAAAACACCACCTCATCATTTTTACCATCCACATTAATCTTTTCGAAATTCATGCACCTTCCAACCAAGCTAGTCATTTTCTAAAATTAAATCTCAATATCGATCCAAATAGATGCTCCATTATCAATTTCATCATTGTATTATCTTTCCATTATTATTAAGACAAGAAAATACTCCACAATTTAGCGATATATTTTTCACTTCAAACTTAAGTCTACATAGTTTGATAATTAAGATGGTATTTATATACTCAGCATTCAACTATCTAATCTTAAATGTACTAAAAAAAATAAACACTCATCCTCCTCTCGTAGAATCTCTTTCACATCCTTTAAATCTAGCAAAATATTATATAGTTTAAATCACATGTAAGGTAGACAAAAGGGAAAAAAAAGAACAACAAAAGGACAAAAATGAGTAACATGCTTATAAACCTAATAATTTTCGTCCCTAACAACTCACAACTTCTTAGTTGACAATTAACGTTGAGCTATATTCGCTTTAACAAAGTTTAAAAGTGTTTTAATAGATATGAAAATTTTTAAAAAAATTGTCTAGAGTAAATAGTTTTTAAATAGAAAGTTGTGATCAAATTTGTAATTTGAGAGCATGAAATAAGATTTAAGCAAATTTAGAAAAATCATCGTAATATTTTAAATTAGTGGATCAATTTTCAAAAAAGAGGAAAAGGAGGTGGACGAATGGCAGAGCGACACGTGGGAGCTGCGCATGAGAGTTGATGTGGATTCCCCTGTATCGGAGAAGCGGGCGAAAGGAAACCGCAGCCTCCAATTTTCACTCTCTTCTCCGTCGCAAATCAATCACCAGACCACTGACTTCGTTCAATCCGCTCTGCTTTTCTTCTGATTCTTACACCCGAAAGCCAAAATCTTTGCCCCTCTGATCCCTCGATTTGCTTGGTCCTTGTCTTTCTTACGACCCCCCCACTTGCTTTCTCTCTGCCATCTTCATAATGGAGAGCTTTGCCCTCCAATCCCTCTCCACTACCTCCTCCTTTTCTCCCATTTCTCGCATTTCTCTCCTCCGCCGCCCACGACCCATTTCCCATTCTCAATCCTTTTCCTTCCCAATCTCCCCCAATTTCTCCCCCTCCACTTCCAAACCCATTTCCCATTTCCCCCTTTTCACCTCTCAATCTTCCCTTTTCAATTCGCTCCCCAAATCGCATCGATACCACCCAATGCGGACCACTGCCCAATCCTCTCAATCCCCCGACATTCAGTCCCCAACCCCACCTCCCCGCCGAGGCGCCAAGCCCATCCCCTTCCTCATCTCCATCGCTGTTGGCCTCATTGTTCGCTTTGCCGTCCCCAAACCCGTCGATGTTTCGCTTCAAGCCTGGCAGCTGCTCTCCATCTTCTTGTCCACGATTGCCGGGCTTGTTCTGAGCCCCTTGCCGGTCGGTGCGTGGGCGTTTCTTGGCCTCACTGTTACTGTTGTCACTAAGACTCTGACGTTTGCTGCTGCGTTTAATGCCTTCACCAGCGAGGTGATTTGGTTGATTGTCATTTCCTTCTTTTTCGCTCGTGGGTTTGTCAAAACTGGATTGGGGGATAGAATCGCGACGTATTTTGTTAAGTGGATGGGGAAGAGTACGCTTGGGTTGTCTTATGGTCTCACGATTAGTGAGGCGTTGATCGCCCCTGCAATGCCGAGCACCACCGCCAGAGCCGGTGGTGTGTTTTTGCCCATTATTAAGTCGTTGTCGCTCGCTGCTGACAGTAAACCCAACGACCCATCGTCTAAAAAGATCGGTGCTTATCTTGTTCTGTCTCAATTTCAGGTTCCTTTGCTACTTTTGCATGCTCTATTATCAGCTGTATTTTCCATTGTCTTTCTGGATTTGTGTTTCTACTGCCAATAAGCTTTGCCATGCCAAATCTTTGTCTGCTGATTGTTGAGGTTTTGAGCGACTGGCTGCTTTATGCGTTTGTTATATTTATGGATTTTATGTGATTGGATATTGGCAAGGCATAGCGTAACACTTTGATTTTTTGAGAGGAATAAAACTTCGGAGATGGCTTACTTTAACACCTCAACATGGTGTTCTCTTTTTGCTCTGTTTTGTTATTAATACCAACTGGAGAGCCTTTCTTCTACTTTTCTTTCATATCATTAATTAAAAGTTTAGTTTCTTGTCAAGAGAAAATAAAAAGGTGGGCATAGAACTTTTATCAGGGAAATTTAGGAGCCTCTCAAACTTAAAATTTTCATCTGATTCAATATCCATTTTAGTTGCTGATTCTGCTCTACACTAATTCTAGTTCTATTGCAGAAAAAAGTATGAAATCCCATTAAAGCTTGTACTTTTAGCTACTCATTCGGGAATGAGAAGAAATTTCTATCGCTTCAATTTATCCAATCATTCTTCTGGTATGTGTGGAGTGAAGGAATAGAAGACTTTTCAACAACAAAGATACATTAACTTTTTAGAAACTCTCACTTTTGTTTCCCTCACATGGTTTTGATGCTATACTCCTTTCGACAACTATGGTTGTAAACACTCTTTTAGCCAATTGGATGGCTTTTTTGTTATCTCCATTGGCTTGGGGCTTGTGTTCTGGTTCCTTTGATTATGTATTGATTTGATGTATGATGACATATGCTGCTATCAGGTTGTATCTATGACAATGAACGATTGTTAACTATTATCAGTTTGTATAAGTTGAATTTTGCATGTAAATATTCGTTAGTGGCATCTCAAGATACCGTTGGTAACTCGGTACTGCCTTCTTATCTGCTGGTGACAGTGTGCTGGTAACTCTAGTGCCCTCTTCCTTACTGCTGCTGCTCAAAACTTGTTATGCCTGAAATTGGCTGAAGAACTTGGTGTACAAATATCTAGCCCATGGCTTACTTGGGCCAAGTTTGCTAGTGTCCCAGCAATTGTAGGTCTCTTGGTAACTCCAGCAATCTTATACAAGCTTTTTCCTCCCGAAACCAAAAACACGCCAGACGCCCCGGCCATGGCTACAAGAAAGTTGGCAGCCATGGGTCCCGTCACAAAAAATGAATGGGTCATGGTTGGTACTATGCTTATTGCAGTCTCTTTATGGATTGCTGGGTATGTAACATTAATATTTTTGCTTGATCATATGCATCGTTTTCTCTGGTCGTAGACATATTGATATGGTATGGAAATGGTATTTTCGTTGCTTGATCACTGACCTGCCCCTCTTCTACTGCTTGAAACCATTTTCTCATGATATTCTTGATTTCATTATACCAGTTAAAGCATTGGCACTACCTTAGGGGCACAAACCTTTTAGTCTGAAAATTTATGAACTGTTGTCAGCAGTAGAAGCGGCTGCAGATGCACATTAATTTTTATTTCTTACTTGTCATCTGTTACTTATGTTAATCATATGGTCGAATGGTTTTCGTTTCATCCTCTGGTTCCGAACTAAGCATCTTTTGTTTACTTTCAGAGAGGCCCTCAAAATACCAAGCGTTGTGGCTGCAATGATTGGTTTATCAATACTCCTTACCCTCGGAGTCCTTGATTGGGATGACTGCTTAGCCGAAAAGTCGGCTTGGGATACCTTAGCTTGGTTTGCTGTCCTCGTGGGCATGGCGGGCCAATTGACGAGTCTCGGTCTTGTTGGTTGGATGTCCAATTCTGTGGCCCATTTGCTGAAGTCTCTCTCCCTCAGCTGGCCTGCAGCATTTGCCATTCTTCAAGCATCTTACTTCTTGGTTCACTACCTCTTCGCCAGCCAAACTGGTCACGTTGGAGCTTTGTACTCGGCATTCCTTGCAATGCACTTGGCTGCCAAGGTACCCGGTTTGTTGGCTGCTCTGGCCTTAGCTTACAACACGAACCTCTTCGGCGCTCTGACCCATTACAGTAGTGGCCAAGCTGCTGTATACTATGGAGGTATGGCCTTCTAATTCTAACAGACATAGGAATCACAAACATGCCCATCTTCTTTGAATTCAGACAATGACCCCCTTGAGCCTGACATAAACCAATTGTTTGTGTGTGTTTCTTTGTCGCAACAGCGGGTTATGTCGAGCTACCGGACGTGTTCAAGATGGGATTCGTGATGGCACTCGTAAACGCTACTATCTGGAGCGTGGTTGGGGGTATTTGGTGGAAGATTCTGGGTCTATATTGAACATGAAATCTTGAATCAAATGGGTTATTATTTATGTGTTGTACATGCCCTGTCTTTGGGCACCATCGAGAGTTCAATTTTTATGTAGCCAATTTGTTTGTTCTCTTTCTCTCTACTGATGGGTGGGCATTGGTTAGGACTTTGATTAAATTTTGCCTTTGTCTAACCATTGCAAATCAAATGGTGCAAGGGAAATTGGTTGGTTATGAATGAGATTCATAATTTGGTGAAAAACCAATCTGAAACTCTGGCCTTCTTAATCTCTGAGTTCTTCATTTCTGTATTTCTGTTCTCGACTCATCGTTGTCTTCTTCTTTTGCCACGGAGGAACTTTGCACTCTTCAATGTTGTTCGGGGTGAAAATTAGTTGGATTGGTTGAAGTGACAATATTTAGTTTCCCTCTCGGTGTAGTACTAACTTTCAACTAGTTAAAGTCAAATATGACCATATCTCAATAGGTTAAAGTATGTATATTGTTAAGTTGGAGATTTATGAACACTAAACTAAACGGTTTTATTAAAAAAATTCAAAAAGATAAACTTCTTAAAAAATTATCATTACATCCTTCTGTCAAAATTACAAAAATTTCCTTTTAAGAACATTTTTAAAAAAATTCATATTGGTTTTTTAAATTATTAATAACAAAACAATTATTAAATGGGATTTTGTCTTTAACCTTTGGAAGCAATTTTCTTTACGTGAGAATGAAGTTTTGAACTTCAGAAAAGGAGCAATATGTCTAAAAAAAAAGAATTATTAACAATGATGAACTTGATTTTTCTTTTTTCTAAAACAGAAAAGTAGAAACCAAATATATTCTAATTTTTCTAAAACAATAATAATAAAAAAAATCGGATCATTGGGCCTGGAATGTCCGACCCGGCCCATTGGAGCGATGAGTTGGGTAAGTCGGTTCTATATAAACCCAAGAGAAATCGGGAGGGGGGTTTCGTTTCGCAGTGTATTTCTCCTTTTCCCGATCAAACAAAGCCCTAAAATTATCTGATTTTCTAATTTCGCTGCACAGACGAAGGAAGGAAAGTTCGCCATTCGAATTCGCCACTAGATTCAGGTCAGTTCATTTCTCTATCCTTCAATTTCTTCATTTCGCATCTCTTAAGTTTCTACAATTTTCTTACTGAAATCCTCATAGTCTATCCGCGAAACACTCGCCGAATCGATTTCTGGGGCTCTGGATTCAGACGCAAGTCATGGATTTAGAGATAGCCAAAACCCAGGAGGAGCGGAGGAAGATGGAGCAGCAGTTGGCTTCTCTCAGCTCAGTCACCTTCGATACTGATCTTTATGGCAGCAATGATAAGGCGGGTTATGTGACTTCCATCCCGGTTAACGAGGATGATGAGAACCTCGAATCCTTGGACAACGAGGTTGCTCGGAAGTTGGCATCGTATACGGCCCCCAAGTCTCTGTTGAAGGAGATGCCCAGAGGCAGCGAAGAAGATGATGATATGGGGTTTAAGAAACCCCAGAGGATTATTGATAGAGAGGATGATTATAGGAAACGGAGGTTGAATAGGGTGATATCACCTGAGAGGCACGATGCATTTGCTGCGGGTGAGAAGACGCCTGACCCGTCTGTGAGGACGTATGCGGAGGTTATGAGAGAGGAGGCGTTAAAGAGGGAGAAGGAGGAGACGTTAAGGGCTATAGCCAAGAAGAAGGAGGAAGAGGAGGCTGCTAAGGCGTCTGGTGAGAGGCCAAAGGAGTCGGCTGCAGCAGCTGCAGCACCCCAGAAGAGGAGGAATAGGTGGGATCAATCGCAGGACGAAGGTGGAGCAAAAAAAGCAAAGACCTCGGATTGGGATTTGCCTGATACAACACCTGGAAGGTGGGATGCCACACCAGGCAGAGTGGGGGATGCCACACCTGGTGTGGGGAGAAGGAATAGGTGGGATGAGACTCCGACTCCAGGGAGGTTGGCTGATTTGGACGCAACTCCAGCTGGTGGTGTTACGCCTGGTGCAACCCCAGCTGGAATGACTTGGGATGCAACTCCCAAACTTCCTGGGATGGCTACGCCAACTCCAAAAAGGCAGAGATCACGTTGGGATGAGACCCCAGCAACAATGGGAAGTGCAACTCCAATGCCTGGAGCTACCCCTGCTGCTGCTTTTACTCCCGGTGTGACTCCTGTTGGAGGAGTAGAGCTGGCTACCCCCACACCTGGGGCTATCAATTTGCGTGGCCCAATGACCCCTGAGCAGTATAACTTGATGAGGTGGGAGAGAGATATTGAGGAGAGAAACCGACCATTGACTGATGAAGAACTTGATGCCATGTTTCCACAAGAGGGATATAAGATTCTGGACCCTCCTGCTTCATATGTGCCTATTCGAACACCTGCAAGGAAGCTGCTTGCCACGCCAACTCCAATGGGAACTCCTCTTTATGCCATCCCAGAGGAGAATCGGGGGCAGCAGTTTGATGTTCCGAAGGAAGCACCTGGTGGCTTGCCGTTCATGAAGCCAGAGGATTACCAATACTTTGGGGCACTGTTGAATGAGGAAGACGAGGAGGAATTGTCTCCAGAAGAGCAGAAAGAGCGGAAGATTATGAAGCTCTTGCTCAAGGTAAAGAATGGAACGCCCCCTCAGAGGAAAACAGCTTTAAGGCAGCTTACTGATAAAGCTCGTGAGTTTGGTGCAGGCCCATTGTTCAACCGCATTCTGCCACTCCTTATGCAGCCTACTTTGGAGGACCAGGAGAGGCATCTTTTGGTTAAGGTTATTGACAGAGTCCTTTATAAATTGGATGAATTGGTTCGTCCCTATGTGCACAAAATTCTTGTTGTGATTGAGCCATTGTTGATTGATGAAGATTACTATGCACGTGTAGAAGGTAGAGAAATTATATCCAATCTTAGTAAGGCTGCTGGTTTGGCTACTATGATTGCTGCTATGCGTCCAGATATTGACAACATCGATGAGTATGTTAGAAATACAACTGCCAGGGCTTTTAGTGTTGTTGCTTCTGCACTTGGAATTCCTGCCCTTCTTCCATTTTTGAAAGCTGTGTGTCAGAGTAAAAAATCATGGCAAGCACGTCATACTGGAATTAAGATTGTTCAGCAGATTGCTATTCTTATTGGTTGTGCTGTTTTACCGCATCTTAGGTCTCTTGTTGAAATTATTGAACACGGTCTCAATGACGAGAACCAAAAGGTGAGGACAATTACTGCTCTGTCTCTAGCTGCACTTGCTGAGGCTGCAGCTCCATATGGTATTGAAAGCTTCGACTCCGTTTTGAAACCACTGTGGAAGGGTATTAGGTCGCACCGTGGTAAGGTGTTAGCAGCTTTCCTTAAGGCAATTGGTTTTATTATTCCTTTGATGGATGCGCTGTATGCCTGCTACTATACAAAGGAAGTGATGTACATTCTGATTCGAGAGTTTCAATCACCTGATGAAGAAATGAAGAAAATTGTTCTCAAAGTGGTCAAGCAGTGTGTGAGCACTGAGGGAGTAGAGGCTGATTATATTCGTAATGATATTCTTCCAGAATTCTTTAGGAACTTTTGGGTTCGAAGAATGGCTTTAGATCGTAGAAATTACAAGCAACTTGTGGACACAACTGTTGAGATAGCAAACAAAGTCGGTGTTGCTGATATTGTAGGTAGAGTTGTTGAAGATCTTAAGGATGAAAGTGAACCTTATAGAAGAATGGTTATGGAAACGATAGAGAAAGTTGTTGCGAACTTGGGTGCATCTGATATTGATGCTCGATTAGAAGAGTTGTTGATTGATGGGATTCTTTATGCCTTCCAAGAGCAGACCAGCGATGATGCTAATGTGATGCTTAATGGGTTCGGTGCAGTTGTCAACTCTCTTGGGCAAAGAGTAAAACCGTATCTTCCCCAGATTTGTGGTACCATAAAGTGGAGACTGAATAACAAGAGTGCAAAAGTGAGGCAGCAAGCAGCTGATCTTATTTCAAGGATTGCCGTTGTCATGAAGCAGTGCCAAGAGGAACAACTCATGGGCCATCTTGGCGTTGTCTTGTATGAGTATTTGGGAGAAGAATACCCTGAAGTTCTGGGTTCCATTTTGGGAGCTCTCAAGGCTATTGTGAATGTTATCGGTATGACAAAGATGACCCCTCCTATCAAGGATCTGCTTCCCAGATTAACACCAATTTTGAAGAACAGACATGAGAAAGTGCAGGAGAACTGCATTGATCTTGTTGGTCGTATTGCTGATCGTGGTGCTGAATTTGTTCCTGCAAGAGAGTGGATGAGGATCTGCTTTGAGTTGCTTGAGATGCTCAAAGCACACAAGAAGGGTATCCGGCGTGCCACGGTTAACACTTTCGGGTATATTGCTAAGGCCATTGGGCCACAAGATGTTTTGGCAACTTTATTGAACAATCTAAAAGTACAGGAACGTCAGAATCGTGTTTGCACCACCGTCGCAATTGCAATAGTCGCAGAAACATGTTCACCTTTTACAGTTCTGCCTGCCCTAATGAACGAGTATCGTGTGCCAGAGCTCAACGTGCAAAATGGTGTGTTGAAGTCTCTCTCCTTTCTTTTCGAGTATATAGGCGAAATGGGAAAGGACTATATCTATGCAGTGACGCCATTGCTCGAGGATGCTCTGATGGACCGAGATCTTGTCCACCGACAAACCGCAGCGTCTGCTGTGAAGCACATGGCTCTAGGGGTGGCCGGTTTAGGTTGTGAAGATGCCTTAGTCCACTTGCTGAACTATGTATGGCCGAACATATTCGAAACATCCCCGCACGTCATAAACGCAGTGATGGAAGCCATCGAAGGAATGAGGGTGGCATTGGGCGCAGCCGTTGTGCTCAACTACTGCCTGCAGGGGCTTTTCCACCCGGCTCGGAAAGTTCGAGAAGTATACTGGAAAATCTATAACTCGCTGTACATTGGTTCCCAGGATGCTCTTGTTTCAGCTTATCCAGCATTAGAAGATGGAGAAAACAATGTGTACAACCGACCGGAACTGGTGATGTTTGTGTGAAGTGAAGTGCATTAATTTTTGATGGGGCGAGTATGTATTGAATTAGTTTGTATCGTTTTGGGTTCTTAGCTCTTCACAGAAGGATTTCCATTAGTAAGTATRGCCCATTGGCCTTAGCATGTGATATTAATATCCTTTGCTGCTTATTCTAACTACTAAACCAAAGAAAGGGTTTTTTGCTAATGGGATCCTTTATTAGCATTATAATGTACTTTTTTCAGTTAAGTTGACCCGTTTTGTTCAACAAAATGATTAAGCTCGTGTAGCGATAAAAATTGTTAATCTAGGAAGTCAAAATGTATTGTAATGTTCTTTTTCGATTAAGTTCATTTTGGTATTTGTACTTTTAAAATATCCGATTTAGTTTATATTTTCAATTTTGGTTCATGGTAGTTTTTATATTTTTAAAATATTTGTTTTGGTTGAGGTAATTTTAAAAAATGACTATTTTAGTATGTTTATTTTTATTTTTATCTGATTTTTTTATCATAATTTTAGTCAATGAACAAATCTTGAACGATTAAAATAATAAATATTTAAATCTTAATAAGTTGTACGTGTTAAAACCTTATTTCACATGACACAAGATCTATCTTTTTATTTTATTTTATTTTATTTTTTTTTAGAAAAGCAAATATTTAGTCTTTAAACTTTTATAGTAATGTTTGATAAATCTTTAAAATTTTAAAACTTGCATTATAATCATTSTCATTAATGGAGAAATGATAGTTGAACAAAATTGAATATTACGATAATATTAAAGAAATTGGTACATTCTCTACAAGTGATCAAGAGTTATTGGGGATGGCGCAAATCTTATTTAAATTAAGATATGAAATACTTTTAATTAATAACTTCATAATATTATTTTGTTATTATATTTTAGCGATGGAAAAAACATAATAGATACACTATTCAGCCCAAAAAAACAAAAACAAAAATACATATTTCATATTAAAAAAGAAGTAAAAGTCTTAATATCAAATTAATATGTCAATAAATTTTACCACAAAAAAGAAATAATATGTTAATTTAAAAATAAATAGCATGGAATTGATTGGATCAGGACTATTAGCTTATTTTGCAGTTATTGATAAAAGAAAGGGTTTTCTAAATTAAAAATAAAAAGTAAAATGTTTTTTTTTTAATTTTAAAAAAGGGGAAATGGAAAATGCCTAAAATATACGAGCCGGTTTGAACCCGAAGTTACTGTAACTCCCTTTGAGAGAGAGGGGAGAGAGAGAAGAGAGAGAGAGAGAGAGACGGGGGAAGGGGCGGAGGGGCGGAGGAGAAGTCATGGAGCACGAAGACATCGACATGATTGGCTCGGAGAGCAACGATGCCGTCGTCAGTTTCTCTCTTCTCTTTCAAATGGATTCTCATTCACCATCTTCTTCTTTTTAGGGCTATAAACCCTAATTAATCTCTTTTGTTCTGGTTCTGTATCTCATTTCCGCCTCCTAATCGGGTTTCAGGAGCTAGACGACATGAAGAAACGGTTGAAAGAGATGGAAGATGAAGCTGCTGCCCTACGTGAGATGCAGGCCAAGGTCGAGAAGGAAATGAGTTCTGTACAAGGTTTGTTTCTGCTCTTCCTCGCTTTTCCAAATGCCTTTTCTGCTTTTCTACAATGTGCTGGAGATTTTCCGTCCTCAAGGAGGGATTTTTGTTCGTTGTGTCACTGTCATACGATTATCTTACTTGGATCTTCTTTGGTAAATACTGTGTCAGTAAGGCGAATTTTGGGCTGGAATTGGTTTTTTTTTCTTTTTTAAAAAATTCTAAAGGTCAACTTTTGATTGCATACAATCTGAAAATCTTATGGAAGCATGTATTTGCATTTGGATCTTATGAAAAGACATGAAGCTTGCATTGGGATTACATATTGGAGAAATACATTTTTACTGGGAAACTGGTTTTTAAACTGTTCACTATTTAGAGATGATCCATTCTCGTCTTGATCCTCAATGGAAGTTCTTATAGCATTTTTTGGAGCCTTTGATAAATTAAGAGAAGAAGTTGGCTACTGTACTGCTTTTGTTCTTTGAAAAAAAAAAATACCAACGTCGGAATTGGCATCAGAATCGTTGTTGCGCCAATTGAATTTGTTTTAGTTATGAAGACTATTTTCACTTGAATACATACTCATTCTTGAGAAGTTCCATCATGCCTTTCCTCGTTAACTGTTTCACCACTTTTCGTACTACCAGATCCAGCAAGTGCTGCTGCAAGTCAAGCAAATAGGGAGGAAGTGGATGCACGGTCAGTGTTTGTAGGCAATGTAAGTTCTTTTTTTCCATGACTACTATTATTTGCCTTTTTCATATTAATCCATTTTCTTGCTTTTGCCACTCATACTTATCAGTTACCTGAACTTTTAATGGGTGAAAGGATTCTCTTTGTTCATGTTAAATTCTGGAATATCATCAGCTTAGCTCACCTAAGGAAGACTGTATATTTCCATTTAATGACAAGCTAACTGATTCTCATTTATTTGCAATATATGGAATTTTAGGGCGTCTTTTTTCTTCGCTGGGTGTAGCTAGTTGGTATAGAGGCTGAATTTCAGTCTTCATTCTTCCTTTGGTAAAATAAAGTCTTGTGCACTTCATTTTCAATGTGTGATTAGAATGAAGCCATCAATTTATCAACTATAATAGCTTATGGAAGGAAACACCTTTTCCCCCATTTCTTAGTTGCATGAAATACTTCAACATTATGTATTTACTGTTTGCACGACCTCTTATTTTTACTAGATTTGTTGTTTCTAACATTTTAAGTTATTTATAAAGGGAAACTTCGAGTTGCTTCTTTTCTGCTTCCTTTTATAACAATCATCAGTACTTCTAAGTTCTATAGTTACTATGAGTGCCTTTATATGAAGAATGGGTCAATCTTATTGAAGYATTTGACAATTTTTTATATTTTAAAATGGAATGGAGGTATATTGGCTAGAGAAGCCACTTACAGAAGAACTATCTTCTTCGTTTAACATTAGAAAGAGCATTTTGAGCATCATTTCCTTTGAGGCTTCATTTATTTGCTTCTTGACGTGGCTGGAACCGGCTGACTTTCAATCGTTTGGTTTCATTCCCAATATGGTCATTAAGGTTTATTAAATTTCAGTAAGCCATGAGTTCCTTCTGGTACATTTCATTCTTGTCATTGGAAGAGCTAGGAACATGCTTTCCAGTTTGAGGGTGTTGAAGTGTTGGTTGCTTTGCCAGTAGTACTATTTAAAAGATGTTAGGCAGGATCATTGTTTTATTATCTATAATTCTGCCCTTTAAGAGCTTTGAAATCTATAATTACTTATGTCTCATGGAATATTTTCTAGGGATTATTGCCATAAATTCAATTCAATTCAGATGGTTTCTTCTAAAATTTTATGAATGACCCGTTTCTTCACTGTGCTTGAAATTTTAGCATATGTTGGTGTTTCTAGCCTGATTTGACTCCTGTGTTTGACTGCAATTACAGGTTAGGGTTACTTCATCAGGTTTTCTGATTACCTATTGCTGAAGTCGGAAATTCTCTGATATATTATAAAGATAGCTATCTAGTATTTAAAAAAAAAAAAAAAAAAAGGTTTCTTGTCCCAAGAAAGAATATATAAAAAATATGATGTATTGAAGGGTAAGGTGTAAAAATTTTTAAGAGGGTAAAAAGTTAGTTTTGAAAAGAGTGTCTGGGAGAAAAATGTTGAGATGAGTTTACGTGAAGAGAAAATATACCTAAATGTCTCGTAGCTCGTGCCTTGTTGGCTAAGTGGGTGGGCTGAGATTCAGTCAAACTTACATGTCTCAAGTTTGAGGCTATGTGGGTAATGAGGAGTTGGAAAAAAAGAAAGAAGATAAAATAAACTCACTAGCGTAGAAAGGGGTATGTTTGACTATGGATAAAGTCAGCAGAAGTTTTACTGGTTTGCTTGATTGGGCTGGAATGATGGAAAGGGCTTGACAAGTTTTGGAGGGAAGTAGTGTGCATTCACAACTAAKGAGGACTAGCCGTGGCGCTGAGGTATGTTATTGTCTTATGTTGAAGCTGGCATTGGTGGACCACCGTTCGAGGATTGTTTAAGTGATTTATAATCTATGGTGAGGGACCTCCAAATATTCTTTGTTATCCTGTCCTCCTCCCTTAATCCGTCAAGGAAAGGAAATAAATGTAATTAGGGAAGCTTTTTTATGTTTCTACTTTCGGGMAAAATTCATTTTTTACCCTTGCACTTAGCTCACTCAATTTTAATTTAAAAATTTTTAGTTTCATCAAATTGAACTCTGAGCTTGAATAAGTTATAAAATTAATACCCTCCTTACTATTAACTATTGAGTTAGAAAATTATTTTAAAACTAACTTATAAATAGTTCAAACCCAACCAATAAAACAACCCAACAAAATACAGCTTGAAAAGCTCTGAAACCAACTACAAAAACATCTATGCCCAACAATAAACAAGTACACAAGAATAGTCTGACTAGTAACAAGAGTCCACACTTAACCACGAATCTTAAAAAACTAAAAATAGTGACCAACTAACACAGGAGTTTTAACTATTCAAGTTCAGGTGTGTGATTGGATGAAACTGAAATTTTAAGATTAAATTTGACTCTTTGAGTGAAATACCTGGATAAATATACTTTTTTTTTTAGAAATAAAATATTTTTGCCGTTCTATAGATTATGTACATGAGAATGAGTTCCTTGGATGGTTTCTGTTTACTTGGCTATTACATATTCATTCCTGTGTGAAGAACACACATCCTGTTATAATCATGGGTCAACACAATTTTAGACGTCTAGGATTTTACTGGAGAACCATTCTGGAGAAATTAGAGTTGCTTGGTCGTCGCTCATCTGCTTATGAATGGGTGTCTATTTGGAAATAGAAAGGGGATAATTATAATGAATGATTGAGGCCCATCCTTTTTCTATTTCTTATTTTTTATTTTTCAGGTATACAGAGTTGGTGGTGTATTTGATGTTACTATGATTAGCATGCATCTCAGTTAGCTGAGAGATTGTGTAGAACTTGTGGCAACTGACTTGCTGCTTATAATTCAAGTCATAACTTAATTTCGTAAAGAAAAAAATTTGGCCACCCAGTAAGATGATGTGCCTCATTTTTTGATTAAAAGATAATGGTGAGATCCACTTTTTTATTTTATATAAATATAATATATATAAAGTATTAGGAATTGACTATGTTTATTTTACTAGTGTATAGCTGAGTTTTGTTCATTTGGAAATCTAAGTTGACCCGTTTAGCTTTAGTTGTACTTTTAGTTCTGATTTTTCGTGGTATGACATAAGTGTTTTGAGCTTCAATTGGAACAGGTTGACTACTCATGTACCCCAGAAGAAGTACAGCAACATTTCCAGTCATGTGGAACTGTAAACAGAATCACCATTCGCACTGATAAGTTTGGGCAACCAAAGGGTTATGCTTATGTTGAATTCCTTGAGCCCGAAGCTGTTCAAGAGGCTCTCCTTCTGAATGAATCAGAACTACATGGTCGACAGCTGAAGGTTAACATGTTTTGATTTATTATTTGATTGGTGTGTTTATGGTTATTCTACTGATTTTTCATCCACTTCTTTTGGTCAAAAATTGAAGTTTTGAGTATGTTGTAGGTAACTGCGAAGAGGACAAACATACCTGGGATGAAGCAGTATCGTCCACGCCGATCCAATCCATTTATGGGTGCTCGATCCAGGAGCCCATATGTCGCTCCTTATTTCTTCTCACCATATGGATACGGGTACGATTATTGAGTACAAAATTCCCCATGCTAACCACTTGAATGTTTCGCTCTCTTCCTAGACATTTAGCATAGTTCTATCTGTTGCAGGAAAGTCCCGAGGTTCAGAATGCCAACGCGTTATGGCCCCTACTATTGAATGTTAATTTTGTTAGGGGCAATGTTGAATTAGTGATATTATCACACTTGAATGACTGCTTGCCCTTCTCTTTATTTATKATGGAAATTGATGTTTGGTATAATTTTAAGAGATCTTTTCTGTTTATTAAAAGAAACGGAGTGTGAGGAAGCACGATGCAGGTTCAATCACTTTAACAAAGTGAAAAAAGGAGGGAAAAAAAAAATTTGTCAAAGCTCTGCTATCACTGTGTAAAGGAAAAGGCTCCTCTGGACTTGCTGCAGGTAAGTTTTCAAGATCTTTGTAATTGTGCATTGAGTTTGAAGCTAAAGATGGAACACAATACTCGTATCGAACTAAACGATTTTATATATTTATTGCTTGCTTCTTTTATTCAATTCTGTGCCAAGATTTTGTCTGGGTTTGTTTCCCCCATCTGCTAGTTCTGTCAGTTGTAAAAGTTCTGGTTTGAAGAACAAGAGTCCATGGATGCACCAAACTATTACTTGTTTCYGATCGGTTAGTGTAATTAATAATTACCTTTACTTCCATTTAGCCTATATCAAATCAATTTGTTAGACATTACTGTCTGGTCTTAATTTGCCTTCCTTTGTTGGTGTTTGGATTCAATCCTCTCATTTGTAATGTAATAATATTGTTTTTTTTTTTTAATTTGGTTTGTCATGGAGTGGTAGAAAAAAATAACTCTCTTTTCAAATGGGAAAAACTCGKGGTTTGGCCCAAATGAGCTTTCATTTTCGGAACCTGTCTCATTCTTGTGTATTTTAGGCCCTATTTTAATGCTAGCAACTGACTTTTTAGTTTGGTTAAAGTTTTAATTTTTCTTCTCACTTTTATTTTTGGTTCGGTTTCGAATATTTGGTCTTCAAATTTTCACTTCGTATGTCGGTCTTTTAAACTTTAAACTGCAACGCTCAAAATCTAGACATTAATAATTTAGTTTTTCCTTCTAAATTTTTGCAACAATTACAAGTTTTCTGCATTAGATTTTAAATGAAATTTATAATGTTAAAGAACTTGACCATTACATATTATAACATTGTAGGAGATTTAGTGTAGACTGTGTTTGAACCAACTTAACTTTTAATCTACCATCTTATGTTAAAATTTGGATTTAGTGCATATGATGAACATAAAGTTCCTAATCTGTTATAATCTTGCATTTCACTTTATGATAAATTTTGAATATGAATCTTGACGAAAATTGAATTATAATGAAGTTTTAAGAAATGAGATTAAATAATAAAGGAAAGAGTTCAAACATTAAAATCAGGTCTTAATAATTATATTGAAATATCTACCATCTACCTCTAATGTTAAAGTCGTCTTCGACGAAATATATTAATAAATAAAAAATGATGAATATGGTAAGTAATTGTTATCTCTACACAATCTCGATCGTCAACGAATACCATTATCGAAATCCAATGATTAACAAACTTCTAGAAAGAAACAAACTTCTAGAAAGAAAGTATATATATAATTACCTTTTTCAAACTCAAAGGAAACTATACATAAAAGTCAATTTTATATTTTATTTAATTTTTTTTATCATTAATAAGGATTATGACCGTCAAAGTGAGCATAGTTCAACGATAATTGAATAATAAGTATTATGACCATTAAAGGTTACACTACTCACCACATTTAAAATCCGAGAAACAATTATTGCAATTGATAGATAAACTAATAAAATAGTTTGTCTATACAAATATGAAAAATATGAACAAAAAAATTTTAATAAAAGTTTCGTAGGATGAGGATTTAAACTAAATTTTTTTTATCAAATAAAAACGTATATTAATTAAAAAAAGACCATTAAAAGTTACATTAGAAAAAGAAAAAAAAAGTTGTGACTATACGCCACATCCAGAATCTACAGTTGTTAGTGCAATTGATATATAAACCAACAAAATATTTTGCTCTTTTGTAAAGGCATACTCTACAATTTGAGTTCAAATAATATATAGGATAAGAATTTCAACTAAATATTTAAGGTGAAAATGTAAATTTCTAATCTACTTGTCGTTAACGATATTACCTTATGTTCAAGCCAACATCTTTCATTTACATATCCATTTGATCATATTATACATTTAATGTACTATTTAATCATCATTTGAAGGGTCCTCTCATTGTTTTGTAAACTCTTTAAAATTTCATTTCATCCATTGATAATAATCTAATGAGTCAATTGATACAATTCAATATTACAAAATATGTAAAGACAAAACTTTAGTAAAGCTAATAATACTTATTAAATTTCCAAAACTTTACCAACAAATATTGAAAAGAAAATAAAATCCATTGGCCACATGTTTGTTCTTCAAAAGGTGTGAGCCCACGAAATTCAAAAAACAATGATTCTCATATCTTCTTTATCCCATTTTTTCTTCTCCCTCCTAAATTCCTTCACCTCTATTCCCATCATTACCTTTACTTTATTCCCATTACCAAACACTCACAAATTCTCCACTTTGGAAAAATAAAATAAAAATACCACCTAATAATTACTGCTCCTTTATCTTG
>NW_019104504.1:60524-110811 GCF_001995035.1 Momordica charantia
AACAGAGAGGGGCAAGATGGTAAATAGAGGCCATGAGTGAGGGGCAAAGTTGGAAAAGGAAAAATGATTTTCGTATTTTGGTTTAAAGGGAGAAGAAATTGGTGGTGGTATTTATAGTGGGCTTCTTTTGAGGTGTTTGGATATGAACAAAGGAGACAGCTGTATGAGGAACACATGCGTCACCATCAATGCGACACGTGGAGGGAGGGGATTGGACTGTGAGTATAGTCAAAAGAAGTTGCCAGGCTGTGAGGGGGAGGAGTATGTGGGACGCGTGACTCTCAAACGCCTAAGGATTCGCGTGGCCGAATCCGACGTGGCGTCGGACGTGGTGGTGAAGGGTGATACCACCCCCTCACTCTCGCGCCCTCTTCTTATATTCTTCGTTTCCTTTACATTTTCTTTTTCTTTTTCAAATGTTTTTGGTGTGTTCAAAAAAGAAATTTACTAAATATATATTATTTTTTAGTAGCAAAAGAACTTTTAGAAATGGATAAATAACAACAAACTAATTGTTTAGAATTTTAGGCCTTTTATTCTTTTAGAACTTTTTACCTTATTTATACACTAAAAGTTGAGTTGTAGCTATGTATATACATCTTCATCAACTAAAACTTAAGGATTGAACTAATAACCCATACACTTGTGGAGGAGAGATCATGAGCCACATGGGCTAATCTCAGTGGTCAAGATTTACGACCAGCTCCCAAGTTGGCATAGTGAACTTAGCACCTTGCAAACAAATCATACTCGATCTCGAGCTCATTAGGAATGAGYTATAACGTCACGCGATTCTATCTACAGTACAGAAGTAATAGACCAACTTAAGAAACAGTTCTATAGTTGACGGGATGGGTAACTACCCACTCATCCATATTAATACATCATTGTTCTACCCAATTAAGTATGTAATTTTGTTTGAAGTTAAACTGCCCAGTTCGAACTTAGACTAACTTGAGCTTTAGAGTGTTCTTCTTATTTTTGCAGATCTTTCTCTCTCCGGCTCGAGCTTCCATAGCTTGTCCGAGTGCGACTCTCGTTGATTCCCGACACGTGACAAAAATCAGCATTAACAATACTAAACACTGATTATATTTGATTGAGTTAACGAAGGTTAAAGAAAATATATTTAGAGACCAAAATTAGGTTATCATTCCCTTTAAATTATAGATTTAATATAAATGAGTCCTCTAAAACTTTTTAGGATTCATAAAAACTTAAAAAACAAATGKAATTTTTTTAATGATCTTAACTTTTAAAATATCTATTCCAGTTCATGAATTTAGAAAATAACAACATTTTAGTTATTGAATTTTTAAATATAATCGATTTAATCATCTCAATCATTGTTCTAATTTTCCTGCATAGTCTTGGTCACCTTATGTTTGGCTCAGCCCACGAACGTAACTTCAATATATAAAAGTTAATATATCAGATTGTTAGAAGGAAATAAATTTTCAAAAAAATTCAGAAACAAAAATAAAATAATTTTAAAATCGCTGGATAATTATAATGTTTTTGGTTTGGATAACTCTGACTATTAGAAAGATTGAAATTCAAATTTTAAAAATATAAACATGAGAGTAGGTGAAATAGGTACAAAAACCTTGATCCTCACTTCTCCGTAAGATTTTAAATGTTGATATCGATGAAATGTCAATATCTCAATTTCATGGAAATATCGATGAAAATATMAATAAAATGTAGATATTAATAGATATTTTTGTAAAAAATAGAAAAATTAAAAATCGTAAAAAATATTTAAATTAACAAATAAACATCATTTGAAAATGAATTAAAAATAATTAATATTAATATTATATATTAATAATAATTTGTTGATATTTTTCGTATTTTATTTTTTTACTCTCGCGAATATGGCGATTCACCTTTCGATATTGATGTCCAAACATGGATGTACGATTAAAATATGGACGGATATTTAAAATCATTATAATTAAAAAAAAGTGCTTTAAAGTAAAAAAGYGGGGACCGGGTGTCCCCTGAAAAGGGCAAAGAGCAGGAGGGGTAGCGTATAAGGGAGAACCAAGGCCAGGGCACCAGTCCCATAATTGGATGACGTCACGAATGGTAGAGAGAGAAAGMGAGATAATAGAAAAAAATAAAAATAAAAAAGGGTAGAGAGAGAAACTAAATATTAAAATTTAGATTGAAATTGAGGGCACAAAAATCGAGAGAGGCTTTGTTTTTGGTGGTGCTACGTACACTGCCACTGCCACTGAAACGATGGATTACTTTGATTAATTTTAAGTCACGCGTGAACCCCACTTTTTTTTTCTTTTTTTTTTTATTTATATAAATTACATTTATTATCGTTTTTCTTTCCATAAAATATTATTTYTGGTCATATATTTTACTCCGATCTATTTTGGTCTCTATACTTATTTATTTTGGTCAATCATGTCTATATTTTAAAAATCATTGGATATAAAGTCATTGTTACGTTTTGAAGAAATATTTTAAATATAATGTCGTATTGAAACTGTAATAAAAAAAAATGAAATTAAAAAATTAAAATAGTCACCTTGTGAAAATACAKACTAGAATAAATATTTTGAAAGTACATATMAAAATAAATCAAACTTTAGAGCTGAGGGATTAAAATGAAGATATTACAGGGACCAAAATAAACTAAAATTACAAAATGAATCAAAACCGAAGGCGTTGGGACGGACGAAACTAGTATTTGAACTTTTTGTCTTTACTTTTTATTGGTCTTACCCTACCCGTAAAAGGTGTAGAACTTTATCCTCTYCTCCACGGGACCCTACACCTCTGAGTCTTGGCTCCTTCTACTACTCTACCTATTACCTATATTTATAAAATGTGTGTATTAAATATCGATATATAAAAAATAAAATGACCAAAATAGACTTTTGCATATTAGAGAGAATAAAATGAAAAATATATGAATTAAAATGAATGTTTTGTAAGGACATCAAAGTTAGTATTTAAACCTATATTATATTCAAAATGATAGTTTTTAGTTAAAAAATACGTGAGAGAGGAAATTCAAATTCTTATTCCTTTCTTATAAACCAATTCAATAGAGAGATATGCCCATATTAACCATTGACATGAAAGATTAATTATTATTTTAAATTATACATTTAGTTTGGATTAACGATGTGATTAGACCACGAGACTTGGTGGAAATGTGGTAAAATATTTGATTTATTTATTTCATTCAACTATACAGCTTAGTGAAAATGTTACATAGGAAAATGTGTGGTGACATTAATCGAATTATTAAAATGAGGAATTTAAATTTGTATAATGGTGGGAATGGGAGTSGATGGGGTTGGTGGGGGCTAGTGTAGAGTGTGGGAGGGTCCACCGGCAWTTAAAATGGAGGCGCAATGTCGGCCGTCCGGTCGAAGCCATCGAAAGTGGATGGGCGGCTCCCATTCCCCCAAAAAACACGCAACTTTCCGCGTTCCCAACCATAGTGGGGGCGGTGCCGACCGACTCTGTGAGTGCCCGCACGTGAATATTCCCTTCGCATCCTCGTTTCTTGGGACTCCCTAATTACATAATAATTCTAAAACCAAATGTTAAATTATAGTCTTTGGTTTTTTGAGTTTAAAAAACCAAAGTTCAATATTTATTGTTATAATTAATTAAGAATTATTTAGGGAGTAAGGACAAATTTTAATGGATTAGAGGAAATGTTAGTATAAACTTTTTTAAAATTCAAAATTATAGGTAATGTACAACAAAAAAAGAAGATGAGTCGATTTTAGGTGGTAAACCAACCTTAAAATGAATATTTTCATTATTGACTAAATATTTTGGTTCTTATTATTATTTTACTACCTAATATCAATATTCATAAGTAGCTCTTGATGTTTACCTATTCTATTACTACTATTTTTCTATTGACCATAAATTTTAATAAATCAATTAACATAATCAACTAAATAAATAATATAAACTTGTTTCTTGGTAGAGACAATTTGTGAAAATATTCGTTCAAATTAGAAAATAAAATTAAAAAATTTAAAATCATGAAAATCAAAATAATCAAACTCAAACTATTAAATTTATGAATTCAAATATACATGGACRATGATACAACCATTCATCCCAAGAAAGATRATAAATATTAAATACATTATCTACTAAGAAATATTTGAATTAGTCGGATTGATTATTATTCCTTCTAAAAGAACTGGAAAAATTATAAAATCGTATATAGCSAGGAATAAAAACTGTAATTAAAAAAATAGAATAGAAGGAAAAAGAAAAAGGTGAAAAATGAGTTTTACTTTTACCGTCGGCGTCGGGGTGGGAGAGAGAAAGCAAACAGTAAAAAAAAACGGGGTCAAAAAGGGAAATTTGGTGGGGCCCACTGGATAGGACTGACAAGATGGAAAAAAGGTAAATACAGTGAACACGTGGAAATCGAGATTTTACGGCTTCCAATGACCCCACCCTTCCACTTTACTCAMCATTCCCATTATCTACTCTACAAAATTACTTTATTATTCTAGGTTTGAAGGCGAACTTGGTAGCCGTTTACGTGCGAGTAACYTCGCGTCTGCAACCAAAGAATTCGACGGAGAATSAACTCATCTAATAAATTTCTAACACTCAAATTAGTGATCGAAGTAAGGAATAGGAAAAGATATCTTTAGAGTTTAGTGACAAACTTTTTACTTGATGAAGGTGAGGATCCTTCTCTTTTATAGRTTTGTATAGCGAACCAAAAAGAACAACTGTTGGAGCGATAGGAGTGCGTTGGGTTGTACGACATCTGACGAGAGTGTACGCCCTCGAAAATCACTCGGTGGCCCCTTAACTTGCAAGTYTGAAATATGTCGCCTGCAGCTGTCCGGTCGCAGTGCTTCCCATATCGTAGGAGGTGAGGCGCACAATCCTRCCATCGAAGTATATGGTGTGTGACCACCTATGGTCCTGCGCCTCACAKATGGTGACGTGTGTCTCGATTTTACCGTCAACATTATCTATTAGTAGGCTTTTAATATTTCAGTTTACAAAAKTTTCATTTTTATTTTGTTAAATTATACTTTTAATTTCAATACTATAACTTTACTTTAATTTCGAGTTTGTCCATATATTTTAAAATTATACCTAACTATTATTATTATTATTTCTTCTAGTACAAAATTATACTTGATTAAAGCTTATTATTATTAGAGATTAACATAAACCTAATGTGACAAATAAATTTTATAATATGATGTATTATTTTAGTCGACACATGCTTAAGTGAGAAAAGAAAATTAACTTAAAAAACTAGAGTTTTTATTATTTGACTATGGTACATTATTCTTAATAAAGTAAAAGTATCAATGATGGTAGAAAACACTTACGTGCTAAAACATTAACATGGAGCACGTACGTGTTTTCTAATATATAAATCTAGTTGTTTGAATATCATGATTGAGACCACTCGTATGACTGCGACCAAGTTAATATATTATTTGAGTCACAAACGTGATATATGCTTTTATTCATACATATCTAAATTGAGTCATTTTGATTACACAATACATAGTAGCATATTCAAAAATTTTGTCGGATCAATTATTTTTTCTTATCTTTTTCTATAGGTTGAAATAATGAAAAGAAAAACAAAGACTCTCTACGGAATAAATTATTCCTATTCAACTCTATATTCTTTCCCACATTGGTTAAAATGAATATCAATTTCTATAATTGATTAACAATAAGGTATTCTAAATTCTAATCATCACGGGTGACTTATTGGTCCCTTAGACATTAGTAATTCTTACGTATTTTCCAGCACATGTAAGATGTCTCACTTGTTTCTTTTTTACATTATGTCTTTTTTTTTTCTTTTAATTTGGAAATAATGTGCTATAAAAATAATATGATCAAATTTTATTAAATTATTTTTGTGATCCCCTCAAATTTTACCTCGAAGTTCCTTTTAAATTAAATAAATTTCTAAATGAAAGATCAATGAAATTGTAATAATTAATCTTCCCGCCATTTTGTGTACGTTTCTAAACAAGAAGAGAAATGAGACTTTGCTACATTTTTCTTTTAAATATTAGTTTCATTATTTAGTTACATTTTAAAATAATATAATTCAGTGTTCAAATTTTACATAAAAAAAATTATTCAAGTTCAATTAATCATTTTAATAACACCTAAGTTCATTCGAAAACTCAAAATTTAATCATCTCTAAACTTAACGGACTAAAAATGATTTTCATACAAAGTCTTTAAAAATTTAGAAACCAAAAGAATTATTAGATTATGAATCTCTTTTTTTCCCAATTAAAAATTTGTCGTTGTCTAAAATTTTCTACATCAAAATTTATTTAGTTCAACAACTTCAATCATGAGAAAGAAGACATCAAAGTGCATGCATGAATATTTAATATAAAACCAATCAGTCATTTTCCTTTTGCTCAAATCTTTATAAGAGAGAACCCCACCAAATATAAATTTAATCTCTGAGAAATTTTATAGGGAAAGTGATTGGAAAGAAGGTGAAAAGAAAAAACATGATATATTTAATAACTAATATGAAGTTTAATTTGGTTACATCCTTAATCAAAGTTAAATTATACTATTTTAATTCCGTTCAAGAACTTCTAAAAGCTCAATTTTCGAAACCAAAGCGAGCATAGCTCAATATTAAGTGACGAGTTTGTTCCTCCATCTCCACATGTTGCATGAAAAAAAAATCTACTTTCGAGTGTATAGATTTAGTTTACAGGTATCGATAGTCATTGGTTATGATTGAAAATGTTATATACTTTTTGCCTTATAAACGGTACACTAATTTGATTAAGCCATAATTAATCAAAATGTCATGTTTGGAGATATAATTAAATGAGTTTAGTTTTTTTTTTTAATTTCAATAATTCCAGGGGTTTAATTAGTTTATTGTAATTTAGTTGAGTTGAGAGCAACACTTTTGATCTTTTTTTTTTCTATTATTACGATTATTTATTTTTCATGCATTTTATTATCATCTAAGTTTTTTCTTTTCCTGAGTACTGTTCTCGTGTAACTTATACCTTATCTATGTTCCTAATGTTATGATTTTCAAATGTAATAAAATATGTTAATTTCCAAAGCTTTGTAATTATACTTAAATATGGAAAACTAAAAACAATTTTGTTGAGTTTTTTTCTTAACTTTGTTTGGCACAATCAAGCTTAATCCCTTCGCATTCTTCCCAAATTGACAATTAATGCAGTTGATTTGACACCAATTTTTTTTTTGTTTTGTGGAAAATAGAATCGAAGTATATTCTCTTTAACTCATAGGATGTGATAATCAACTTTTAATATATATATATATATGATTGATTTGGTTTACATTTTTGTGGAAAATCAAGGCAATAAAACTTTTAATTATTACCCCCTTAATTAGATTAAATTGATCCAACCAACTTATCAATCAAATTATTTGTACTAAAAGGGGAAAAAAAGAATCTCTTATTATTTAATCAATGAAAAGAAAATTTGAACTTTCTTTATTATTTTAAGTCAATCTCCATAAACTAAAAGTATATAAATGCAAAATAATATCCTCCAAATCTCACCACTGAATTTTTTTTTATAAAGCTTTTCGATCAATGAATTAGTAACCTAAGGGACTGTGGGTTAACGTTTTCGCTCATCATTTCTATTTATTCCTTTTAATAAATAGAAAAATAGAATTACACGACTCCAAGTATATTTATATAAATAGAAAAATAAAATAACGATAGAATTATATTTTTAATTATGTTTTCGAACAAATTGAAAATGGATATGACGATATTATATGCTTTGGACATAGTCCTCACATGGCATTGCTTTTGGTTGTCTTCTCTTATATACCATGAATTTTACTCTCATTTTGTTTGCACGCTTTACAAACCGAACACCATCTTCGTCGTGTCGTTTTCATGAGATAATCAATAAGAATGAAATTATCAACTAAAATGAAAATAATTTGATTTTGATTTCACAACTCTCTCTTGTACATATTTTTGTTAAACAAATTAAAGTGAGGCAAAAGCCTATGGAAAGACTGCCGACAGAAAGGTCACATCTTTGACTGCCAAAATTATTAATTCAATTCATATCTTAAAAATCAACACTTCACCTAATTTTAATTATTTGGGTTTTGTTTGTATTGTATCCTCTCTCATTTTTCTCACTTTAATTTGCCTTCCCTTTTTAGGGCCACCAACAAGCTCTGCCTCTCCATTTCCAAGATCTTTAATTTCCCTTTTACAGGGTAAATTGAATTTGGATTGATATGTTTTCAGGATTCGTAAATTAGGAAATAAAGATAGAATTAATATTAACATGTATGGTTAATTATTTTTGTCACTTTTYAGTGCCTTTTTACGACATTTCAATATTTATGTTCATATCAATTTTCAGATTTCAAATATCAATATTAGATATACTCAGCAACAATTGACATCGATTCTTACYACGAAATCTWAATTTTTTAAGAGACATTTTTACAAGAAAAAAAACCTTGATACTAACCAGTGGTCAAGTCAACAAAAATAATTATTCTCGCAATGATATTATTCTTAGTTTAGGAAAACCATATTATTATTTTATAAAAGTAAAAACATATGTTACATATACTTTTAAAGCTAGTCCAAGTTTTATTCCTATAGATATCGTTCATTTACACAAGTGTGAGACTAGTTTAATGTCATCTTTAGTAAGAGTTTGGTAAYCTTTGATGACGTGAGTGTAGTCCAACTAGTCAAGATATATATTACTTRTCTCCCTAAAAATAAATGTTCAAATCTCCCCCTCTTTGTTGAACACRAAAGGGTAAAAAAAAACTGTTCTGCAAGGATTTTGACGTTATAATTTATGCCCAACTTATATATATCTCTATAATAGTATAATATTATCTACTTCGAACTTACATTCCTAATATATATTTACCGTTGAATTTCACTTAAAAATTACAAATACAAAAAATAAGTGAAGCTATTATCCTTATTGTAAATTCCACTTGAAAATTACAAAGTCATATACAAMGAGATCATGAAGTAGATTGAATTATTGAGGGACAAGAGTGTGAGAAAGTCTAAAATGGATGATTTTGTTACAAAGATTTGGATAATTATTGGATCAAATGTGTGAACAAGATGACAAATATGCCATTTTTGTCCTACATAGTGGGGGCTCACACAAAGGTTGATTTTTAGTCTACTAAATTTGACCATTTTGCAACACTTTGAGCCATCAAACTCTAAGTTTGAGAAGAAAAAAAAANTTTTTTTTGGTTAAAATAAACTAACTGAGAGAATATATATAGTACTTTCATTTGTATCAATATTAATGAGAAATTGCTACTTAATTGATAAAATTTAATATTTATTTAAAAAATGTTACAACGCTTCATTCCTTTTCAATATAGCATAACTTCGACATTCTTTTAGTGTGTTTTATGTTATAACTTCGGTTATATTTAAAAATAAATTTTTATTTAGTAGATTGATGTTATTTCTCACAAATGTTATAAATAACTTTCTACTMAATTTTAATTGAATGTTGGGACTTTAATAAAACTTTTTAGAATATAYGAGGATTAAATTGAAACAAAAGTTTTAAAGTATGGGAATAAAAGAATAATTTTTAACTTTTATATATTTGATAAATTAAAAAATAAGTTTTATGAGAATATAGTATATCATTATGTTCTTTAATTTAGTAATGATTCTATGTATTAGAATTTTAATTATATCACCAAATCTTTARCTATGTCTAGAAATGTGTGCATAAACTTTATTTCCCCCCAAAGTTAATGAATTAAATTAAGAAAAGGCTTCCAAAAAGTAAAAAATTAAGTGAATTAAATTAAAAATAAAAAACTGCATATAATATCTTTGATTCTTTGGGCAAAAGTTAGGATATATAGATATAGTTTTCTTGGAGAAGCAATATTTATGGTTAGAAATTAAAAGAAATATTTTAAAATCACCCAATTTCCAAATCTTTCCTATTAAATTCTCAAGGTTCTTTACTTTTTCTTAAAAAGAATAAAAAGTAGACCCAAATTTTTATTTGGTTAAATTAATCCTTAAGTTATTTAAATAGATTCGGCTCAAGTTGATAGCTTAATAAATAAAAACATTAATTGGAAAAGGAAATAAAAATTAATATTTAATGTATAATATTCATGCTTAAATTAATGCTCTAGCTTTGAGCTGGATGCCACTGCGTTTTCTTTTATATATGATATTAGGAAATAATATTAAAAGTAGGCGAGTCGGATAAGGAGTTAATATTACATTCTGGTCTAGTATGGTCCAATTAAAATAATTACGAGTGAAATTTATTTTAATTTATGATGAGTTATTTAATTTAGTTCTGTATATAGAAATTATTAATTTGACGAGAATAATGTACCATAGCGAACTATTAATTGAGTTTACAAGTGGGTGGCTAGGTTGAATTTAAATTTTATAGAACCTCTCAATCGATGTGACATTTTAATGAGAGAAAGATACCAAATTGGTATTTTTTTTCTTTTTTTTTTTAACGACAACATAAGGTATGAACTAAAAAAGTGTTTGTGATTGTTTTGTTGGTTATTGAATAAAAGCATACGTAAATTCTATCGTATAGAGATTGTCTACGAATATTATTCGTACAACATTATGAATTTTTATTTGAATAAATGTATTTATAAAAATTGTATAACTACGAATTTCTATTCAATGTGTGAGTAGAAAATTGAACAATTGACCTCAATAAGCAACTAATATCTTATCCACTTGGTTATGTTTAGATTCACTTATTTTCTCTAAATTTTAATTATAATTTTTTAATTTTAACTAATCTAAGTTGTGATAAAAACGTGAAAATTATATATATATATATATATATTATTTTTGTAGTGTTTTGTTAATGACTGAGAAAGATTAGTTAATAATTTAGGGAAATTCATTAGAAGGCTAAGGAATAATATTAGTTAATTACTTATAATAGGGAAAGTTGAAGGATTAACTAGGCGAAAAAAGTCCATGAGCGACTTTTGGTCCTAATTTCTGATTTACATAATCAATAATTTATTTTTTTTTCAAAAATAATAATTGATAATTAACTTAGATATCAATCGAAAAAAATTATAGTAATACCTCATGGAAATTTCAATTTGTATAGAATGAAGAAAACAATATTTGAATTCCTATAAATTGTAAAATGAAAAATTGATTTATAATTAGGGGAACTGTGTTCAAGTCGGCTCAAGTTGGGTGATGTCTTTTATTATTAATGTATGATTGGTCTAGGTAATATTGAAATAAATGAATTAATTATTCAAATAAGAGAGGCAAGTGGGCATGCATTTATGATTGATAATGTAAATAAAATGTGACAAATTTATATTGATAAATTCGTTATACCAAACTCATAATTATATATGAAATAGATGTTATGTATATCTCAAACGACCCCTTTCAAATCTTATTTCTTCTCGAAGCTATTGTCGACATGAATGTATATACATATTCTTGGAGTCTAGCAACTACCAAGTTAAAAAATTGAATGGCCAAATTTTTTAATTTTGTTAAATATATAATACAAAACAGAGAAATATACGTATCGAATCAAATTTGAAAGAAAAAATAAATGACAATACTTTTCTACTGAGCAAAGAGTAGAATCATGAATCTACAAAATTTTTGATAAATAAGAAATAAGGGGAACCCCGATAAAAGAATGAGAGAGGAATACATAAAGGAGAGGTAAAAAAATTTAATGGTGACTAGCAAGAAATTTCTTATTGTCCGGAAATATTATTCCAAAATATTTTTAAACTATAAAACTAAGAATACATAAATGTTTAAACTATAAGAGCGAGGATCAGTTTAAACACACTTCCTAGATAACCATTTTCGAAGTGTTTTTTCAAATTTTTTACTACAATATATTATTTTTAGAAAATATATAATTTTTTAGTTATTACCAAACTCTTTGGACTTCTAAAAAATTCATTTAAGAAGCAATGCAAAAGCATACTTGGGATTGTTTTAGGTAGTAGGTGACATTTTATAAGATTATTGTCAAATATAGAATATATTTTTAAAAGATTTTTGTATGATCAAAATCAATTTTATCATCACGAAAAGTCACATTTATTTAAAAGTATAATGTTTGACAATGATACATAAGTGAAAAAACAAAAATAATCCCACTAGACAAATTTAAGTCAGCGATTGTTTCAAAAAAAAAACATATATTTTTTTCACACTATATAACATTGTAATTAACCATATTTCGTTCTAAAAAAAGGATATTCCATATTATGAAAATAGTTGCACGAGTGGCAAGCATTAAGGGGTCTGTCGCATTCTAATTTAATTGGTTAAAGATTCAGAAAGATACCAAAAAGATAGAATAAATGTCATTTTTTTTTGGCATTAATGAATAAATTTAGGTGCTATGTACCTCAGGTTACGCGTCGTCGTCTCTCTTTCGTGTCACTCCAATGATGCTGAAACGACAAGAATCTTGTTGTCGTCTCGTCCCACACCACTTGCCTTTCCCCTAATTAGGCTTTATTAGCAGCTGTTCATGAATCATAACTCCCCCATATCCACCCATATATGCTATTCATTTTTAAGACTTCATTATTTGACTCAACCACTTTCTACCACTAAACGACTTGCCACGTGGCAACGAGGCATAGGTCGGTAGGTGCCATGTCACCTCACCATCAAGACCCATTGAACAAACTTTAGCACAATTGAAATGCATAAAACTAAGAAGACGTAAGAACACTTCAGTCACTTCTCTTGATCGAGTTGACAAATAAAACCATTTGGATTTGGACATTCCTAACGGTCGAGCCGAACCCATATGGGTCAAGCAAATTGGCCTTAACTAAAAGTCGAGCTAAAGTTCATGAGACCACGCATGACTACTCGTTAATTGCTCTTTCAACAATACACTGTAGATCGTGAAACAGCTGTAATGGCTAGGTAAGTGAGACCCACAAATCTTAACCTAAAGAGGATTGAGATACGCAATTATATTTATCTTCCTTAGAGTCATAGATCAAACTTAAACTAACTTGGAAATTAGAGCCTTTTTTCCTCCCTATGCATGTTCTTCATTTATGTCATCCCTTTGGTCCGAGGGTTGCAGGATAATAAAAATTGTGATCTAACAAGTCAACGTTGACTCGGGAGAGAGGATAACTTCTTTCCCACAGTTTGGATTTTCATTTTATGCAATAATTTATAGATTTATAGACTTGTCTAATGAAACTAGTTATAGACTAGGTAAGTTTCAGATTTCAAAAATAGATTTAGATTTCTATTAAAGTTATGAATGAAAAGTTTATGGCAAAATACCAAAAAAATAAGTTTTATGTAAAGTTTAAAGGTTGGAATCAAAATATTACAAGATTTATGAGCTAATAGCAACTCTATAAAATGTTAGGAATTAAAATAAAATTTATGTTGATTGGAATTTTGTCATGTACACATAATTTTCCATATATCTTTTACAAAAAAAAAAAATGGTTGATGAGTTTTCATATGCCTTTGAGCTTTTTAAGAGAAACATTTACAATCCGTTAATTGTTTGAATGCTCTTTGTCTAATTTTCTTGATGTTTTTAATACAACAATACATGGAGATTGAGATTTGAACTCGCAACATTTTGGTCGGAGATAAACGCCATAATCAGTCGAATTATGGTCAAGTTGGTTTAATTTAACTTGATTTAATTTATGACATATATAATTGTAGTGTATAAAGAATAATTTTTAATATGACACGAACTGTTCTGATTTCTCTTTTGAATTTTAAATTTAAATATTTTATTTTTACATTGTGATATAATGTTTTAAAACAACAATTGACTATATATCCAAAAATTGACTTGATCCAATAATTCTTGCCCAATCAACAAGTTGTTCAACTTGACTCAATTAAGAGATCTAAGTTGACTTATGAAGAATCATTGGTTGGAATGGGATATTACATTTTAATTTGTTCAACACCATTCATGAGTCCATTTTCAACTGCAATTTAATGTATTGGTACTTGGAAGACAACTCAAATATGACTTCTATTTTTTTTTTTTTTTTTCGTTAAATCAATAGATATCGTTACAGCTAATATTTCTATTAATATAATATACTTTTTCATTATCTATTTTATCTCGTGGTAAGAACTTGATCTTCAAAATCGAGACCAATGCATATAGCTAGAATTTATTAGCAATTTCTGGTTATCACAAGCATAGGTTTTGATTGAAGAACTATTTTCAAACTTGCATTTTATATTTTACTTTTAATATTTTTCCTTTCAAAAAATGTAATTAGATGACTCATAAGCATCGATAAATATATATATATGTACATCAAAAATCATTTTCACAAATTAAATTTTCTAATGAAAAAAAAAATAATGCTTGAAATACATCAAATAAAGTTAGAAAGGACCCACCAAAGACTACTCTAATATTAATCAATTAACTTTAGAAAAAAATTAAAATTTTATGAACCTTAAAATGTTTAAGTTATGTTCCTTAGATTTTGAATTATAGTTATTTTTAGTCTTTATCATTAATATTGATAGAGAATATATGGGACTAGATTATTCTATATATGACCAAATTTATTTCAAACCATATCTATCATCTTTTACAAACCAAAAATATTTCAAACCCTAATTTTAACCCAACCTATCCCACCTAATTATATGCCAAACCAATTTCCCAAATCTAATTCTACCCACTCATTTCTTATCTCTCTCCCCCAACTCTCACCCTTTCATTCAAATTTTTAAACATGACTTTTCATGTTTTAGAGACGATAGATTCAGAAAGAGCCTAAACGATGAAAATTTAGAAGAGAAGAGAAAAAACATAATTTGAAATTTTTAAAAATTCACAAAGCAATTATATCAAAGGTTCAAAATATTCAAATCCCATAATGGCCACCTACCTAATTAAGAATTAGTAATTCCTATGTTGTTCCCGACACCAAATGTTGTAGGATCAGATGGTTGTCCCGTGAGACTAATCGAGGTGCGCGTAAGCTGGTTCGGACACTCACAGGTATATAAAAAAAATACTCAAAATACAAAATTAGAGAAATACAACCTTAATTTGCTATACTAAACTAAATCTTGTGTGAGGAATGCAATAATCTGTGTGGAAATAGTAAAGAGTTGGTTAATTAAGAGTGAAAATAGATAGCTATTAGTATTAGGGTTTATTATAAGATGAGTTGGAAGATGGCAGCTGCGGGCAGCCATAAAGTTCCATGCCTAAATGGTATGTGCCGTGTGAGACCATTTCTATTACTATTTCAACATCTTTGATATTAACTTCAAAATGGACCCAAAAATCTTTCAAAAAATTTCCAAACCTAAATATAATTCTTCCTCCGATGTTTCCTCTTTATTTATAATTTTTTTTTTGATATCCATGAGTATCCGATCTAACTGACGTGTACGTCGACTGATCTTATGAGACAACTGTCTAATTCTAACACGTTTGATTGACAAAAAAAATTTATAGGGTATTTATTTGGCCCTTTAGGACCAACTATTATATTAAAAATGTCATCCAAAATTGTAATAGTTTAGAGTCTATTTCAAAACTATTTTACTTTATTTTTTAAAAGAAGTTTTCACTAAAAGAAATAGTTTTTAAAAACTTGGTTTTGTTTTTTAAATTTGGTTATAAGTGCGTTTTTAAAAAAATATGAAAGATATATGCTAAAACAGTTGTGAGAAAATAAAATAGATAGTTATCAAATGGGTCTTAGAAATTAATTATAAAAGATTTAGGTTAGTTTTTTTTTCTTTCTTAAAAGTATTTTTGAAAACAATAATTTGATATTTCAACATCATCAATTGTTTTTATCTCTTTTTTTAGTACAACATGTGAGAGGTGGGGATCGAACTCAAAAACTCGTTGATATATACTCGCTTTGACTCAATTGTTTTTTTAAGAGACAATTCTAACATTATTTATTTGTTCTTGAAGCACACATATTATCTCCAAAAATAAGATCTTATTAATTGATTAATTAAATTACTTCATAATACAAAATTTAAAAAGCGGGCCACATGTGTGTAGTCTCTCAAAAATCATATCTAATAAAGTTTAATCAAAGAAATAAATATGTTACAATATATATATATATATATATATATATATATATTTGAAGGATAACCTATAAATATAATTTAATCTTTAAAAAACAAATCCTTCAAACATGTCCCAAAAAGTTGAAAAATACAACGTAACTAAAAGTCAAGGTACTAAATTTAATGTTGATTTTGTCAACTTTTCTCTCCATGACGTCTAATAAATGCATGTTTTTTCTGGCCGTGTACAATTATAGTCAAAATATTGGAAATTTTAAAATGAAAATAAGTATTAATATGAAGGATGAAAATGAAAACTAAGAATTCTTATGTTATGGTTTAACATTAATTATGGAAATATTTACCATGGGTAATTTCGATAATGAAATAATGTAAAAGAGAACTTATGGGAATTGTTCTTTTAAGAACGAAGGAAAAAAAAAAACAGAAAAGAAAGCTATTATTATATGCTTTTTTATGTAAAGAATTATGCAAGTAATCAACACGATGGTAGTGGTAACTTTTGGCAAGTTAATATTTTAATATGTAGTAATAATAATAATAATAATAATAATAATAATAATAATATGCTCTAATATTTGAAAGTAACTTTTGCTAGAAAACAGCTAATAAATATACTCTTTTGTCTAGTTTTGTTGGGCCAAGTTTTGCTTTGAGTCAACAATGGGCTGGCCCAACATATTTGGGTCTTGGCTCCATAAACATAAGGGATCCCACTTATTGAATTTTAAAAATATACCATCCAATATTATAATTTAAAATTATGGTCAATAATTTTAGTTGGATTAAAAATTAAAATACTATTTTTTATCCATCCGCTCCCAATTTTGATTCATTTTAGTCTTTGTATTTTCAAAATATTCGTTTTGGACTTTAGTCTCTATAATTTTAAAACGTATTTTTTTAAGTTCAGATTTGAACTTTCTACGACTAGAGAATTTAGTAATATCTTGATCAGTAACATAGAGAATTTAGTAATATCTTGATGAGTTATGTTACGCTGAGAGTGTAGGGTAAAATTGAAAGAATTTTTTTTGCGTTTTTTAGAACATGTACATATCTTAAATGACCAAACACATTTTTGTCTTGCTAGTCTTTTATGGTGGAATTGTTTTTAGTCTGTAACAACATGAACGGTTCGCTTATATACCTACCTATATGGTTTGACTGACATCAATAAAGAGTCGAAACTGGTATCAAATTCCATAGTGATGAATGAATCTTCCCCATCTAAGACTAGTTCGAGATACCAATTTTTACTTACACAAAGAAAGAAAATTTTATTATATTGACCCAACAAAAATTGTATAGCTTATCTACTTCTTATGGTTTAAAAATATTTATTTATACTCACGTGATTCAATTAATTCATAAAAGGCTAAAAATATTGTTTTTTTTTTCCGGAAGAACAGAACATGTTTCACTTTTTGTTGTCAATGTTCTAAAATTTTCAAATTTGTTGATAATGTTTAAAAAAAAAACTATTAAATCTATATTCTAGAATGCAGTTTAAACTAAATAATATAACAGTGTAACACCAAAGAAATGTCATCTTATATAAATCGAAAAAAATATACGCGTAAAATGTAAAATAATTTTAAAATTTTTATTTTGGTCCTTTAACTATTAACATCTCAATTAATATCTTCCTATATTGATTTATTAGAAATGCAACATAACCTTTATATAAATATATAATGGGACTGTATAATTTTAATAAAAAATTCAGAACTAAAATTGAGATATTAAATAGAAATTAAGTAAACTTTAAAAATTTCCAGAACCAAAATAAGAAATATGCAAAAGTTAGAAGGCTAAAATTGCCATTAACCAATAACGTTCAAAGTTTTTTAATTTTCTTTTAATTAAAGTATAGAGTTTGAGAAATGTCTTAATTGTTAAAGTTGTATGCAAATTGATAAAATGTTGAAAGGTTAAATTTTATCCCTGGGAAATTGATTGACCTGAATAATTTTCCCTTCCACATGAAATATCCAACATAATATACAAATATGAAGAAAACAGTAAAGAACAAGAATACAACACAACAAATTATACTGGTTCACCACTAAGGACTACATCCAGTCTTCCATTCGGGCCAATCAGCGAGACTTTGACAACAAGACTCAACTGCGGAATTGACTGAATAGGACACGAGTGGGTACTTTCAAGCCTATGTGACCAATGCACTTATGCTGCCTTCACTCAAACACTTTCAAAGAAGCAAGGGGAAGGAGCGAAGCTGCTTTACCGAGTTTACGAGGGGAAGGGGAAGAGTTTTTGAAATCGATTCACTAAGCTAGCTTCACTCTTAAACTACTTGAACTAGATGAGCGGTACGAGCTACCTACTCTACTAATAGGCTTACTACAAAAGAAAGGAAGGCTATTTGAGATCCTTTTTCAAGGCTCAAGTACTCATACCCATAAGACCGATTAAGGAAAGATGTGGGTAATTCACTAATATTGTTAAGGATTGGAATGACACTCCCCAAAGTATTTTACACAATTAATATTTAGGAACAGGAATGCAAAACTCATAATAATCAAAATCTAATCACCCTGAATATGATGATTTTGATGAGCCTCAATGCCTCTGCCAATGTCTGAGCCTCTCCATTGAAACTGCCACGAATCCCTTTGAAAGCGGCTTAAAATCGGCTGAACAATAACTCCTTTTCGGCTAAGAAATCCTAAACCTGAAACTGCTCTTTTATAGACATCGAAACAGCGCCATGACGCTACGGACGAAAAATTCTGCCTACGCCCCCATTCGGACGGCGCTACATCCTCGGCCCAAATGGCCTACAGCACTCCGCTTCCCTATTTTTCAACCCCGCTTCGATCCTGACGCGTTCCGATTCGATCCTGACTCTTCCTTAGCTCGGTTCGACGTCGTTTTGACTCTACCAATCCCAACACATGTTGTTTTATAATATATAAACAAGTTATACTTACAATCTCGGAATTTCATTCTAACTCTTTATATAGATATATTGAACAATTTCACATTGGAGATTAAATATTTTCGTGAGGTTAAGATTTTTTGTTGTTGTTTTTGTTTTTGCTATTTTAATTAAACATACCATTAGTTGATAATTTTTTTTAATGAAATTAGATATAAGTTTTCTGAAAAGTAATGATATTAAATTGATCAGCTCAATCTAGAGTGCACGACTTGGTTCCTAGTTAAGGTAGAGATTTCATTAAGTTATAAATTCATTTCAGCATTTAATAAGATGAGAACAAAATATAGAAAATAATTTAATAACAAAGGGTTTAACTTGGGTTTTTTTTTTAGCATAAACTAATTGGTTCCTTTTAGAGTATAATAATACACAAATGTGGAGAGTAGAAATAATTCAAACTTTCGAGATTTGTCTTTTTATAAGAAAAAATTATATTAATATCTTAATTAGTTAATATATGCTTTATTTCTAAACTGACTTAAACTATATAAATTATAGCTCCAGTGTGTATCGATTTGTGAACAGAATAATCTGATCTTGATGGACTTTATCATAATTTTATACTATATGATTGATTATAAAGAAACCCCCAAATAAAATACTAGTAATTGTCTAACCCTTGAGAATATATAAACCATTTTTAACTTACAATTTACAATGTATGCCATTTTTCTTATTTGTTAGTGGGTTATCTTGGCATTATTATTATTATTATTATTATTTTATGGAATTTTTAAAGCTCCCCTATTTGAACTATGAAAAAAACAACTTATTTCGCTGAGATAAAATTCAGCTTAGTTCAAGAATTAAGACACCTAATCCTCTCGAGGTCGAATGTTAGATTCTCTCTCTTACAATTGTTGTACTAAAAGAAAAATCGCGAAAACAATTTGAAATATATTCTTCAAAATTTCTATTGTAGTACGATATATAAATATGATAAGAAAGTAAAAAATGAATTTATATGTGAAGTTCGAAATTTAGAGAGAAATATTTTTTGTAATATAAATGCCTAAAATACAATAATGGTAAATTTTAGTAACTAAAATATGATTTAAACCCTAGTTTTAATGGCCAACAATGAACATATAGTTTCGTCGTAGATACCTTTTTTCTTTTTCGAGGTCTGAGATTCAAATTTCCGTCTCTATCTTTAGAGTAAAAGAAAAGAAAAGAAAACTAGTTTTAATTAACAAAGTAAATTTGAAAAACAAATAGAAATACGCAAATATGATGAGAGGGAGCTCAATCCACCAAATCAACATAAATAGTACCATTAAAATATATATATTAAAAAAGTCACCATGTCAGCAATTGGACAACATGTGGTTATTTAATATATATATATATATACATATTTTACTTCACAATGCTTGTTCAATTATTATTTTAATTGAAGAAATTAACTCTTCATTAAAAATTCAACATTAGTTGGCGATCACGTGATTAAATAGTAATATCTCGAAAGTCTAATTCTTGTCAAGAGTAATTCAACATTAGTTGGCGATCACCTATCAACTTAAGTTTTTAGGTTGGATGGTGGTTTATTCATCCTTAATAATGATCGCTACCTACTGAAAAATTAATTTTCTAGATCAAGCAGTTGTTTTACGAAATTAGTCGAGATACGTGTCTATAGATTTGGACACTAGCAGATATAAAAACAAAAATAAAAGGGCTAAATTAAAAGGAGCATGAGTATGGGCTTTATAAATTATATACTCAGCTGCATCAATAGTGAAGAAGATAATGCAATCTTCAATGTCAGAGAAATTAATGGATCTGAAAGCCATTCATAAATGCTCCAAAATTATTTATTACAAATTTGTTTTCTTTTGTTTTGGGCTTCTCCAATCAATGAATCATTGGTTTTTATTTTTTTTTTATATTACAGATAAAAAAAAAAGATAGAATTCGACAATTAAATTATTACGAAAAATCTATTTGATAGTGTGAAAGACAGCTTAGATGCTTCATTGCTGAGTTTGGACCATAGATTTATGGTCATTTTACATTAAGTGTATGATTTGATCTCTGACAAGTCTACACTATTTTATTAATATTTGTCCTTACTATAACAAAAGTTTGAATTTTAAGTTTTAATGTATATAACTTTCTTCAATTAAATTATGAGTTGATAAGTTTGAATTTTAAGTTTTAAAGTATATAACTTTCTTCGATTAAATTATGAGTTGATAAGTTTGAATTTTAAGATTTAAGGTATATAACTTTCTTCAATTAAATTATGAGTTGATAAGGATAACATTATTAACAAATTGAATAACTCGAAGGAAGTGACGCGACATTTAAAAAGAAATTGCTTTAAATTATTGGATGGTAGGAAGACAATCAAAAGATTAGGACATGGTTAGTAATCTGAAAACAAAAATCTAAAAATAATCCATTCAATGAAAAGTTTGTATTCTTGTTTTCAAATAGATTTGAAAATTGAATCTTAATTAAAAAAAAATTCATGATGTTTTCTAATATAATGGTAGGTCATTACTTACCCATTAAATATTTAATTTAATCTAAAATATTATTAACCAATTTATTAATATAAATTTTATAAATTTTATTAGAATTAGTTTTTTACAATATTATATAATTTATAATATATTATATTTTATCTATTTTATTCTTAACAAAATAAAATGAATTTACAACATGAAATAGCGTATTAATCAAAGTTTTTAGTTTTTTAAATACAGCTATGATTTTGGAGTTCTAGATTCAAAATCTAAAAATATTGAAAATATAAAAAAGTTGTTTTTAGAATTTCTACTATTTGGATTACAAAACCGTTTCCATCATTTTTCTCGAGAAACTATGGAAATTTCTTATCCTTCTTCTCGAAGAAATTATACATAAGATAGTTTTCACCACATACGGCTGGCTCTCGTTCAATTCCTTTGAAGCCATTCAATGCACCATATCCATCTAATCGAATGGGTACGGTTGGTTCTCTCTCTTTTTTTTTCCTTAATTATTTCTTTCATCATGGGCTTGTGTAACTATTGTGGTGTGTGAAAGCTTGGAGCATTGGATCAGCAGATTCGCACCCCACGACCGTTGAATTTCCAAATATCTTAATCACATTTTGGAAGAAGAAAAAACACAAAAAAAAAATAAAACTATATACATCTTAATTAATGATACGAAGTTAAAGAACAATTCTACCCACCAAAAACAACTCGGATTACTTTGTATAAGTACGAGGATGCATGGAATTTGGAAAGCCAGATTTCAGTAGTACAAAAGCAGATTACTTTCCTATTTTGCGAAAAAAATGGCTTCTTCCTCCATCAAAGGCAACCCCACGGCGGCGGCCACCGTGTTCCTTCTTGTTGTTCTTCAGTTGCAGGCTGCAGCCTTTGCAGCGGGCGCCGCCCCCGGCAGCGAGGAGCAGCGGGAGTTCGACTACTTTGTGTTGGCCTTGCAATGGCCAGCCACTTCCTGCACAAATCCCGGAAAGTGTTGCCCCTCCAACGGTTGCTGTCGCGGGTGAGTTTTATTAATATTCATGCGGTTCCATCTAAAAATCAATTAACAACGGAAGGAATAATGAATGTCTATTAGAAATTTTTATTGTCGGGACTCTTCTGGTTCATTAATCGTGGTCAGATCCTCGTTTAAACGTGTTTTAGACTCAAATACCGTATCGATATTCATAGGTTTTATCTAAAAACTAATTGACTATGAGAAGAGTAAATCATGTCAATTATAAACACTGGTTAAGTCTTTTATCTTTTTCTCGTAATTAACCTTCATCTAGATAAACCTTCATCTTTGGATTTTTTTTCTTTCTTTTGATGGGGTTGGTTTCAGTTGACTTTTTGAAGCTAACGATTGTTTTGTCTGATTTTTTTTCGTGTGTCTGCAGAGCTGAGTCTCCCACTGAATTTACAATCCGTAAGTGGTGTAATTAAATTGATTAATAGTGTTTTAGTTAAATTAATTAATAGTGTTTTAATTATGTGGTGGAATAATTAATTAAATGTGGCAGATGGGCTGTGGCCTCAGTATGAAGAGAAAGGATGGCCTTCATGTTGCAGTGATGCAAGCTTCAGTGAAAATGAGGTCTCTCTCTCTCTCTCACACACACAACAATCATCTCTCTTTTCAAACATAACTTAAGTGTTTGCTCGTCTTATTTTATACTACATTTAAATTTGATTTCGACTTAAATTATGCTAGTTTTGTAAAACGAATTAAAGGTGAACAAAATGTATCATTTCCAATTTGTTTTCATACTTATAAAACGAACAAATCGTTAAAACGAGTCTAACTCAACGATAATTGACATATATCTCTCCAATCAATAGATTGTGAGTTCAATTCCCTACACCCACGTGTTTGTACTTTAAAAAAATGAACAAAACACAACAACATTTCCAATAATGCTAATGGCTAAATATTTAACCAGCTTAAAAATAGGTTTAAATGAGTAGTTTTAACTTTAGTTTATTTTAGTTTGTGAACTTTCAAAATATCTATTTTGATGCACTTTTAAAATGTCCCTATCGTTTTCAAAAGTATTAACCTTTAATTTGTTTTCCTATGGTGTAGATTCTTAGCTTGAATAAGGATATTCAAAAGTATTGGCCAACTTATCGATGTGGGACAACATCAACCTGCCATAGGACCAAAGGCTCATTTTGGGCTCATGAGGTTTCAAAATTCTCTCTCTCTTCTTCTTTCTTTAGCTGAAAATCAACCAAAATTTGAGACTCATCCAAGTTTCTCTCTTGTTGTGTGATGCCCATTATTTGACATGTTATCATTGGTGCATGAAGTATGGTAAGTCGTATTATATTCTTCAATATTTCATAATATATATTTGTAATGTTTAATTTTTTGATCTTCATCTTTTATTTTGTTTCTACTTCTCTTTGATCTGTCTTTGCAGAAAAGCATGGGACTTGCGCAGCTCCTGTAATTGTGGGAGAATTTGATTACTTTTTGACAACCCTCACCATCTTCTCCAAGTACAATGTCACTGTAAGCTAATAGATCTTTGGTGCATATAACGTGTATAAAATTTTTCATTATTATGGAAGTTCGAAGAGGATCACGTGTTCAAAATAAAAATGACTTAAACGAGCATCCGGCTCAAGAAATCAGATCTAACCAAGATCGGTGAACCAGAACAATTTTGAGGGGCATGTTAAAGATCTAGGAGTTATAATAAACCTACGATGAACACCGACAAAGTTGATATTGAATTATGGTCTTAAAATTTGGTCTCTTTTTCCATTTTTTTGTTACCAGAAAGTTCTGAATGATGCTGGATTTGTAGCTTCCGATACTGAAAAGTATGCCCTTGGAGATGTGGTAGCTGCAGTTCAGGATGCTTTCAATGCAACTCCCAAGATTTCCTGCGCCAAAAAGGGAGCTGTTAAGGAACTTTGGCTATGCTTTGACAAAACTTTTCAGGTATATTTCATTTCTGTGTTTTCATCATAAAATCATACCCAAAAGCTTTATGATATGAATTTAATTGGCTAACTTTTCAAATTTAATTTCCTCGTTGAAGCCACGTGATTGCGATCTTGCGAATTCATGCCCGGATTTCATCAAGCTCCCAACATATGAGCCACAGGGTTAGTTTAATTATTTCTTTTAACCCAAAAGTTTAAGCTAAGTTATATGGTATAGGTTTAATCTTGTTTAATTTGTTTATTCTCTTTTAACCTTTATGTTTTGTGATATATAATTGCAGAGGCTAATAAGGTTGAGGGAGCAATTCCATGGATGGGTGATGCTGAAGCAATTATCTAACTTCCTTTTTGGATTTGGAAATCCTTTAAACAGTTTGCAATTCCCACCATGAAAAATTTGGAACTTTCATTGGGTAATGGTGAGAAATAAAATAATTACCAATTCGATGGAATTGGGATGCGTTTTTAATTTCTTGCATTAATTAGGAAGAATCTCTATGTTTGATACATTGATTAATCTCCAATTTTCATACACTCCTTGAAAGAAAGCTAAAAGAGGTGCATTTTATGGTGAATTACAACACCACATAGATCTGATAGAGATGATAAAATAAAGTCTTGGTCCTTAATTTATTAATTCATATGTGTGTATTTACATTATTAACAAATTAACATTTGAGGAAGATGCTAGGTTTCTGCAAGCAAAAATGAGAGACATCTCCAACGATTATTGTTTATAGAAAAACTAAAAGATATACATATTATATATGTTGGTGTGTTAAAAGCAATAAATAATAGATAATAGATGTTGGGAGTGATAAAAACGACGTGGCATGTGGACCAGTAAGAGTTAGCTCGGCTTAAAGAGCTAGCTCGGCCATAGAGTTCACCTCGGCCATAAGAGGTAGCTCGGCCATAAAGCTCACTTCAGCCATACAGTTCACCTCGGCCAACAAAGATGAGCTATATCACAAAACAATTCGCCGTGATTTGCGGGATGGTTGTAACCACTCCTCAACTGCAGTTAGAAGCTCACACCTATAAATAGAGCTGCTCGTCTCACATTTCAGGGTCCCCTGTTTGGTACACTTCCAACTCATCTTCCAGGTCATCCTCTATCCGAGCTGAGGCAGGTTTGGTCAATTTTTTGTTCAAACAATAATCAACCCGAGCATAACTCAATTTGAATACATTACTCGAATCCTCACTCAAAAAGGTTTAGAGAGAATGAATTCAAACCTCGTATGGTCACCTATCTAGGAATTAATTTCTTATGTATTTTCTTGACAACCAAATATAATATGGTCATGCAATTGTCCCGTGTGAGATTAGTGAAGGTGCATGCAAACTCGTCTGAATAGAATATATATATATATATAACAAATATTGTTGAACTAACAAAAGATTAAAAAAAAATGGAATATATAGATTTACTTAGAAAACTCTTTCAAAAAAGGATTTGTTTGGAATTATGTAACGACACATCATTTTTCAACCAAGCTTTTTTGAAAAGTGATCACCATTAGATAGCAAAAATGACTATTCTCAAGCTAGATTTAAATATAGACAATTAAAAACTTTTCTTTCTTTTAATATAATATTTTAAATATAAACTAGATCGGTAACAATATATACTAAATCAAACTAAATTTTACCAGTTGAACCAGTCAATAGCGGAGTATGAAAATATTATAAATATTTTATTAGTATTTATAGTTATATGTTCAAGTACGTTTATATTATTATATATATAAGAGAGATATTTTACTTGGTATTATTGTCTATGCTCACTCCCATTTATTTTAGCGGTATACCAGAAGTAGTATTTTAAAAAAAAAAAGTCAAAGACAGATGAAAATTTCGAGAAAAAGTTGAAAATCAAGGAAAATTAGGAAAATATTTAGAATTAGTTAATGAAACTATAATTGTAATATAATTGACATTTTTAATTATTTTACATAAAAATAATATCAACAAAAAGTTTGGACAACATTATGCAAAACATAAAAATTTTGATAAAATTGGTTCAAATAAGCTAATAAGAATTTTACTATCACTTTGATTATGGAAATAGATATCGCGATATCCAATATATGAATTAAATTTACTCAACCTACTAGCTTAAACTTCTGGGTTAACGTAGCCTTATATGACAATAGATTGTTTAGGTTTGTCAAAGTGAGCATAGTTTAATGGTAATTGACATCGTGTGATTTGGTGCTCAAACCAATCGACTCTCGTTAGTTCGATAAGTTTCGATCAATTCGATGGATTTTTCAGCTTCATGTTCACGTTTAAATTCACATGTTGGTTTTGTGTGTGATGTGTATGAGATTAGATCCTTGTAGAGGACCTTCGAACCAGCATATTTGGCCTTTGGCCGTTGGCTTGGCTCCCAAAATAAAGGTCTTAAATCACCCTAACCAAAATGACAATAGTGCCCATCAACAATCAAAACTTAAGGTAAATAATAATTTTCTTTATTATTATTTAAATGTGAAGTTCTGACCATGAGAACTACCAATTGCAGCTTCCAAAATGGCTTCTTTCTCCATCAAAATCAAAGCGTACCCGGGGGCGCCCACCGCGGAGGACGGCGGGGAGCAGCCGGAATTTGACTACTTTTTGTTCGCCCTGCAATGGCAGTGTTGCCCCTCAAATGGCTGCTGTCGTGGGTCAGTGTCTTAGTTTAACAAACCATTGTATTATTTCTTGTTTATTTTAGGTTAAATTTCATTTTTTCCACTAGATTTGAGGATAATAAATAATTAAATTTGTGCTGATCCATAAACTTGAACTTTTAAATTTAGTAGTGATTTATGATGCGTATCTAATGATTTTCTATCTGCAGAGCCGAGTCTCCCACTGAGTTTACCATCCTTAAGTGAAAAACTGAGGTCTGGATTATTTAATTTTGATATGGATGCTGTAAAATAAATAAAATAGATTTAAGAGTAAGTGTTTGAATTAATAATTATATTAATATGGCAGATGGGCTGTGGCCTCAGTATAATAATAAAACATGGCCTTCATGTCTCACGGATGAAATTTTTAGTCAAATCCAAGTAACCCACGATCTTATCTTATAAATTATATTTTCTGTCAGTGTCGGAGTCAGTTTACGCACACCTCAACTAATTTAATAGGATAGTTGTCTGACCCTCAAACATTTAAGGTAAGTGATCATTATAGATTTGAATCAATTTTTCTCGATTTAAACTAGCTCCTTTAGATCGATGAGCTACCCATAATGCTTGTCTTATAAATAGTTATAATTTTCTCCCACTGCATTATCTTATATAATTTAAACTAGGTAAATAATAATTTTCTTGAGCTTAATATATATATCCTTAATATATGCAAGTGAAGATATTGAGAAGTATTGGCCAACTCTTCAATGTGCTTCTTCAACAACCTGCCATGAAACCAATGGATCATTTTGGGTTCAATGAGGTTCAACTTATTTTCTAAGCATTACAGTGGTGAATAATAATAAATTAATAAGACTAAATATTTGTTTGACTATTTTTTTTTTATCAATTAAGTTCTCACAATAACTAAATATTAAAGAGATCGCAAAAAATGAATCTACCAATAATAATTCTATGAATTTTTCTATTATTATCAAACAAATATTTTTTTTTAGTACAGGTAAGAGGAGTAAGGGATCGAACTTACAACTTCTTGATTAGATATATAATGTCAATTATCGCGTAGCTATACTCGATTTGGCACAAAAATATTTAAGAGGCAATTTTATATAGCAAAATGTAATTTTGAGTCCAATAGGTTACCGCATAAGAAATCGTATAAAATGAGTAAATTTTGTATTTTATCGACTATAAAATGAAGAGTACTTTTAGGCTCCATTAATAAAAATATATTTTCGTGTTACATCATCTGTGTCAACTAATTTTAACGTTGTGTAAAAATAACAACTTAATTGGAAGAAAAAATCAATACATTGAAGATGAAATTGAAACTTAATTAACAGGTTAGAACCTAATTGAAAAAACTCTAAAATATTAGGGACTAAAATATCTATTTACTCATAAAATTGGATGCGTTTTTAATTTCTTTACATTGGGTTTGGAGTTTGCATTAGAAAGGATTTTTTTAGTATAACAAAGGTAGGTCGGATGAAAGATTGAACCTAACTCTAACATCTAGAGAATGTGTAAGATGTCATAATCGTCAAGCTAAATCATATTAATTAGCTGCATTAAGAAGAAGGATTGGTCGACCTTCTCAATGCATTTACAATCTAACATTTTATTAAGATTTAATAAACTTGAATTATCAATTTGAACATAGCTCAATTGATTAGACATCGATTTCCGACCACAAAGATGTGAGTTCGAATCTCCAACTCATATATTGTACTCAAAATATTTTTTTCGAGAAAGAGGTACCATTTCATTAAGAGGTATGTGAGAAACATACATACAAAAAGGAAAAGGAAGAGCCTAAAAAATGTGGTCGGTTTCGTTTCGCGCTGGCTTTTGAGAGGCTTTGACAAAAACTCGGTAATAAAATTGTTAATAGTTCTAGGGAAAGTAATTTGTATCTGAAAAATATTTAGGATGTGTAGCCAAAGAGCAGTTGTGAATGAACAATGTAGAAATAAGTGATCTAAAGATTCGTCATTTTGATAGCGTAACACACACCGATTTGGAAAGCTAACCATTGATGGAAATCGAGCTTGTATCTTATCTGCTGTATTGAGACCTCTATGGAGAAGGCACCAAAGAAAGAATTTGCATTTTGTTCAGAATGAGGAGGCTCAAAAAATTATCAAAGAAAATTGATTGATCAATTTGTGACGGTCCTGATAGGAGGAATTTCATATCCTGCACAGAAAATGATAGGAGGAATTTCATATCCTGTACAGAAAATGCTCCATTAGAAATAGCTCTCCAAATGATTTTATCAGGGCCTTTAGAATCAGATGGCTGTGTAAAAGAGGATGTAAATATGGGGGCTTTGAAGATCCTCCTTTATAAGCTTTTCAAGTGCTTTAGTAACTTGACTGGGGGCTTTGAAGATCGATAGGTAATTAGTTGACAAACTGTTATTGAATGAGAGTTAGGTGACCACCTTTTGATATGTAAGAGTACCTTTTGATATGTAAGAGTATTTCTAACTTTCAAGTTTCTTGTGAACTCGCTCGATGATCGGATCCCAAAAATATGAAACCTTTGGATTATTACCTCCCAATGGCATCCCCAGCTGATTAATTGGAAGAGAAATAATTGAGCAATCCCATATTCTAGCTAGATGGGGGAGATCTTCAGCTCATATATTGATATCGGAAGATGAGGATTTTTGGATATTGATGTTGAGGCTAGAAGTTAGTTCAAAAGACTTCAGTAGGTAATAAAGATTCTGGAGCTTGGTCTCATAAGCAGTAAAGAACACTAATATATCATCGACAAATAAAAGGTGGGAGAGATGGAAATTCTTATATTGAATGAGAAAACCTTCAATAAGATCATTTGTGTAAATGTCAGTAAAATTGCTTCCTTTTCGATCAATTGATCCGTGACTAGTAAAATGTCTAAGTTATTTTTGTTGTACTCAAAATAAATAAATAAAATTGAAAATATTAGCAAATTTGAGACCAATTTCTATGAAAATGATGAATCAGCTCCTTTCCATATTTGATAAATCTCCAATTTTCATACTCTCTTGAGAGCTCCCTCGACCACCAAGTCGTTATCGTATCTCGACCTTTTAAGACTAAACATATATTCTATTAAATCTCTCAACTTTATGACATCGCATAAATTAAATAATATCTTGTTGGTACATAGACAAAGATATTATTTAATTTATTGAGTAAATTTTTTAATCGGATAAAGCAATGTATCAAATTGATAGTTTAATTGAATTAGAAATAAATATAATATTTACGGAGGGTAGGTTTGACTGTATTCCTCTCCTATTTTTAAATATCACGTCATCAGACCAAAACTTCTAAATTATTATACTTCATGAACTAAATTTTATATATATTTCTACCCTAAATATTATAAATCAAATTAATGACTTCAAAATCTTAAAGTTCATAATCTTCAATAATTTGGGAGACAAACTCCAACAGCAAAACGACAGCTCTCCATTGTGAAATGGACAAATAGCAGCTTCCAGTGGATTCTATTAATAATGATTTGAGAAAAATCAACAATTTTTTTTTTTGAATGTTTTCATGTTAACATATTTACGGTATTCACCGATTTCAATCTCAAAATGAGTTGACCATAAGAAAGGTAGTCCATTTCTACTTATCGAATTTGGTTGGATCCCATTTTTTGATCTGAAGCTAGTTTGATCATTATCAATATTCATGAAATTTCATCTTAAAAATAATTGGCAATAAAAGGGATAGTTCACATCTATTATAAATCTTTTTTAAGTTATTTATATTTTCAATGTGGAATCCTTAACCATGTGTATTTTACTCACCGACACATTGCATTGAATGTTTTATCTAAAAAAATAATCTAAAAAACTGAAATAATTTTTTATATAATCTAAGAATTAAAAATATAGAGAGAAATAAAATAAACATTAAACTTTTGATTTAAAAGGCACCAAGTAGCGTCCCACCGCACAGAGTAAGGCTCTTCTCCTATATAGCCCACGTGACACCCTTTTGGTAATTTGAACTTCCTACTTCAAAGAAAAGAGTACATGTCTTTGTTGTTGAGTTGCGTTCTTGGTTGGTAAACGATCATTGAACGTAATTCAATTGCGGTTAATGTCATTCTCTCTCGCTGCTATCCCTATTCATGTATTTTACATTTTTGGTTACAAAGAGAGATAATCTTTAATGAAGGACCACCTATTTGAACTATTTGTACTGCACTAATAATTGACTTGACAGGAAGATAATGCCGTCACAAAAGGTCGAATTTCTATTGGTGATAGAAGGGAGAGAAAATCTTTGAAGAAGGACCACTTATTTGAATTATTTATATGCAGTAATAATTGACCTGGCAAGAAGATAATGGGCTCTTTAAAGCCATGAAGTATATGCCACGTAAGCCCTAGTTAGTACTACACGTGGTTTGGGGATTTATCATAGTTTAAGTTAAATTACAAATTAAGAAAAGTTATTAAAATGACAAAGGGAAGAGAAAGATAGAAATGTCACATAAACTGCGAAGATTCATTTTAAACAATCAAGGTTAAATTACAAATTGGTTTCTACGATTTAGACTTAATTAGGTTTTAATTTAATTCTCATACTTTTTTGGTTACGTTTTAAAAGTCATCTCTAAATTGTATTTTATTCAGGAAAACAACTCCTCTATTTTCTTTGATATATTTTCTGCTCAGCCATGAGTCTTGATAAAATCAATTAACCCAAGATTAGTGGAGTTTGACCAAATTAAAATATCTTAAATCATAGGAACTAAATTAAAACTAAAATTAACATTCAAACTATTTTCAACAAAAAAAAATTAACATTCAGCTAAATTGAAACATTGCTCAAAATTTGTAATAAGAAAATAATAAAAAATAAAACTTCAAAAATGTAAAGAGCTTTTATTGAGTATTAAAGTTGTGTTAAAATTTTTCAAATAAACACCGAATTGGTTGATCTTTAGAATTATAGAGACCAAAATAGACGTTTAGAAAGTACAATATCTAAAAAATTAGGAAAATATTTAACTCCTTAACGGTAAGGAAGAATCTTGTGTTAATTACAATCCTTACATGTTTAACAATTAAAAGAGATAAATGTAAAATTAGAGACTTTTTTATAAATATTAACGAGTTGTCAATTTTTTAATTGTAATAAAAACAAGATTTGATCATCATCGTTGAGGAACCAAATACTTTTTAAAAAACTATTCCAAAGACTACTAGTGGTAAAGACTTAAAAGGTCTTTTGTTGCTCAATAAAAGCAACGAACTTCAATTATAAAAATCCGAATGCCAGACAATATCGACTCCAGAACAAAATAAATAAATAAATAATATACTATCGAAATGGTATCTAAACTCTTTTTTTCTTTTCGGTTCAAATTCACGTGTGTGTTTTTGTGTGGTGGAATGCGAGAACTCGGGGACCCTATCCAGGAGAACGTGTTGATCACCACGACAAAAATATCTCAATCATACCGAAGAAAAGACATTTACGCCCATGGAAAGCACTAGAATTACCAAAAATGCCCCCGTCTCCTTCCTTGTATAAGTAGGAGGATGAAAAACCAGACCTCCGCACAAAAAAAATAAGAAAAGAAAATGGGTTATTTCTCCATCAGAAGCAACTCCGTGGCCGCGGTAGCGGCGGCAGTGTTCGTTGTTGCAGTTGTACAGCTGCAGACGGCGGCGTTTGCGAAAGATCAGCGGGAGTTTGACTACTTTGTGCTGGCTCTACAATGGCCAGGCAGTGCCTGCAAAAACATAAGTTATTGCTGCCAAGACAACGGTTGCTGCCGTGGGTCAGTTGCTACTTTTTTTTAATTTTTTTAAAGAATGAATAAACTAACCCCAACTCGAAAGTTAAAACTCTCGAGTAAAGTAAATTTAAATTTAATTTATATATTGTAAGTGAGAATCATTATAAATTGGAAGGTAAGAGTTCGAATACAGACCGTGCCGTCTTGATACCAGATGAATAAACTTAAGTGAATGGATTGATAAATTTAATTCATATATTGAATATTAACCTCTGTTTTGTTTTTAATGTTTCAGTCGCGAGGTTGAGTTAATTTCTTTAACCATTTTTTTTTTCTGTGTGTAGATCTCAGACTCCCACTCAATTTACAATTCGTAAGTAAAAAAAACATCAGCCGTTGGATTTGTTTTTAAGATATAATTTAAAAGTGTTTTGAATAACATAATTATATAATTAATGTGTGTAACGGCAGATGGGCTGTGGCCTCAGTATGAAGTCAAAGGATGGCCTTCATGTTGCACTGATGAAAGCTTTAATGAAAATGAGGTCATTTTCTCATCGTACCACCTATTTCTCCTTTAACTTTTATATATTTTCTCGTACTAATATTTTATTTTATTTTTGCATACCACGGCAGAAATTTACTAGACACGAAATCAAAAGTCTAAATACGTCTAAGTATAAACTTTTAGAAATAGGGACGGAATAAACATATAACTCTTAAAGCACGCATTCTAACAAGTTTATATCGACCTCTTTGTGCCGACTCCTCAGTAATAAAAAAACAAAAGTTTATGGACCTATTTGAAACTTTTTAAAGTTCAAGACAATTTATCATCTTACCGACCAGGACTATCTTATGGACCAAGACGACTTATTAAGACGGTTCATGATCAAATCTATGATTTAACCTAAACAGAGAAAAAGAAAAAAGCAAATGTAGTGATAAATATGCAATTGTGAATTATTGTAGATTTTAATTGATTTGCAGACAAGATAAAAGGTGACATTAATGTTAAAGAATAACATGATTCCAATTACACTTTGTAGATTTTTGTGTTGAGGAAGATTCTTCCGGAGATTTGGCCAAGTTATCGATGTGGTTCTGTAACATCCTGCAATAATAAAAAAGGATCATTTTGGGCTGAAGAGGTTCAAATTCTTCTTTTCCTTTCCTTAGCTTATTTATCAAATTATGAAATTTTGAATTTGAATTTGAGCCTAATCCCAGTTTGTGTGTTTTGTTGTATGCTGGGATGGTGGCCAATATTGCTGCAGTATGGTAATTGCTTCTAATTTCACCTTTCATCTCTATGATGTTTTTTAGAATGCAATTAAAAAGTTTTTCTTTCTTGTTAAAATTTTAAATACAAGTGAAAAAAAAAACACTTTAAAAGGGAAATTCGAACTCTTTCGTGCAGAGAAGCATGGAACCTGCGCAGCTCCTGTAATCGAGGGCCAATATAATTACTTTTCCACAGCCATCGGCCTTTTCAACACGCACAACGTCACTGTAAGTACTGTAATCAGTTGAGCTATGTTCTGGTTGGCTTCTCTTCAATAGATTTATTGATTAGAGTGAATTCTTCGGAAACCTTAACGTTTATAAAACTTTTGTTTGTTGTACTATCAAGAAAGCTCTGGAGAATGCTGGAATTGTAGCTTCTGATACTGTAAAGTATCCTTTAAATGATGTCATGGCTGCAGTTGAGTTTGCTTTTGGAGGAACTCCAAAGATTATGTGTGGTAAAAAGGGAATTATCAAGGAGCTCTACCTATGCTTTGACAAAAAATTTAAGGTATATGTTTTTCTTTTTTTTTACTCATTCATAAATTTAATTAGCTAGCTATTGATTACATATTCCATCAAATCTTCATAATTTGTGACCAATTGATGAAATATTTACTGGTTGCAGCCACGTAATTGTGACGAGACAAAATCGTGCCCTAAAAAAGTTAAGCTCCCAACAATTGAGCAATTGGGTAAGGATTTTTTCATTTTTTTTACCTGAATTCGAACACATCAAATGTTAAATAATGCGTCGCACATATTTGAGCACATAAAACATCTTGCTTTCGTATCATGTTAAATGTTAAATATTATCGGTTAATAGTTTAATCTTGTTTAATATATATATATACTGTTTGATGGTATATATAATGCAGAGTCTTACATGGGTGAGGGAGCAATTCCAAGGATGGCTGAAATTGCTGAAGCAGTTATCTAAACTTGTGTTTGGGCCAAGAAGTTATTGAAAATCCTTTCAATTTCTTGCTAATGATCTCAGTTTTCACCATGAAATTTTGGAACTTTCATTTGGTTGAAAGGCCCCATTATGTGGACTTGCTTTTCTAAGTAAAAAGAGTCGTGGATGATAAATAAAATGATCATTTGGAATTGGATGTGTTTTTAATTTTGAGGAATGAAGGGCTCGTTTGGTAACGTTCTTATTTTTTGTTTATGTTTCTTCATTTTTAATAAAGAAAATTGAATTGCATAGCTCCAACATCCATGGATTCAAGTATGATAAAATAATATTTCTATTTGTGTTTTGGAACAAATTAGAAACCAAAACAAGAAAAAAAAAACTTGTTTTAGTTGTTTTCAAAATTTTTATAGAATTTTGAGAATGTCTCGAAAAAAGAAAAATAAGAAACATAATTAGTTGCAAAATACTTAGATTTGTTAAGAAAATTATAAACGAGAAATACGAAATAGAAACGTTATCAAACGTGCCTGAAATTTTCCACTGGTTCCCAAAATTATTTGAGACCATTCCCATGAAAAGGATCAATCTCAACTCTTTAATAAGTATCTCCAATTTTCTTCCTTTTTTTCTTTTTATGAAAGAAGGCTAAAAATGGAATGTTTCAAGATAATAAGGTCGAAATGTGTGAAATGAAATGTTGTCCAGATTATTAATTGATATCTTTATTATAAAGTACATTATTAATAATGAATTAACATTTAAGAAATTTGTTGGGAGAATTGAAAATTTACTGTTAAATTTGATACACCTTGTTAAGCTCTAGGGTAAAAATTGATTTTTTAATTAATTATTATATATATGAAAAATTATTAGATCGTCAGAATAATCCTTAGAATTGATATACTTTATATTAACATATATCATTAATAGTAGTTATATTGGTATATCACTAATAAATTTTATCAATATACAAAAATTATAAATCGTTGATAGACGTCATATTGATACATCAACAACAAAATTTTGTCAGATAGATAGAATATACTTTATATTATATATACCAATAATATACTTTATCAATAATACAAAATTAGTAAATAAGTAATTTACATTTGCAAACTAATTTTCCGTGTGAAAATATTTGTAGAATTTGCAAACTAGTTATAACATCTTTTTTTTGGTGCCAATATTGATAGAATTTACCGGACACAAAATTGAAAGTTTATTGATCCGTTAAAATCTTTCATTGACGGACAAAACTTATAATTTATTCAAACAGAAATTAAATATACTCTAACATATATGTTAGAAAGGAATTAAATATACCTTAATGCATAAATGATATTGCCATTAATTATCCATATGATAGATTCATCTGCAAACATTAAACAAGATAAATGTGACATTTGTTAAGATCAATATATATCATTTCAATAATTTAATGGCCATTTGAAACATGTTACCACTGGGGCAGTATGTTAATTAAGTTACTTTAATTTGTTTTTTCTTTCTTATTCCTTCTTTCACTTGAGTCGCTGACAATATACCGACCTATTGACACTAAAACAAGGTTGAATTGTGAACTTAGTTCTCAATTATTTCAAGTCTAATCTATTAAATCTCTCGACTTTATACAACATCGCCAAACAAAGAGAGGTTTTAAGAAAGAGCATGAGTTTAGTTATATTGAAGAGATGTACGGTTGCACATACAAACAAAGATATTAATTTAACTTAGAGGAAAACTCTTTTCTCGTGTAACCTACGTAGCACCATTTTACTAATTTAATACTAGTTTAATAGTTTTAATAAATGACTTAAAGAATGATGGTTAACTTTCTTTTTTATTTATTTAGTACAACAAATATAAAATGTGGGGATTAAAAAATAGGTCTTTACTGCTAAGTTATGTTTCGTTGGTGGAGAATTATTTTGACTCTAACATAGTTGCTTTCTGGAGAGTGGACAAAATAGAGAGAAACTTTGAATGAAGGACGACGATGGTATGAATTATTTACATTTATTTACTCATTTGCATATCAATGATTGAATTGGCACGAAGATAATGCAATCTCATCCTAGAATCTATTGAGTGTATGCCACGTAAGTCCTATTTGGATAGAATGAGAAAGTACATTCAGACTTAATCTTGTTTTTTAATTAGTATAATATGTAGGGTGGAGATTTGAACTGGTATCTTAATCCGATGTACATTCTAAACTTTATTTTCTGAGTTTATTTTAAAATATATCAACAAAATTAATGGTGGTATTAGCATAGAGAGGAAATTATTAGAGTTGGAGTATAGCTCAACTAATTAAGATGTGTATCTCTTATCTTGGTCGTAAATTTAAAATTTCATCCACCCGTATTATTGTACTTAAAATTAAAAGAAGAAACTATTATTTAAGGAAAAAAAAAATACAAAAGATATGTCATATTGGTGCTAAAAACCTCAACATAATATAATAGGTAGTAAAGAGAAAAGAAAGAAGAAGGTTTAAGATTGACAGCTAAAACAAGCATTTTCTTCGATTAATTTTCTTCTATTGATGTCATTTCGAAACATAATACATGTTCTTTTAAACTTTTAAAAAAGAGTAATGGCTATTAAAAGCCAGCTCTATTCACAAATCACTACAACGTAGGTGGTGGAAATCGACTTACAATCCATGGAGATATATGTCAATTACTGATTTTAGTGATAAAAAAAGTTTTTAAAAAATAATATTTAAGTGTTTACGACAATATGAGTATAGCGCGACAGTTAACGCACATTGTTCGTCTCTTAGAAAGTTAGAAGTTCAATCTATGGTTTTTTCTTCATTTCTTATGAAAATGATTGATACTTTTTAACTGTGATGTGTCAAGAACCTGCCCACTTTTAAATGTCAAATTCTTTAAATGATCTATTATCCTCGAAAGGGTAAAATTTTAGTTGGTTCCTATCGTTTTAGTTTAAATTTGATTCTTATAGTTTGGTTAAACCATAAATACCAAATTAATACTTTTAAAATCATAAGAAGTAAATTGAAATTAAACCCACCAAATTGAAATTAAGCTTAAACTCTTACTAAATAAAAACTTTTAATCTCAAGACCAAAATGAAATGTTAGCCAAATCATGGAGACCACATTTGTAATTTAACTAAAAGCTAATAAAATGTCACCCACTCTTTAAAAATGTTTATGTTGATTCTATATGATCATCTTTCCGCTAATCTCAATTAACTATAACTTAACTTAAAAGATTAAAAAAACAACTAAAAGTACGATTTTGAAAACTTTAAAAATCAAATAAAAATCAAATTCAAACTCCAAATAAGAATGAGGTATAGAATAGAATGATAATAYTTTTTGAATTATATATTATTTGAATTAGATTTAATTTATATTATATTATTTGAATTAGATTTTATATGCCAATTATAATTAAGGAATAACATCGGTGCAAATATGTTATTAGATTTGTGTTTGTGAGGGTAACAATTTAATGAAATTTTTATTTGTTATTTTTTCTATTTCGTTTCTTTTAACACATATGTCTTACATTATTTTCTCCTCCTTTGGAACCACGTGGTTTTGTGCAGATTCGTACAGCCAATCAGATTCGGCCACCACGTTTGTCGGCTCCCAAATAAAATATCTCAATCATACCTGAAAAATGGACAATTATGGCCAAGGAATGTACTCGAATTACCATAATGCCCCCGTCTCCTTCCTTGTATAAGTAGAAGGATGAAAAATATATAATAATATTATCTACAAACCATATAACTTAATATTAATGGAAATATTAAATTCTACAAATATCAAAGTTTTTTCCGATCACCTTCTGGTATGAAACTGTCCTCCTCAATATATTGAATTTTCGTATGCACGAACCATCAAAAGACAGTTTCATACTAAAAAATTTTTATCAATGATATATATCTCAAGTAGTTTATGATGCTTTTTAAGTAGTTGATGGTCGAGATACTTTAATATTTCGAAAAGTAACTTTTTCGTATCATTAAAATGAATAATCTTATGAGGTTGACGCGGTTTCTTCTCCCTTCAACTTCCTTTCCTTCCCTTCTATTAATGATTTCAAGCATCGAGTTTCAACCATTTTATTCCAATGCTTTAACACCTCCTCTTGCGGACACCAACTTGCTAACATGTCTCAATTTATGTTAACATCGAAAATAACTTTTTTTTTCAGTATAATAATATGTGGAGGTATGGATTCGAACTCACAATCTTATGATTGTTTCACACATCGATTTAAAAATGTTCTTCGACATTTACATTTTATCGACATTTCSATAAAAATGAGACTTCAATATTTTCATCGACATCGATATTTAAAATCTTGCTAATAATCATCGAATTGAGAACTAGACTGATCATTATTTCCAACCGATAAAGTTACATTTGTAAAAACGAACTTTTAATTTAAAAAATACAAAATAAAAAATCAGTTACCCAAAGACTAAAAACTATCTCTCCAATTACAACCTTCACATTCTCCCATTGATATTAAAATTAGCTAATATTTATATATCATATTAAAAACTAATATAATATGTAAAAAGGGCTATGTCTATATATTTTCTAATTTAACCACAAAAAAGTCCTTTCGAGAAACATTATCCAATATTCCAATAGCAGCTTTTTTACATACATTTATTCTAAAAATTAAAAAATCAGCATCCACAACTTGGTCTGCTTCTGCTGCTGTTTCTCAATTTTCTTCTTCATCTTCATCCTTTGCCATTTCTCAGGATATGAATAAAATTGCGCGCTGGTTAAGTTTAGTTTTGAATTTTGCAAAATAGGAAAAAAAATTTAAAAAAAAAAAAGTAGAAATTGAAATTTTGAATTTTCGAACTCGAGAAAATGAGTGTATGCATTTATTATTGAGCTAGACTTTTGTTAATAAAAAATCATTAACTCGAGCATAATTCATTTAGTGTTAAGGGCATTTGTACCTGACTAAAGTAGACAGAAATCTTTTGTGAAAGACACAGATTTGAATTATTCACAATTGTGCATCAATAATTGACTTTAGTTTTTTAAAAGAAAATAATAATAATAATAAATAATTGACTAGAAGATAAATGACAATCCCAAAAACCATTAAGCATGTGCCACATAAGCCCTAATTAGATAGAATGGATAGTATTCACTATTAAACCTCATTTTTGGATACATGTGCTTTAACTTATTGTGCTATGTTCTGGTTGTTCTCACTGTATAATGATTAGTCTTAATTAATGTTAAATTAAAAATTAATAAAAATTTATTAAAATGACAATGAGATGGAGAGAGAGGAAGAGGAAGATAGAAATGCCAAATAAATTATGAAAAATCATTTTAAAAATTATGATTAAATTACAAATTTAGTCTTTATATAATTTGAGCACAGTTTCAATTTGGTTGCTATATGGTTCGGCCTTAATTTCAATTTGATCCTAGTTGGGTTAAATTTCAAAATTCTGACTCCTAATTGTATTTTACACTCCCAAAATAGTCCATCTAATTTTCTTATTTTCTACTCAATTTTAAACCCTAATTAATACAATCAACTAATAACATAGCTATCCAAATAGAAAATTGTCACATAAAAAAAAGATTATCAATATGGTAATGGCAAGGACGACAATTAGTAAAGTTTTACTAAATCATAAAACTAAATTAAACTTTTAATAGCATTGAGACTAAACTGAAACTAAACCCAAATCATAGGACCGATATTTAAATTGAGCTCAAACTCTATAAACTAAATTGAAACTTTTAACCATGAGAACAAATTGAAATATTGTCGAAAATCGTAGATATATGTTACGGGGCGAAAAACATTGTGCCACATCTCACTTGTTGAAGCTGACACGAAATCCGACTCAAGAAATCTAAACTCAATTAGACGACCACCCATAGGGAATAAATTGATTTCAGAAGTTTTGCCATGGTAGTGAGTTCGGACATATCTCGCATCTAACAGCCCACTTGCCACAACTCTGAATAATACTCCACTGTTTTTGGATGAGATATATCACAGGCATAATCTAGCCATTAACCGCCTCTAAATACCTATAGTAAATTGATTCTCATGTATGCGTAAATCTTGGTGTCAATTTGAAAGCGAAATAGTTCAAATCAGTATTGAATTGAACATTGGAATACTCATTTCTTTTTTCAGGTCAATTTCCATTGGGATTCATGACGAGTTTGAGTGAATTTTTGTGCCCAAACACTATCAAATTTTTATAATTTCACCAAATTAATCAAAAAGGATTTAGAGGGAACTATAGGTTAAAATCCTATAACAGCCACCTATCTAAAAATTAATTTTCTATGTATTTCCTTGACATCCAAATATATTAGAGTCAGATAATTTTTCTACGATATTAGTCGAAATACACACAAACGGACTAAAACACAAACGTATATAAAAGAAAAACCAACCAATTAAAGTCTTGAGCTCCGTACAGCCAATCAGATTCCCACCACGTTTCTTAAAAACATCTCAAATCATCATAATTCATACCTAAGAAAAGGACAATTATGCCCATGGAAAGTAGCCGAATTACCATAAATGCCCCTCACCCTCCTTGTATAAGTAGGGGCATGAAAAACCAAAGCTGGGCAGATCTCAGAGAAAAAAGAAAAGAGAAGAAAAAATGGGTTATTTGTCCATGAAAGGTAAAGCAGCGGTGGTGGCAGCGGCAGCGGTGTTCGTTTTAGCGGTTGCACAGCTGCAGACAGCGGCATATGCAGCGGAGTTCGACTACTTTGTGCTGGCTCTACAATGGCCAGGCAATTCGTGCAGAAACATAAGTTCTTGTTGCCCCGACAACGGTTGCTGTCCTGGATATGGGTTAGTTTTCTCTTTTTTAATATAACAAATAAGGTTGGGGATTTGAACTTATGACCTCTAAATCATAGATAGGTGTCAATTATTTCTGAGTTGAGCTCATGTTGGCAGTCATGGGTGAATTACTTATTTACTTCTCTCTTTTTTGAGTTAATATATAATTTAACCATATCCTTTTTTCCTGTGTTTGCAGAAGAACACATGCTCCCAATCAATTTACTATCCGTAGGTCATCTCGTATCTTGGTTTTAGTTCATCTACTTTAGAAAAGTGACAATTTTGATCTATATATATTTTTAAGATCTTGACTCAAATTGATCTACACACAATGAAAATACTTTAATATAAACTCTCGTTGAAATTGGGATAGAAATAATGAGATTAAAAATAAAATTAAAGGATCAAATGGTCACTTTTTAAAAATATAGTCACCAATAAAGCTGAAAATACATGATCAAAATGAACCCTTTAAAGAGTACCTGGACAAAAATAAATCAAAGCTATAGTGTAAGAACCTAAATTGTATTTTAACCTAGGTTAAAAGACACTTTTGGTCCCTATACTTTCAGCGGAGTAACGATTTAGTTCCTAAAATTTCGTTTGCGTTACAATTTAGTCCTTGAAATTTAAATTGGTAACAATGTAATTCATGAGATTTAGTATGTAACAGTTTAGTCTTTGTACTTTAAAAAGTTTGTAACGATTTAATTTCTCTATCATAAAAATTTTTGTTAAGTTTATTATATATATATAGATGGATAATCCGATGATGGATCAAATATATTTATAAATTGTAAATATTAAGTCGTTATATATGATAAAAATAGACACTTAATTTTGATGAGATTTTTCATAGTAGAGACTAAATTATTACAAATTTCAAACTATATACAAACTAAAATTATTACGTTTTAAAACTCAAAGAACTAAATTATTGATACTAATTAGAAAATAAGAAACTCAATCGTTATAAACAAAAGTTTAAAGACTAAATTATTATTTCACCAAAATCGAAAGTACAGGACCAAATATCTATTTTAACCTTTTAACCTATAATAAAATACAATGGCGTATGCATGCACTACAGATGGGCTGTGGCCAGAGTACGACGACGAAGACTCAAAATGGCCTTCATGTTGTAGTGACGAAAGATTCGATCCAAAAGCGGTATCTCTCTCATTCTCCTACCAAACTTCTTATCAGAATCTTCTCTTTAACTTGTCTTTTTTTTTTTTTTTTATGTTCTCGTTAAGAAAAACGTCGCTAAAACTCCGTTTTCTTGTAGCGGATTCATTGGAACTTATTAAACACAACCCTTATATATATGTTTAGTGATCATCTTAAACCAATAGTATTCACTGATATTGATTAACCTTCACACTGCACTTGTAGATTTCTCCCTTGAATTGGATTATTCTTTCAGAGGTTTGGCCAAGTTATCGATGTGATTCTGAAACAACCTGCAATGGTGAAAAATCATCATTTTTGGCTGCACAGGTTATTCTTCTTCCTATTATTATTCCTTATTTAATTTTATTTATAGCTGATGATCTATCAAAATTTTAGATTTATATTTGACACTAATCAAATTTATTTTCTGTGTTTTTTTGCGTTATTTGATGATGTAATGTGACCACTTGGCATCTTACCATTGGCTGCAGTATGGTAATTATTCTTTCTCCTTTCATCTCTACCTATAATGTCTTTTCAAATTCCACTTCCTTTTTTATGGATTTTTTTTAATATTGTTTTTAATTAAATTTATTTTTAAAATAATGCAGTTTATCAGAAAAAAAATGTAAAAAATGCAACTTTGGAAACTTATTCCAAAACTATTGATGTTTTAAAAAAAATGGGATTTGCATGTTTTCCTGCCTACATGATCGTCGTCACCATCTAACGTGGCGCTAGATGGTGCCACGTCAATTTTTTTTAACGGGAGTGTGGTCGTCTTTTGAAGAGAAAGAGACGACCATCTCACATGGTCGTCTCTTCAAGAGACAATATCCGGACGGTCCGATGTTGATTTCTGAATATATATATATTCAGTAGTTTAAATGTAAAAATTCTCTTAGTGGTATAGTGGGTGTATTACTACTTTGCTAACCTTTCCATACTCGATTCAAATCTTGGGACATATATTTTTCCTTTTTATAACAATTAATCATCTCTTTTCTCTTTTCTACCTAATATTATCATTATTTATTTCCATCACAGCTTCTAATAATAAAAATAAATTTATTATTATTACTATCATTGTATTTTCTTTTATTTTATATATTATTGTTTATATTTTGAAAAAAAGGTTTTCAAAATTTGCTTTCCAATTGTTTGTGCAGAGAAGCATGGAACCTGCGCAGCTCCGATAATCAAGGGTCAATATGAGTACTTCACCAAAGCCACCACCCTTTACACCAAATACGATGTCACCGTAAGCTTTTATAAAACCGCTCTCTATTCAATAGACTATTTGGTGTGTCGCTTCATCCTCGATCATCACACCCATCCAGACCGATCCTTCTATAAATTGGATTGAATATGAATTTTGTTTTTTAAAATGGATCGATCCAGATCCTATTTTGATTGGTCTATTGAACTTGCATAAAGACAAGATCCAATATAATAAACATAATAATATATATTGAATAATCATATACATACATAAATACATATAATTATATATAATTGATTAGTTTTTAGTAGGGTTATTTATTGTCATTTCTATTTTTCTGATGAATTTTCTTTTTCTTTATATTAATATAGTAAAGAAATATAAATGTAATTTTCAAAAAGTAACCCAATACAATATATTCTTTTAAAACATAAGATGATACAACAAAATTTATAATCTTTAAAAATTCTAATACTAAAACAAAAACTTAATTTGAATAAATATTAAAATAAATTTTATAAATTAAAAAAGAATTTATTATATTGCCAATTTAATTATTTATTATCTCACAAATGCATAAAGGGAAGTATATAAAATTGATTAAATAGTTGCCATTTTTTCAGTACAGGTAGGTAGGGAGACGCCTACTTATAAACACCTAAGATACCTTCTCCTCTATTATTTAATAGATGTTTTTTCTCAATAATATTATCAGTATTCGTCCTTCTTGCTATTCACTACTAAAAATTTTACAGTTTTTTTTTTTTTTGTTATGGTCTTGTAAGTATTTTTCTTTCCTACTGGTCAAAAATAAAAAATGTAACGGTGGCCGGTGGCTGGCGCTAACAATTAAGCATGTACATATGAACACGTAATTTTTTCCTTTTTCTTTTCCTCTCTATTTGAGATAGGTTGAAACTTTGGTGCATAACATTTATAAAAGCTTTGTTATTTGTTACCCATCAGAAAGTTTTGAATGATGCTGGAATTGTAGCTTCTGTTGCTCCATATCCTATTATGTACATCTTGGATGAACTTCGAAGGGCTTTCCATGCAATGCCAAAGATTACATGTGCTGAAGATGGAGTTGTCAAGGAAATCTGGCTATGCTTTGACAAAGATTTTAATGTATGGTTATATCAAAAATATTCATAATTAATATATAATGCATGTGACCAATTGACAAACGTCGTAAATCTTTACTCGTTGCAGCCACGTAATTGCGCGTTTTCACTATCATGCCCCACATTTGTTAGGCTGCTCCCAACAGACGTGCCCGATTTCGGTAAGTTCCTTTTTCTTCTTCTTCGAATCACTCGAGAAATTAATGGTTAATATAAGGTATGTTTAATCTTGTGTGATTAATATATAGTTTTGACATTATATAACTGTGTGATATGTTATAATGCAGAGCCTGTGGGTGAGGGAGCAATTCCAAGGATGGCTAAAATTGCTCAAGTAGTTATCTAAACTTTTTATGGACCAACAAGTTAATGGAAATTATCCTTTATTAATTTCCCTCTCTCAAGTGCTTTGTAATTCCCACCATGAAAATTTGATACTTTCTAAGTAAAAAGGAGTGGTGGTATAATAAATAAAGGTTGGTTTAATCAAATATCTTTCTTTAATTTCTTGCATATTAGCAAAATTCAAGGTTTTTTTTTTAAATTCAAAGCTTTCTCGACTGTGTATAGATAACTAACTATAGATGGTCATGGTGCTCTTCTTTACAGATGCAGCAAAAGAAAGAAAATAAAAAAGAGGAGAGAAGATATATACAAACTAGATCGTGTATGTTGTGTTTTGAAATGTGGTTTGTCAACGTTAGCTTAGCTCTAGTTATCTCTAACCAAGAAATTATGAATTTGAATTTCCTACCGCTACTTAAAAAAAAGATAACAAATGCATTCTCTCTAATAAAATAATATATATATATATATATATATATATATATAAAAGCCACAAGAACAGCTAAAATCAATTTGACTAATAATCATTGAGTGAGAATTCTTTTATACAATAAAACTCACTATTTCCAACCTTCACATTTCCCACATTTACCAACAAGTAGAATACAATAGGGCTTTCAAATAGCAACAGAAAAATGATTACAATATTTTGAACTTCTAATAGTGTATGGTGTTAATTAACAGCATATTTCTAACAAGGTTATTGTTTTTAAGTTACACTATTAATGATCCTGGTGGATCAAGAGCTTACGGGAGGCGCCATACCACCGCGCATACGAGGCGTGGAGGTTCGGCCAGTCGGAGGAGGAGGAGTAAGTGAAATGATGGAGCCACAGAGCCAAAACCTGCTCTTGTTCGTCTTGTTGCAGTGTCCCTATCATCTCCTCCAACACCAACTCCACCTCACACCGTTCCCCGAGGCTCAGGACCGGAGCATCGGTGCCGTTGCTGCCTCTGCATAGCAATGGAAGCCATGAAATGAGCATCCTCAACTTGGTTTGCTTATGCTGCTGGTTCTCACTTTCTTCTCCATCTTCATCCTTTTCCATTTCGCTCGATTGCTTCAACAAGAATGCTACACCATTGAATCATAACTACGATTTGTTAGATATGAAAAACTAGACCTTTCTCCATTTTGTTCTACCTTGTTTCCTGAATTGAAAATAACTGGCATTCAGTCTAGTTTTGAACCTTGCAGAACTTTAAACTTTCATATATACTTGTTTCATATCGATTCTCTTACTCCCAAATATTTTCTCTTAGTCCTAAACTTTATATAAAAATGCATTTTAATTCTCGTATTTAAATCTCCCTATTAAATTTAAGAAAACTATTGCACAATGTCACATTAAATTTAAATTTGTATTCAGAAATAGTTTACCTAAAAGTTCAGTAAAATACAATACGAAAATTCAACAAGGAAACACTAAAACAAGTCACATATGGAAGTTACAAGAATAAATAATTAATTTCAAAGTAAAAAAAAGCCTAAACCATTTTCTTCAATCTTTCCTTAGTGTCAGCTTCATATTATATCATTACAGAGATATCAAATTGATTTCCTTTGGACTTTGATGCTAAGAGAATCAATCAAGAACTGATTCCATTTCTGTCTTTTACTCATCAAATAAATGACAATTGGACCAAAACAGTGTAATAAATAAACAAATCATATATATATCAAATTGGCTCAATAGTTAAAATACAATTGATTTAGCATCCCTACGATTTCAATCTCGCACTCCACTTTTACCCTAATCCCCAGAAACCGGAAAAAAGAAATATATACACAAATACATATATATACATATACATATATGTATATACAAGAAGTGGGAAACACTAGCTGCTAGTGACATGGGAAACATTTTCCTTGTTTTCATGAATCCATCAAAAGTTTTCAACTTTAGGTTACACAAATTAAGGCTGATTAAGGCTAGGGTAAATATGTATTTTAGTCTGTAATATTTGAGTATTTTTTCAATTTGATCTTTATTATCTAAAAGGTTTCAATGAAGCTCCTTAGGTTTGAACATTTTCAGTTATATTCTTCCAATCCGTGCATGTTAAAATTAGTTGATTAACCTTAAGTAACATACTACCTTTTTTTTTTTGGGTGAAGTAACATTCTACTTGGTGATTGAGAAAGACCTGGAAGAAAAATAAGGCCACCTTGGAGAAAAAAAGTGAAATTTCTGTCCACTTCTAAAAAAATTCAGAAAAGAAGTTAGAAATTTCTCTCTCTTAATTAGCCTTGTTTCTCCTTTAAATTTATGTCGACTCACCAAGCAATATACCATGTAAGTTTATCATCAATCAACTTTAACATAACAGGAAAATTATAATTAAAAAMTATTAAAATATAAAAAAAAAAACTAAATTGAAACTTTTTAAAATAGAGATTAAATTGAAAAAAACACTCCAACTACGAGACAAGTAAATACAGTAAAACACAGTGACAAGAGACAAATAGAAGATAGAAGTAGTGAAAAAGTTGTAGATTTGACTTGGTAATGCCAAACCTAACGCAACGCATGGAAGAATTAGTCTATTAAATAACTTCTCATGGAGTCGCGACAATAACTTCAATACACACTTGCAGACAAAGAGAGGGCGGCTGGGGTTCATGGCTATTTGCAGCCTCAAATAAAAATTCTAAATTTAAATAATTAATTTGTAATTATTTTTTTAACTTAAAAGGAAAGTGGAATTTCGATTTATTTAACAAAAGGTTTTAAATACCCATTTCAGTAATAGAAAAGGTTGAAATTCAACAAAAACAAAAAAATTGGAAAATTGGAAAGTTCATAAATCTTTCATGGATTATTCATATGGAAAAAAATAATTACCAACAGAAGAGAAGAATTCATTGGGATTAGAAAAATGCTATAAAGTAAATGGCCACTGCCAAAAACTACCCTATACTATATATGTGTTAAGATAAAAACCCTAAATCATTATAACTCAATCCTTCTACTACCAATAAAGACCTATATTTTTCTCAATTTGAAAAGTCGCATTGCAGCTTTTAGGTTTCAGCTGGATTCATGTCACAAATCCATAACTAGAAACTTAAAATTTAATAATTGGATGTGATATTTGAGGATATCATTTCGACTTTGGAGCATTTGGTTTAAGATTGAAAAGTCAAAATCTATGAAGCATTTGGGAAGCATGAATTTGTGTTAGTATTTGGAATGGGTTATAAAATCTAAATTGGATTTATTTTGTGTTTAGATTGAATACAAGAATAAGTTTGAAAACCCTCAACTAGGCACAGTCTAAGGTTTGGAATTTTTAAAAGTTAGTGTATAGGGATGAATTTCAAAAATTAATATTAATTTTATTGTTTTACCCCTTCGATATTTTACCAAACTAGTAAAGCATCCTTGACTTTAACACTCCAAGTCAATGAAAAAAATAAAGCATTTAAGAAATGGATTCAAATCATAGACTTACTGAGATTTGATATTCTATGAGTTTTTTTCTTAACAACCATATATGTTGTAACCATATATGTAGTAGGTGATACTAAACACTGACTTATATTATATTAAGAAAAAAACCAACAGACAAACGAGTAATTTAGAATCAGAAATATAAGACTAGAAAAGTAAAATTCATGCCTACCAAACCAATGAACCAATGGCCCTATGTGTCATTGTCTTTTTTATCCCAACTTACACAAACGTAACATATGGTTAAATATCTCCAAGAATTCAATGTGGAGGATGTACCTTCTTAGAAGGGTTTAGAGATCGCCAAGCCAAACACTCCAGTGACTAGTGAGCCTAGTCCAAGGAAAAGTTTTTTTTTTCAAATATAATGTTGTTATTTTCAAATTAAAATGATTTCAAAAAAATCCATGAGCGTCCCGACTTACTCACCCCTCTACTCAGGAGAGCTGTCTGATCCTATAACATTTGATGTCGAAAAATACATAGGAATTAATTTTTAAAATAGATAGCTATGATGGAGTTTAAATACATTTCTCTCCTAGTTGGTTTCAAATTCATTCTAAATTAGAATAAATTCTCTAAAAAACTTTGAGTCAAACTTTTTCCAAAAATACAATTTTGCTAGTAAATCGTCCACGATTTTAGGACAAGTTATTTTTGGTAAATACATTAAAATAAATACACACACACCCCACTAACTTTGATACCCCTACGTGTGCAGTCCTACTAATTAATTTATTTTCACGAAAGTTTTTCAATCTTCACGTGTATAAAATAAATTATATAAAAAGAAACAAATTTTATAACACTTATTAACTCGAGAGATCAAAAATTGAAATAATATTATGATATGCAACTAAATTTACGAGCCATAAAAAATAAAAAGAAAGAAAAAAAATCGTAATTCGTACCTGCGACTTTAATCAAAGAGCCCTGCAGCCGCGGCTCCGCCGAGA
>NW_019104504.1:111426-160616 GCF_001995035.1 Momordica charantia
CGGCGAAGATGAAGAGGGAGGTGATGAGGTTCCGCAGAAGCAGCGGAGCCATGGTGGCCGGAGAGGGTTCGGCCATAGTCATGGCAGTCCGGCGAAGTACCGGCGAAGGTCCGGCGAGGGGACGGGATTGCTTCTATATATATTCTGATGGAGCGGAAGACGAGAGGGGAACCATAGAAATAGAACAGAGACTTCCTCTGTTTTTTCGTAACGCCTTTTTTAAAAGTTTCATCATTTAATATTAATATAAAGAAATTTTATTAAACAGCAATTTAATTTGTTCTCAAATAAGTAGTTTTACGCAGCAATTGATACATGTTTTTTTCTATAATAGTTCGTAAGTTGGAATTTTTCCACCTCCATTTGTTGTTAAAAAAAATATTTGTTTTTATTTTGATCCCATATATTTTTGTTAAGGAGAACTTATCAACTAAATAATATTAATTAATGTATTAACATTTTTGTTATAAATCTTGTATAATTATCCTTTCATAATGTTGCATGATTTATAATATATTACATTCTACTTGTTTTAATTTTAACAAAAATAAAATGAGTTTATAACATGAAATAATATATTTATCAAAATTTTTATCTTTTGTAATGTAATTATGTATTTTAAATTTTCAAATTCAAAATCTGAAAAACAAATCTCCAAATGCGGTCAAAAGCACCTCTGTTACATCCACTGAAAATAATAAACATAACGAATTGCCAACCAAACACGCCTTCAATAATTTTTCTAGTTTATTCTAGAAATAGTATTAATTTTATTATACGTGAAATAACTGTATTAGATTTAGTTGAAATGAAGTCTATAAAGTGACATGGGTCGAATCGTTCGAGTCAAACCATCTTGTTAGATAAAAGTCAATCAAACCATCCGATCAGACCGAGTCAACTGGACCCCGTTAAAAGTTATATTTCCACGCCTTTTAGAAGTTACAAAGTAATGAGTTGGTTTCGTTTGATTTGATTTATTATTTTATTATTGAGAGTTGTGTATATAAAAATATAGTAAAAATTAACTAAAAAAGGGAAGAAGAAGAAGGGAAAAAAAGTGTGATGATTCTTTATATTAAAAAGGAAAAAGAAAGATGGATGATTGGACAATATTTAATAATAAAGTAGCACATAACAATGATAATAATAAATAAATTTAGTTGTGATAAAAAAAATAATAATAAATTTGTATTTTAAATTCAATCTTGCATTGATCATATAACATCTAAGAAGTTTTGAGAATATTTAATCAATTAGGTAATTAAATATTGTTGGTGTTTGGAAAACGTGTCCAATATTTAAAGCATCAATTACCAAATCTAGTTTTATCAATATATATATTTATATATAATAAATAAGAATAAAACTCCATTTTTAGTTTTAAGTTTGAGGATAGGTTTCTGCTTAGTATCTAACATTCAAAAATTAATACTTTAAAGAAAATACAAAGTTTACTGTGGAAAATTTCAAACTAGAGAAAAAACTACGGTCCATAAAGAAAAATACACTATGTGAAAAATTGGTACAATCACACAGATTTCTCTCTCCCGATTATAACTACACAAACACTCTCTCCTAGCAAATATCACTCAATTAACTAAAGCTAGTATATCATGTTTAAGTGTTTCAATTGAGATGATTAAAACAATCACGCATGAATCCCTTTATAGTACTTCGAACACGCCCCTTTCTTATACCTTTTTGATGTGAAACCAGTTGCTCTTTAGGATCAAAATGAAATAAGAATAAACTATAAACTTTCATATAGTAAAATCGATTAGATTTCAAAATTATTGAGAAGTTGTTACCTATTCCATAAGAAAAAGCCAACAAATAGATCTTAGTTTGTTTGAAGTTATTTAATATTTTTTTTAGTACAATATATGATGATAGCGATTCAAACTCACGACTTTTTAATTGACGTATAGCAATCTACTTATTTTTAGAAAAGAACAAGTCAAAAATATTCTTTAAAAGTCTATGGTGAAATCCAAAGTATTAATATAAATCATGCATATTTTACATTAAATTAAATGTGAAACATGTTCTCACTTTCCCCTTTAGCTTTTGGGAGATGTTGAAGGAGAAAGTTCTTCATATGTCGCCCCGTGGCACTTTCCTCTTAACGAAAGTTTCTTTTATCAAAAAAAAAAAGTGAAACATGTTATCATCAATGCCTCTTCTTTTTATTTAGTTATAGGTTCGAGTCACTTCCTCTCTATCTGAAACCTAATGTTTTAATAAAATCTCAACTTAAAGGATAAAAGACTTCAAAGAAAAGGCTAACATCTATTTTCTTAAAATTATTATAACATTCAAAGTTACGGTATTTTAACTAGAACAACAAATGGAGGCAGGAATAAAAACTCATAGATGTCTCAACTCTTAACCAGTTGAGCTATATATTAAAGTCTATCTTTATTCTTTATTTTTAAAATGGATGAAACCCAATTTGATTAAATTAATTTTACGACGTACGATAAATTTTGATCCTTGTACTATTTTACAAAAAAGACATATCAAGATAAGTAATCTCCACACGCTTCTGAGATGAATTATTGCTCTTGATGAGTCACTCTCAATCAACAAGGACAAAAATGTAATATGTGTTTATGTGGCTATTGATAAAAAAAAAAAAAAAAAAAAAAATCCTCTATATTTCAGGAGTCAATGGAGTGCACAATTACAGGAAACGCCATCCGGGAAATCAAAGTACAATTTTACCATAGAAATGATTTATTTTAAAGGATATGGATATATCAACCAAAAGGCTTATCAATCTACTACAATAGTCGCATACATCTCATGCAGGTGTTCCAAGGAGATCAAAGGCCAAACCTATAGTTCCAAACTGTTTCACAAGTTCACAAAAAGTTACAGAAAAATGAAGGTATACATGGATCTACAGATCAAAAAGAAGATCAAACTTCACCAGAACATCATAATATACTACAGAGATGCCTTTTTTCCGTTGCGAAGGGAGATTCGGGATATCGAAACTTATGCGTTTTCTTTAGATTTTTCGTACTGGGGTTGGCATAAAGATTTTAGAGTTGCATGCCATGGATTTTAAACGCCCAGAATACATGAGTAATGGTAACAAATATTTAGCTCAACTCGACCTTTTTACCCTTTGAAACGAACTACGATGATCGATATGTCGTCTTTGCTTTCCCTTTTCAGTGCCTCTGTTGCTAATTGCTTTGCTGCTCTCTGGGGATCCTTGGTCCTTCTCGCTATATCCACCGCTTCTTGGTTCGTCATGACCTGAACTTTTCATAAAAATATAAGAACAAACGAATCATTCAAAACGGACACTTGTTGCAGTTGATGGGAAGAAATCACCTTCCATAGACCATCACTTGCTAGGATAAGAAGCTCGGTGTCAGAGTCGATATCAGCATTCTTTATGTCGGGATCAGATCGCAAGTGTGTTTTGAGGTTCTTGTCGCCAAACGCTCGAGAAACTGCAAGCTGCCCATTCACTCTTGCAACATCTCCTAATATGACAAAAAAAAAATAATCGAAGTACTATCAAGTCAAAGCATAGCAAGCTCAGACTGTATGATATCTTTAACCGTTCACCCTCAAGTGTCAGACGATTTATAGAATAGACGTGGCTCTTCACCACAATATGTCTTAGAACAAAATCTGAGTAGATATTTTTTCCTTTTTTCAGGTGGAGACTTTGATTTTAGTATAAGAAATTATGAGTAGAAGTTCACATGTCAACAAGAATATGAATAGAAAAAGATGTGGCAGCATTGTCTACTGAACAACTACGACGCTAAACCTTTTTCCCCTATGCCTTATAGTGTCAAAAAAAAAATTTATCCAGTTAGTTAGAGGTAGTTAGTTAGAGGTCGTCCGCTAATGTTCTCATTTCTTGTTTCTGTTCTTTTATAAACCTGTATTACTTGTTTCTCTTACTCATCTTAGAAAACATTTGTTATTGAAAACATATGCAAAAGAGACCTCTCAAGATTTCTAGTTACCGAACACTCCCAAAGCGATACCCTGATCTAGGAACCAAAGGCATATGTTCATTCTACGAGACCACTCAAGATTTTCTATGTCAATAAGTTGGCATATGGTGTCTCTTCTCTCATTTCTCATTTCCAATTGTGACAATTTTAATTTCACAGACAAAATAGCACGGGGAAGGACAAGTTTTGCAGCCTGATATCTGCTACCTTCAAAATAATTTAATGCTCAATGTCTTTTAAGTTTTTGTTCTCACAGCCAATTAATACACCTCAACATTTTTACAACTATAGGACATATTGAACATTGACTGATCATTAATCATAAGTATCATCTCCTATAATCGAAAAATATTGAAGGCAATGATGATTTGACAATAGCCATTTTCACCTTCAAATGTCCTCACTCAGCACAAAGATATTCATTTAATTGAGATATAAGTCATCTGTATCTTTTCGCTCTTTGCAAATAGTTGGGTTAGTTTCTAGCTAGGAAGCATGAACACTTTATTTCAAACAAAAAGTCAGTGTCAGACTCACTCTAAACAGTGATTTAGGGTGTCCAATTTTTTTACTTCTCTAAATCTCAGACATGTCTTAGCCAAGTAAAATCTTGTTCAATGTGTCCTTGCTGTTTCCGTGACAAAATGGTGGATCACCTTGTCCATTTCCTATCTCGTGTCGTCCATGCTTCTCATGTTCTGAAAAATTCACAGGGTACTATACCATTATAGGAGTTCTGAAGCTTACCATTTCTCCTCGTGTATAACCTCCATCATAGAAAATTTTTATAAATTCAAGAAACAAGGAAATGGAACCATGTGCATTGCTCTAATTTTCTGGTAAAACTCCTGCTATGTTCTTCCAATCTAGAGAGATGAAAAGAAATTCTTAAGTTTTTTATTATTCTTTTATCTCAAAATAGACATCTTCTCTACTCATATTCTCAACATTTAAGCCCACAAATATCATTCCAACGTCCTATAACTTCAAAAGCATGACTTCAGCGCTATGACTATCAATGGAGTTGCCGCAACTTGCCCAAATAGTTGCATTGCCTAGGCTCAATAGAGCCCCCGCCCATCCAAAGATCTCATTCTTCAGTTCGTACAGAATGCCACTAATTTTTAAGCCACTGGTGGTACTTGGCAACATCATAAACTTGCAGAAACAGAATATGGCCTCTTCTCTTTGCATAATATGTTAAAAGAGAGTGAGGAGGAAAATATAGGACTCGTATCCACCGATCCATAGTTTTCTGGGTTGGTGGTGGTGGGCAGGGCAGGGGCTGCTGCATAAACTTCCTAAACTTTAATTGAAATAGGAACTTCTATTTTGAGTACACTTGAAAAGAATGTAATGATTCAATAAGAAGACATTTCTCACCATCAAAGCAGAATTTGGTTGAAGTATTGGGCATCATCCAAGAAAAAGTTTGTTCTTTACTTAGCCAGAATAATAGTAAATACCAGTGAACCACAACAAAAAATATCTTTTTGACATCCCAACCTCTACGTATTTCCCAGGTGATTCGAAAAAAGTAAACAAGCTACCCCCACCTTCTCACATAAAGGACCAAAATTTCATATATAGGCTGAAAGTAATGGAAAGAATTAATCTAATTAAAATATCACATGCTCTAGAGAATTTACAAGAAATTCTAAATGTCCATCCTCTAATCTGCAAACAATGTTTGCAGTAGGAACTCACTCTCTAAAAATTAAAAATAAGCAACACTTAATTCCAAAGCAGTTTGAGATGATATCCAGCAAAGATTAATCCCCATTAATGGTTTCTTTATGAGTGTCTGGACCACTTTCTGCAGATTATCTATCTTACAGGACCATCACCAAATTCATAAGATATTTAATTTCCCAAGCAGAGGACGAACCTATAACCTAAAATGCCTGTTAATGATATAATTCATATAGACCTGTAGAGTCTTCGAATTTTTATTAGCATTCATGCATCTATGAGCAATCATGAGGATACATTAAATGCATTACCAGACCTGGCATGTTAGAGACAAAGCCACCTCTGTCCTCGATACTTCCTCGCTCAGTGTTTGGTTCGTGATCAATAGACATTTGTAATTCCTGCCCTTTTTTTGAAAGGACTGCCCGTGAATCTCCAACATTAGCCACCCATAATTTCTGGCCGTTTATCAAAATTGCTGTGACAGCAGTGGATCCACCTCTTCCCAAGTCAGGACTGTGTGAGAGTATTGCTTGGTCTGTTTTCTCATAAGCCTTAAAGATAGAGCTACGGGGATTCGACCAAAATTCCTCCTGGAGCAGTCACAAGATATCGTTCCAAGATGTTAGCATACACCTTTCTAACTAGCCATCATGAGGATAAAAGAACATCCTAACTTTTGAATGCATTACTATAATTCTCGAACAAGTTTCGCCAGTGTTGATAACTGATAATATATTGAAATCACAATGAAACAATTATTGCATCTGGTGAATAACTTACATCCTTCAGTATATTAGGAAACAGATGCTTTTGTAGATAGGCCGGTACGCTGTCTCCCAGATGTCCATCATAAATAGCAAAAAGGCCGAGTTCACGGCCATGTACTGTGATAAATTTAGCAACATGATAATCTTCCATGGGATGATTTGCTTTACCTTTCACTAGGCTGAATCCATACCTGGCAGGGCATTGATTGCCCCTGCCCTTCCCGGAGCTACATGACGAACGTCCTCCTACAAACTAAAGGCAAAGGAGAATCCCAATTCCAAATAAATGTTCCATAGTTAATAATTAATAATATCAAAATGAATATGCCTAGCAGAAATTCGCAAAACTAGGATTTTACTCGTAATTGCAAAATTTCTAGGGAAATTTTCCCATCTTTCTCCACATTCAAAAGATAAAACAAAGTTCCTTTCAAGTAAGCACTCAAGATTACATGCCTAAAAAGAGAACGAAACAAGTAAATGAGCCCGAGTCAAAAACTATCTTCACGATAAAGAAAATTCCAGAGTCACTGACTTTCAGACTGTGGATATCACCATTGAGGCAAATACCTCACATAAATAACGATAAACTAGCAATACAGAAAGTTTATAACCTTTTTTGGTCTAATCAAATTGCAAAATCTTAAATGAACAAAGTACAAGTATCGCCAACTTTGAACTTCGAGGAACAAAGATAAATTGACAATTCTTCAAAATAATATTGGAAGAAGATAACCAATGTTGTCAGTCTCGCTAAATTCAGAGTCAAAACTTGCATAAACCAAAAATCGACTAGTTCTAAATCCAAAACCATAAAGTTATTTACCATGTTAAGGCAAACTTAAACCAGGAGGTACTTTTAAAGTTAACAAAAATCAACTTCAATTAAAAAAAATCCAGAACAAGTCCCGATCATGATTAATTGGTATAAAAGACATTTAAAATCACGATTTGGACCTCAACAATGGTATGCTCAAAGACAGATCATACAACTCATCAGAAGCTCAGAAATTACCATCTCACAGAGTTCTACAGAAGTCAACACGTATAAATTAGGAATTAAACGTAAAAGTACTCAAAGAAGAAGATATCACTACCTGAGAATAGACAGAATTGAAGCAGCATAAGTTATCCATACAATTTATTCTTCCCACTTCGCCTTCTTTCCCCGTTCAACAATCATCCACCTCAAAAGAAGAGAAAATTCCTAATTTTCTCAGAAACCCCCACAAGAAGAGGGAAAAACCACAGGGCCCCCACAAGCTGCAAGTTCGGAAAACGAATTCCGATCAACCAAACGCCATAAACCCACGATCAGAAACACCCCAATAGCGCCAAAAAGTCAAGGAATCATAAAAAACAATATAAAATACCAAAAGGGCAGTCCGGAATTCGGCTTACCGATCCAGAAGTCGTCGGAATTTCGAAGAAAACGAGAAAAGACAACCACCCCAGAAGGCGAATTATTGATTATTCAGTCCTGGAAAGATATGACTTGGAAACAATCACTGTTTTATGAAGAAGAAGACCAAAAAGAGGGAAAGGGTGTAATGAAGAAGGAATCAATGGAGTTTTGTGTAACCGTTGTAGTTGAGTTGGGGTAAGTCCACGCGGAGGGCAAAGAAATAGCAAAAATAGAAGAGGAAAAATGGAAGCAGTAACCGAGAATGGGGCAGAGCTTTTCCTTATTGACTTTGATTTTTAGCGCTCCTTTTCCATTTTTTTTTCTCTTTTTTCTCCACCCGATTGTTAGTTGTTTACTGACAGTGTGGCCCTCTTTCTGCTTTCCTTTTGCTTCCTTTCCTTCGTCTTCATCATTCGGTTTTCTTTTTTTCTTGGTAAAAGGAAAAAACTTAGGTCTCGTCAATGAAATGCTCTGAAATTTTATAGTTTTTTTTTTATAACTTCAACCAAAGGTGAAGGATTATAAGTTTTTAACTTAGTTTAAATATTTTGATTAATTGAATTATGCTCATGTTTAATAAGTAAACATATTTTAACTTAATAAAAATTAAATAATGTCCCTAATTCTAATTTTCGAATTATTTTGTTTGAAATTTCAAGGAAATTATAGGATTGGGTGCATGTTCTCCTGAAAAGGTATTAATTTGATTTTTTAGTTTCTAGTTTTTTAATTGGAAAATCTAAATTAAATAACAATAATATAATAAGAGAGAAATAAGACATTTACCCGTTGACCCACATGCAAATATTGGTCCTACTTAATTAACTGAGTCAATTTCTTTTAGGATGTACATATAACATAACCAAAATATGTTTGGTACAAATTTTTTACCTCTCTGTTTGGATTTTATCTATCCATAACACTGTCAAAATTACAATTTACTAACCTCTCAACTGGTTAAAATGGGGGGGTAAAATTGGAATTTCACACAAATTCTTGTTTGGACTGGCACGTGCATTCTGAGAGGGAGGGTGGGGCCCACATATATACCAAAGTCAGCCGTTCTGTTTCCATATGGAAACCTCGATTTGTTCGTAATTTTTTGTCTTTGCTAAGAAAATTCAATTTCTTTTTGGTCCATGAATTTGTCTATTATTGGACTTTTCCCCCATTTTGACTCCGTCCTATTTATTATTGTCAAATAATAAATCTTCCAATTTTTATAACCCTATTTTCTAAAAACAAAAATAATCTATTTAAACTTAGATATATGTCAGGATATGAAAATGGTTTAATGGGTATTTTTAGTACAATATACATTCGAACTCACAATATTTTGACTGAATGTAAATACTATAATCAGTTGAGCTATATTTTGAAGTATGACTTAATTGGAGACATATCATAAACTTAAATATTGAAGGTTTCAATTCCACTATGATAGAATGAAAAATGAAAGACAAATAAAATAAAATATTGCAGAGTAGATCCAAATTGTAAGATAAAATGTTTGGTTTAATATAAATACTAAATTAAGAATAGAGATGACCATAAGGTATATGAACAAATTTAATTTACGCGAGACAGATCTATTGTAGGTCCAAGGAACTTATATATATTTAATATACCAAATAATTTGAACATACTAATAAAATTCTACTTTGGTTGGGTGGAAGACGTGTCTAAGCATCCTAACCAGTCAAGGTTTAAATCTTCCTACAATTTTTTTTTTAATACATCATAGAATTGATTTTTTTAGTACTCACATAAATATTTTTAAGATATTAAAAAAATGTAGGATTAATTCGTAAATCACATCATTTTCTAAAATTTTTCGTTGAAAACATATACATAGATATCTTTCAACGTATGATTAATATCCCGAGGATTAATGTGCAACTTTTTATTGAATCAATAAAAAAAAGAGAGAGGAGATCTGAACTTATGACGAAATTTTTAAAAACTTGAATACAACAATTTTTATCCTTTCATTTTATACTAAGTTAAAAAGATTTTAACTTTGTTTATAATTTATTATGGAATTAAAAGAAAGATATATTATTCTATCAGAAATTTTCTTACCAACAACTTTAACTTCATTTGTTATCTACTTTTAATTTCTCTCGTTTCTCTTTTTTATGACGTCGTAGTTTTTTGCCTAGCAATTATGAGTGAGAGTTAAATATATTTTTGAGAAATCGAGATAAAAACCCAATATATGAAAAAAAAAAAAACCATTATATAGGTAAATATATTTTGAGGAAATATATCAAGAGATAAATTACTGTCCATTAAAAAACAAAAAAGAATAACGGAGAGAATAAAATTAAATTTATACATTTAATTTTTAGTACTGCTGTCTATTTAGTATCAATGACAAATTTCAAATAAAAGTATAATTCAAAATCTCTAGAGTACACTCCAATAGTTTTTAACCTATTTATGAATTAAAGATTAAAATACTATTTTGATATACATTTTTAGCTTTAATTTATTTTAATTCCTGTATTATTTTTTAATATCTATATATGTAGTTATAGTGTTTAACTTTAATTTTTATATTTTTCAAAATATTTATTTTAATATTTGTACTTTTAAAAATATACTATTTTAATATTTACTTTTATGGGATGACTCAAGTGGTCAATGATGGTTTTTGTAAATAGTAAAGGACTTAGAGGGAATGAGTTCAAACCATGGTGGCCACCTACCTAAGATTTAATATTCTACGAGTTGCCCGGACACACGGATTCAAAAAAAAATATTTACTTTCAAAATTTTAATACGAATTTTACCCATGACAAAAAACTTTTTTTATATAAAGTAATAGTTACACGCTTCAAGAAATATATTAAATATAGCATCATGTTAAAATTATTTAAAAATTAGATTTAAAATAAAATTAAATGACTAAAATAGATATTTCAAAATATATAGGAACCAAAAAAGAACTCAAAGAGTAAAGTTAACCAAAACTAAAAAGTACATTTAAAATTTTAATATAAATTAAATTGGTAGATAAAAGAATTGACAATGAAAAGAAAATTCAAAGAAGATTGCGTCATCAATTGAAAAGACATTAAAAATAAAAATTTGACGAGTCCACAGAATGCCATGAGTAATAGATTTGATGCTATTGGGGGAGAGTCATTTCACATCAATATTGAGAAATAGTATTTGACCAAACAACTCGTTCAAAAAGGAATAATAGTTATTATTTATTCAAAAAAAACTTTCGAAAAATATATATACTGAGTTATATTCAGATTTATTGGCTAATAATTTTGTTATAATGATATTTAAAATATCAAATTCAAACCCTCAAATAAAACTAATAAAATTTGAATTCTAAGATTTTTTAGTCGGAAATGGATATTTTAACCAGTTGAACTATGTAAGTTTATTATAAAGATAATAAAATGATTAGATTAATAGTGACATTTTTACCTTCGTAACTTATGAACCAATTGTTGAAGCAATCAAATTAAATTAATTGGAGCTTTATTTTATTTATTATTATTATTATTATTAGTTAGATGGGTCTTCGTGCTTTGACTATACTTTCACATTGAACGCTCCTTTTTCTTTTCTAAAATGTCATTTTCCTTCTCAGTATTTGAATGGACAAATGAGAGTGAATTATAAGAGAAGAGCCCCAATCAATATGACATTAAGAATGAAACAACATTAATATCAATTTCCAATAATTAATTATATAAATTATGAAAACAGCTGCGCCTATTTTTACCTTTAAAAATGGCAAAATAATTAAAGTTAAAGTGCTATATATACGTAAGGCTTGCTTTTCTTTGTTTAGGTTAATATAATATTTTGGTTTCTATACTATCAGTTTTGCTTTATTTTAATTTGTGTACCTTCAAAATGTTCGCTTTGATCAACATACTTTTCAAATGTGACTATTTTGGCCTATTAGTTATATCTATAATCTCTTTTTTTTTCCTACCAAATTTTCAACGCAAGATTGCAGTACTCGATATATCTATTGAAATGTAACAATTACGGTATATCGAAGGGTTTCCATTATAAGTAGAATATGAGTTAAAATTTTGTAAATTTAACCAAAATGACTATTTTTTAAAAGTCCATAGACTAAAGTAAAAGTATGTAAAATAAAAGGAATATTTTGAAGATACAGAAAATCAAAGTGGACCAAAATAGTATTTTAATTATTTATTTATTAATCATGAATAGTTTTGGAAACATGGGCCAAAAATTGCGAATGGGCTTTTGCTGTTGGTACATGAGTCATGCAAAGGCCCAAGAAATATTCGTCTTGTTACTCAAAAAATAGGTCTGTTATAGTTTTTTAACATTTTACTAGGATTTCAAAGGTTTTTTTATTAATAATTACACAATAAAATTTTGTTAGAAAATAAGTTTAAATGAAAATAATATTTAGAAATAAAATCGACACTTAACAAAATTGTAAAATGGCTTCAAACCGCACTTTTTTTTAATTGTTTCTAGACTCTTCATTAAAATGCTAACAAAAATATAAATATAAATATATTTTTTTAATGGTTTTTAGACTATTCATTAAAAAACTAACAAAATGAAAATATAAATATAAATTACATAATCAACACCGAACAAACTTTAAAATGGCTTCAAACGGTACACGACTCTTCATTCAAACACTAGATATATTGTTTATACGTGGACTAAATATATTCTTTTTTAATACTTGGATAATATAATCAATAATAAAATGCAGCCACTAGTTCGTTAATAAATTAGTATTTTGTTATTTTGTCATAAAAAATAATAATACTAATAAAATAAATTCGTGCTATTACCGCCACTATCATCATGAAATGTTTTAATCGAACAAAAGTGGCAATTTAGTAATATATTATTATGGGTGGATGAATATTAATAACTAACAATATAAAAATATATAAAATAGTCAAGTTTTGTTTTGAAATATATAGGGATGGCCCTTCACCCAAAAAAGGAAAAAATATGATTTACAAATATTATTAAAAAAAATAGCATATTCTACCCAGTTTTGTTGGGTAACTATTCCATTTTTTATTTTTTATTTGTCATTTCCTATTTTTTAATAAACAAAAAAATACGTGTTTAAAAATTATTTTATGTTTATTTAATAGAGCGTTAAGCAGCAGCCATTAAGTGGAGAATTTCCATCCATTTGCTATCTCGTTCGCTATCTCGAGTCATAATTACCCTTTAACGAAGAATTCCCCTTATTTTGGCTTTACTTTCGCTCCGCTCGTGCGTGGCACTCCTTGCTCGCGGAGCGACATATCGAAAAAATCAAGGTTTTGAAAGAAAAAAAAAAAGTGGATTCCCTTTTGTGACAAAGAGCCCATCCTTGATCAGGCCGAGTTTTTCATTTCTTAGCTTGGTGTAAAAGGCTTATTGCGGGTCCTTTTTTATTTTTGACAAAGTTTAAATCATTTATTTTATTTTTAAATAAATTTAGCTAAAAATGATATTCAGAAAATTGTGAACACATAAAATCAAAAACCAAATGGACATGACCTAATTTATCGATATTTCATATGGTCATATTGATTTATTAAATATATAATTTTGACTCTGACCTCTTCCTAAAATTGGTTACATTCCCCCAGGATAAAAAGTTTAAAGAACATTTTAAAAAGTAGAATTGTTTTTTATTTTTTAAGTTCAAATTGAAATTTGGTTTAGGTCAACATCTTGACCAGTTCCATAATTCCATTTTGCCAACCAGCTGTACTTCCACGTTCCACCTCCACGTGTTGATCAAGTAAAACGCCAAGCTTAATATTATATCACCTCCCAAAATTTTATTATTCAATGTTTTTTATTCTAAGAATATGCATGTTGAACGAAAAGTTTGGTATAAAATATTGTTCGTGGCTCCCATCAAAATTTTCAGTACTAATCAATTAAATCTAACATATTTTGTTATATATATCGAGGTGAGTGTAGTTCAATCGATCAACACTTTTGGAGACACGTAGGTTAAAATATCACCTCAGTTATTGTACCGATAAAAAGTCAAATTACAAGTTGTCAAGTTTAGTCTCTAAATATGTCTAGTAAACTTTTGAACTTTCAATTTTATATATATTATGTTTTTAATAGAGATACTACTACAAATATACGAATATGAGTTTTAATATTAGATAAAAAAAATAGAGAGGAAACAACGTTTGATAAAAGAAACAAGGAAGAAACAATAGAATATTTTTTTAAAAATTTATTAAAAATAAATTTGTTGAAGGAATTAGTAGACATTTGTATAAAAAATAGACAACTTTACCAATACAATATTGAAATTTTATAAACTAAAATGATAATTAAAAAATCACATTATTATTAATATCCCACAAAAGAATTAATAAAATAAAAATGGAAAGTTTGTAAATTATTTTTTGGTACTGGAAAAAAGGTAAAATGATTTTAATTTACCAAAAGAGAAAAAGAAAACCAAACACACAGGTCATCAAAATCTATTACGTAATATTTTACTTTTTCCCATTTTGCCATAAAGTGGGGACTTCAAAGGTGGGCGAATCACGAGGGCAAAATCGTCTTCTCATAAAATAGTCAAACAAGGCAACTAATTTTCCGTCGGAGCCGCATCGCCACTCATATTCCCTGCGGGTCCCACAGCACAAAAAAGATCCGACGGCCAATAACGAGACTCGAAAAAGCACCCAATAATTCCCCTAAACAGCCGCCAAATCGGATATATCTACAATCACAATTGGTGGCTGAGGTTACAATCCCCTGCTTCGCGGAGTATTATAAAAGACTTTACTTGCTCCCCAAGAAGTAAGAACCCACCCTCCTCGAACCTTCTGGAAACTCCACGCCCCTCGGCGTTGGAGATTTCTTGAGCCCCAAGCCAAGTCGCGGTCCGAACCTAATCCACCGTCGTACGGTGAGCGCGAAGCAGAGGGTCGTAGCTGTAGTCGGTTATCTTCGCCCTCTCTTCGTCTTTACATATAACGGACGAGTCATTGGTTCACAGTCAATCAAAATAAATCAACGTGAATTCTTCTGTGGCAAAAACTCATCCGTTTATTAGCGATTGTTGGAAGGCTCCGGAAATCTTGGGGAGATGAATCGGATTGTGATGAGGAATTTCTTTCGGGGTCTGATTAATGGGAGAAGCTTCAGTTCGATTGCCGGTGCCGGCGCCGGTGTTGGTGGTGTGAGGGTTTCTTTGGCGGCGGTGGCCTCGCCGGGGACGAAGTATCAACCGGTGACCGATGGGGGATTCCATTGGCGGAGGATGTTGAGCTCGTCGGCGGCGATGGCGGAGGAACAGGGGAAGGAGAAACTAGAACACAGGATAAAGGATGTAGAGAATCAGGAGCAGGAGAAGGAGAAGGAGAAGGAGAAGGAGAAGGAGAAGGATAATGCTCTGGTTTCTAGCTATTGGGGGATTTACAGGCCGAAGATTACTAGAGAAGACGGCTCCGACTGGCCATGGAATTGCTTTATGGTATGAATTTGGTCCCTCTACTTTTTCCCGTGAACTGTTTGATAAAATAAAACCATGTTCCTTTTTATGGGGTAGTTCGATTTTCTTTGAAATTGCCGGATTTAGTTTTGGAAGCTGCGATTAAAATTTGAAACCTTATGGTCTAGTGTTTTGATTAGATCCACCGCTTCATGTTAAGCATAGAAATCGAGTTTCTGCAACTGTTGGTTTTTATGAGTTGGCTTTTAAAAACTGTTGCTGTAAATGCAGCCATGGGAAACCTACAGAGCGGACGTATCAATTGATCTTGGGAAGCACCACGAGCCGAAAGCTTTTCTGGACAAAGTCGCTTACCGCGTTGTGAAGCTTCTTCGAATTCCAACTGATATCTTCTTCCAGGTGGGTCATTAATTAGCATACATAATTCTGAGGGATTCGTTCAATTTTGAGAACAAACAAGAAAAATAAACGTTTACGTTGTCAAACAAGTCTCTGCTCCTATGGTCTATGGTCTAGAATTCGAGAAATCGTTCATTGTGGCTGGTCACAATATCATCTCTGATTCAGAATCTGTGTGTCCCCAATAACATGGATACGGATTTGAAACATGTTTTGTAATTTCTTCTTCATATATGTAGCTGTATAAAATCACATCAACCACATTGTTGTAGCCCGTCCTGGATTCTAAGTTTTGGATGTTGTGCAGAGGCGGTATGGTTGTCGGGCCGTGATGCTCGAGACGGTGGCAGCCGTCCCGGGGATGGTCGGAGGGATGCTGCTGCATCTGAAATCTCTGAGAAAGTTTGAGCACAGTGGAGGGTGGATCAAGGCCTTGCTTGAAGAAGCAGAGAATGAGAGGATGCATCTAATGACCATGATTGAGCTTGTGCAGCCCAAGTGGTACGAGCGGCTGCTGGTGATCACAGTGCAGGGCGTCTTCTTCAATGCCTTCTTTGTGCTCTATCTGATGTCCCCAAAATTGGCTCATAGAATTGTTGGCTATTTGGAAGAGGAAGCCATCCATTCCTACACCGAGTACTTGAAGGATATTGAGAACGGTAAGATCGAGAACGTGCCCGCTCCCGCCATTGCCATCGACTACTGGAGGCTGCCTAAGGATGCAAGGTTGAAGGATGTCATCATGGTTATTCGGGCCGATGAGGCGCACCACCGCGATGTCAACCATTTTGCTTCTGTGAGTAACTTGATTCTTTTGTGCTTGTAACTCTAGAAATGCTGTGTGGGAATCTACAAAAATTAGAATGCAACTGTTGCAGTGAACATATTTTGAACATGTTTCGCTGAAATGGCCTGGTTTTCTGTTGTGTGTAGGACATCCATTTCCAAGGAAAGGAACTGAAAGAATCAGCAGCCCCTCTTGGATATCACTAAACCCATTATTTGGTTTATTTTTTTGGATTAGTACTAAACAGATATACTACTTGTAATAGTACTCGCTATTTGGGTGCCAGTCAACACTCCCCGACCGCTACAGAGAAAAGGTATTTCTCTCTTCTATTCGTAACAAATTTAATAGTAGTCCGAAAACATAAGTGCTGCCGAGTAAGCACGTGAGTATTATTCTATTACTTGTTGTTTTGTAGTCAGGTGTACAAGTAGAAATAGAAATGAGTTCGTTTGTCTCAATTTCTAGTCAATGTGTTGTAATTTGTAAATAGAGTATCACTTGAATCTACAACCAATAAAGCTCTTAATAAGTTTTGCATGTGGTCTATAATTGTTTATCCTTGGAATTATCTTTTTTTTTTCTTTTTATGGATTATTGTTAGACATGTAAGTTTTGTTGGGTTTATGCTCTGTGTTTTCTTAATTCAGTCCAGTAATATAGATGAGATCGTTTAAACATCTGGAGAACAAATATATAATGTTTTACTAATTGATAAATAGTCAAAATGAGCATAGTTAAAAGGTCTTAAAAGGTCTTAATTTCATTTTCATTGAAATATAACAATAACTTGTTCATTTTTATTTATATATATATATAGAGGAGTGGGGATCGAACTGTTCTTGTGATTAAAAATATAGGTCAATAATCATTAAATTATATTCATTTTTGTAAATATAGCAATAACTTTATATTAAATAGTTTATATTTAAAATACATAAATTAAAATGAATATTTTGAACTACAGAAATCGAACAGGAATGTATTTTAACCTAAATAATATCAAATTAACAATTGATTTTTCACCGTCGATTTAGTCGATCTAAACTGGGAGCCGGAAAATGTAAGCCGGTGTTGGCGATTGGACACGTGTCCAGCGTAGGTCCCAATTTTTTCTTGACTTCGATTGGTTGTCGTCGTCGGATCCTGTGGGAAAATTTACGGCCTTCCAGGAACGACATGTCGTCGACGCCCAGTAGAAAGTCTTGTTACACAATTTGGTTGGAAGCTTCAGAGATATTTTTTGTTCGGCAGATTACTTTCTTGTTACGATAAACTTCTTTGTTTTAAAAAATTATTTTATATGGAAAATTTATGTCTTTTATTTTTTAAACAAGTTTTTGTTAAAGTTAAACTTCTATCCCTTTTAAATATCTTTTTAAGGGTTTATTAGGATTGTTTTAACCTTATTTTTAGCCCTAATTAACTCCTTATACATTTAGACATAAAATTTTTTCAAAATAAACAAACATAAAATAAAAGAATCAAATAATTTTTAGTAAGTTTTCTTCCCCATTATTTTGTTCATATTTACTCTATTTATTTTGCGTAAAAATATATTTTTGGTAGGAAAAATTAGTAGGATGAATTCATTGGTATTGATTTCGGCCTAATCGTCGCGAAAATTAATGTGCACCTTGTTAATATAAGTAGTGACTATCAATTATTTTAAGTATTTATTGACCATTCTTTTATGATCTTAGTATATCCCAATTCAAATGTGGTATCGGTTTATTCATGTACCCTTCATCTCTACTCGTACGTCTCAATAGTAATTAAATGAATGTTGAGAGAAAGTCAATTAGGTGCAAGCACCCACGTAGCATCAATCTCGCTCGATGATTCTTCATTGTAAATTTCTAGGAATTCAATTTTCAATTATGAATGATACAAAAACGACGATGTTAGTTGTGGATTCAATAAACAAACCAAGATGTCATGAGTTCAAATCTTCAACTCGTACTCGTTTGTATTCAACAAAAGTAAAGTCCTTGGTATTTAGTTTTATTATTATTATTATTTTTTTATTTTTATCCTCGTGATGAAGTTTGTAATTTGTTATGAATGTTGATTATGTTTTGGCTTCTAGAAGTTGGGCCGAATAAATACAATTTACGTTTTTATGAATATTGATTCACCATAGTAAGTATTTTTCACATCCCTTCCAAAATATAAAATCTTTATCGTTGATATGTAATTTCTTGTTGAAATTGTTAAAATGTTAAGATTGTTTTGTTTTGGACATTTTAACAAATATTTTTGTTTTTTTTTAATTTGTTTTTAAAGACGTGTAAAATTTTGTTTCGATGTTTATTTTACCTAACTTTTGATAGTTTATGTTTTTCAACCATGCGTATTTTTGTTAAGCGAATATTTACAGTTTGATATTTGACATTGAATTATTGGGCGTTATTTTAGTGAAGGTTAAACATGGTATAAATTGGTGGAAATAATTTACAGATGTGAGTTTCTATGTATTTTGGACCACAAAAAAACTAAATACGAAAGGAAAAAAATTAAAGAAAAAAATCTTAAGTAGTTTAAATGTTTTAATTGTTATTTGTATAACTATTTTGTGCTAGGGCTATACAGGAAAAATGTCAATTAACCATTTTTACAATAATCAATTCAAAATCTATATTTATTTTATTTGTTACTATTCCTGTCGGACTTAAATTCGTCTCGTGACCAAATTTAAAGTTATTTGATTAAAATCCAACCCGCTAATAATTTTAAAATAAACGATGTATATATAGTATAAGACGAAGATTTGAACTTACAATATTTTGATCGAGATAAATAATCTATATTTAATTTAAACCATTGATATATTGAATGTATCCATCAATTAAACTTAAATCTGTAGTTGTATTTGGGCTCATTTGTTGACACATTATACACGTGGATCGTCAAGCCGACCTACCTTCTCTAAGAAATAGTGACAAAGCAAGCACCAATTTTATAAAATAAATATAAAATAAAATTTGACTAGAAAAMAAAAACAAAAAGAAAATATTATAATAATTTATAATTTCTGTACCTAATCATTATTATTTATCCACACAATCATTTGAAATCTAACACAAGAAGGAAACGTCACCTAACCGCGGGTGGTCTTAGTGCTATTTTTCCAAATATTTGGTTTTTCTGTGGTATCCTTTTTCAAAATTTTGGTATAGCTATCTGCTGAGCTGAACGTGTTCTTTGTTTGTTCACAGCGCGTCTGCAGAGTGGAGCCAGAGTTCGTACGAATTCCTCCGATGGACTCCGTCTTCTTCGGCGCGACGGGCAACGTAGCCACCTGCTGCGTTTCCAGAGCCTTGAATCGGAAACTCTCTGAAATTGTTCGGAGAAAATGTATTCACGGCGGTGATCGAGCTCGCCGTTTCAGCTGCATTTCCAGTTACCTCGGCCTCCACGGAACTGTATGTTCTGGCTCCTGTTCTACTTCGCTCCGGACTCTACAGGTGGTGCTGCCTTCGCTGCGGCGTCGTTTGCAGTGCGTTTCGAGCTCCTCTGTGTCTTTTGCTTCTGGCGGCGGGAACGGTGGTCTTGGAGGGAAGAATGGCGGCGGAGGTCGCGGTGGAGATGGTGGACCAGGCGGTGGAGATGCGAATAAGTTTGGTTCCGGTAGTGCTGAGGAGGTTTCTTCATCATTGCCCAACGTGATTGTACTCGATGTTGGAGTACGGATTTCGTATCGCTTTCTTGATTCTTGCTTTTTTTTTTTTTCCTTATCTTCGTACCTGTGCTGTCGTTCGTTTCTTATCTCTACAGAACTCTTTGATGATTTGGATGCGTTTTTTCTTTCGAATCCTTCTGTTTCTTCAACCTCTTGTTCAATATTATTGTAATTTATTTTTTTTCTCATAGAAAAAAAAATCGTAGGGAATGACTTGCGGGGGATGTGCAGCAAGTGTGAAGAGAATACTCGAAAATCAGGTCATAATTACTTATTCTTTTTGCTCCGAGTTCAATTGTTTAGTTTTGCTTTGTAAGAAGCAGGATTTAATTGAATGAATGAAATGTACTAGACCAGCCTAGCAAAAGCCAATAAGTTGCATAAACCCTTCCCAGTTGGTGCAAATCATCGCCAAATTAAAATTACGGCAAGGAATTACATGATTGTCCTTGATAAGTGAACCAATGCTCTTGTTTTTGTAAAATCATGAGCAGCCACAAGTGTCATCTGCTAGTGTGAACCTCACAACAGAGACTGCAGTCATATGGCCCGTACCTGAGGTGAAAGATTCACCTCACTGGGAGAAGCAGTTGGGACAGACGCTTGCTAACCATCTAACTCAATGCGGTTTTGCATCTAGTCTTCGAGGTGAAAGCTCATCTTTCCTAATGGACATGTTATCATCCCGAATGCAAGTGGATTTGATATATTAGATATTTGCATTCCTGGGAATCTCTACAAGTTAGCTATAGCTTGATAATACAACGACTCTTATATGTGCAGAGTCAGGAAGAGACAACATCTTCATGGTTTTTGAAAGGAAGATGGAAGAAAAGCACAATCGTTTAAAAGAGAGTGGTTCTTATGCAAAAACTTATTATTTTACTGTTATGTTTTTACTTTTTGTTGGATATTATGCTTACTAATGAAAAATGGCAAGCTGCTATTCTTGATTTATATTATAATAACTAATGCTGCTCTTTTCTTACACTTTGTCAGGTCGCAATCTCGTTTTCTCCTGGGCTTTGTGTGCCGTGTGTCTCCTTGGCCACATTTCTCATTTCTTTGGTGCTAAGGCCTCATGGATCCATGCATTTCATACCACTCAATTCCATCTATCATTGTGCTTATTTACATTACTTGGGCCTGGTCGTCAACTTATTCTTGATGGTATGAAAAGTCTTGTTAAAGGAGCTCCAAATATGAACACTTTAGTTGGTCTCGGAGCTTTATCATCCTTTACCGTCAGCTCATTGGCTGCCTTAATTCCGAAACTTGTAAGTGACGAGTCTATAAATGAAGTTGTTCTGCATATTTTTTCTTCTTTTCTTCGTTTTCTTAAGCTACAGTCATGGATTCAATATATTTTTTGCGGCAGTTCAAGTTCTGTCCATTTTCAATTATCAGTCGGTTACCTTTTTTTTAAAACTCAAATCTTTTTGTGGCCACATATTCAAAGACTAAGCTTCAAGTGCTTTGAGTAGGGGGGTTTTGTGCAATCCTTTGGAAAGTTTAGACTGAAATAATTGTTAAACACCAATTTAGGGAGGAATTTAGTTACGCGTTCCTTGAATTTGGTCCAGAGAGGAAATAACATAAACATGAATGTAATATACCCTTTCCCATTATGAGAGCATATGAGTATTTGGATTTAATTGTTGGAATAAAATTTCATTATCTAACTCTTGTACTTGAATGAGTTTACAGTGTCATTTAGTTGTTGGAATACTGAAAGCTTAATTATTCTGAGATTTATTATGGAAAATTTATGTTTAGGATCATTACATACTGTTGTTAAAATATGATGATAAATAAATCCATCAGACTGGAGGACGACTTCATTACAGTGATTTTATTATGAACTGTTTTTTCAATCTGAATTTATTGCCACCCACTTCTCTTACCAGAGTATCAACTAATGGATTTTCTTCAATCCTCAATATAAAGTGCCTGACGTATAATATTTATTTTTTGTACAGGGTTGGAAGACTTTCTTTGAGGAACCAGTTATGTTAATAGCCTTTGTATTGTTAGGAAGGAACCTTGAACAGAGAGCTAAAATTAGAGCTGCGAGTGATATGACAGGACTTCTTAGTATTTTACCTTCAAAAGCTCGTCTAGTTGTTGATGGTGATACGCAAGAATTGGGTTCAACAGTTGAAATTCCTTGTTCCAGTCTTTCAATTGGAGATGAAATTATTGTACTTCCTGGGGTTAGTAAAATGAATATTTCCCCAAATTCTTAAGTGATATCTTTATTATTGCCAATTACTTTCAATAAATATGTCCTTTTTTTAGCTCATAATATCCAGTGTCTACTCACGGATATCAAAAAAAAAAAAAAAAAATCCAGTGTCTTCATTTGAATAATTTTCCTTGTTTAGCTGTTGAGCAAATTTAAGGTAAAAACTATTTGGAGCTATAGTTAAACATTTAACAATTTCACTGACCACTTCACACAATTTTTTCTTGATTTTAGGACCGTGTTCCTGCTGATGGAGTTGTGAAATCTGGTAGAAGCATTGTGGATGAGTCTAGTTTCACTGGGGAGCCATTACCTGTTACCAAGTTACCTGGGGTACAATTTTTTTTCTTATGTGTAATAAAATTATGGTCAATGCATCATCATCTCATTTTGATGATGACTTTGCATGTTTATCAGCAAGCAATGAGTCTACCTTCTTGCACGTAATCATATATAAAACAAAACAACATGGTCTCTATTGCGACTACTGGATTGAAAGTTAAGGGGCGTATCTTTGGTGCATCATAAGTAAATTGCATTTGACCATTATGACGTATCATTTGTGTTTTTTGTTTTCTAAAGCATAGCACTTCCGGAATCTACGAGTATGCTAGTTTCATGTTATCATAGACAGTTTTTTTTTTCCTCCCCTGTGCTAGAGCCAAGTTGCAGCAGGCACTATAAATCTTAATGGAACTCTTACAGTTGAGGTGCGTCGACCAGGCGGTGAGACTGCTATGGGAGATATTGTTCGTTTGGTAGAAGAGGCTCAAGGCCGGGAAGCTCCTGTTCAACAGTTAGCTGACAAGGTTCTCTCTGAATTTATATTTTCTTTTTCCTTTTACATTCTGCATTCCAATCGCTTGAAGTTGGCTGACAAGGTTCTCCAAATTGGGGTCTCTCTTTGAATTCATCTTTTCCTCTGATTTCGTCTGATGTAAGCCATGGGAGGAGAGGGGAGTGGAGGGAGACGAAGCTAGAAAGGAGCGGAGAGATGTTTACTGAAGGCATTGCTGTGGAGGGTAGGGGAGAGAGAAGGAGTGAGAGTGAGAGAGAGTGCCATCACCCTGTCACAGGATTCTCAAGCTGCAGTATTACTTATTCCTTTGTTTTTTTGTTTTGGTGCTAGATTGGTTTTAAGATATATTTATGAAACAACGGCCAAGGAAGCCATAGAGTAATTTTTTTTGGTTTTTGAGCTCACGCTGTATGAGTACAACACTCTTATTGATTTTGAGCTCCTCTTCAATATCTGATTTTTTTTAAATTATGATTATTGCGTTCTTATTGTTTTTTTTTTTTCTTTATCTGTCGATATCTTCCTTTCAACCACAACAGTCAAGTCAATTCAGTAGTCAAATGAGCAACCTCTAAATACAAATGCTTTTCTTTTTCTTTTTTTCTTTTTCTCTGAGATGTTATTAGGTTACAATAACGATACAACCTTGTAGGGTTGGGGGTTGTTTTATAGGGTTAATAAATGTGCATGTCAGTTGTTTGTACGTCTATGGTTAAGAAAAAAAGGGTCTTATCTTTTGAAGTCATTCACTTATTCTATGCTCTTTATGTGTTCCCCCCAGTTAATATACCTATGGATATATATAGTCTTTTGGTGGATTTCTTATCACTCCACTTTTGAATCTTTCTTCCTATAAGAGAAGTTCCAAATATATTTAATTGCTTCTTATGGTTTATTTATGCATTCAATTGATCTTTTCTGTTGGCTATTTATACTACACCAGGTGTCTGGGCACTTCACTTATGGAGTAATGGCACTCTCTGCAGCAACATTTTTATTTTGGAGTCAATTTGGCTCACGAATTCTGCCTGCAGCTTTTTATCATGGAAGTTCAGTTTCATTGGCTCTGCAGCTTTCTTGCAGTGTTCTGGTATGATGCTAGAAATTTTTGCTAAAACCTTGGTTAAACTTAAGTGCAAATTTAGAACTATGGAAAGTAACACACGTTTTAGATTCTGTGATGCTAGAAATTTTGTCTTTTTTCCCTGTAAACTTATTAATTGGCATGTTTAACAGATCAATATATGTCTGGCCTATATTCTTAATGCAGGTTATTGCTTGTCCATGTGCACTTGGCTTAGCTACACCAACTGCAATGCTGGTAAACTATCTCTAAAAGTTGCTTCGTTTCTGTGTAAGGGAAATAGTTCGCTTTGAATTATTTATGATTTTGCCCTTTGTTTACGAGTCTACCAGGTTGGAACTTCATTAGGTGCGACTAAAGGATTACTTTTGCGTGGGGGAAATATCTTAGAGAAGTTCGCAATGGTGGATACTGTTGTCTTTGATAAAACCGGGACCTTGACGGTTGGGAAACCCATTGTGACAAAGGTGTTGGCAACTCCAAGATATGAGACAAATGTAGATTCGCAGTTGAGTGCGGTTTCCTTTTCAATTTACTCTGTTCAATTATCCCTACCAAAGGAAAGTTCAAACTGCTCCTTATATCTAGGGATGTTCTCTTTCTTTATTCTTTTTTCCATATTAATGCTAGCATACTAAAATATTTGATTACGGATGTAATCTGGCCAAATCATGCTATTCTTAGATGTTTAATCATTTCTAACTGATCATGACGAAACCCCCCTTGCTTGGTTCTTGAAGATCTTGGAAGTACCTTGTGAAGAAATGTACATATGGAACATTCAGTCTTGCCAAAGGGATACACATAACAGTCACTTTTACTTTTTCTTCGTTTTCTTTTTTAGGATTTGCCATCTGCTACATCTTACCTTTGTATGAGTTGTTATGAGCACATTTTTCTAATCTAGAAAAGAACGTTTCAGACCTGTTTAATTGGTACCACAGGAAACCTCAGGTTATCCTAATAAAAAAAGTTTCAACCCGGAGTTATAAGTTACCCATGCTTGTCAACTCACATTCAAGCAATTGGCCTTTTGCGTTGGCAATTTGAAGTAAGAATATGAGGACTTGGGCTTGTATTGAATTGAAGATATTTGATAAATGTTATGGATTTTATCCATTGAAATTGGATGTACTGTTTGTACCAATGAGGTACTTTTCTTTGATTACAGATCTCACAGTCACAACTAAGATTAAGTAAACTGCTCATTTGGACACAGGATAAACTCACACGGCATTCATTCAGAAAATGAGATTCTCAAGTTTGCTGCTGCAGTGGAATCTAACACAGTTCACCCAGTTGGCAAGGCAATTGTGGAAGCTGCTCGAGCTGTTAATGGTCAGAATTTGAAGGTAGTTTATAATATAGTCAGATATATTAAATTATAAAAAACAATTTTAAACAAATCAGATAGGCAGCTTATTTTCTGAATTTTTTTTCAAGAAATGAAAGCTTTTATTACATGGAAAATGTTTTTAACTGTGGTAATTAATTAATAAGGATATTTCTTTGATTGCAATTATATTGAGAACTAGCCAGTACCAGTAGGTAATTTGGGAAGAGGACATTTCGGAATGTGCGCAGAAGTTGTAAATGCTCCATGGGAATGTCCCATATCAGTGAAGACTGACATGACCTTTGCCACCCAAGAAGAAATTTCTTCTTTGCAATACCACGCATTTTATCCCTATTGTCACCGGTATTTTGAAGTGGACTGGCGATGAATGTACATAAAAGAAATAAAAGGCTGATTGTAATTGTCAACGAAATAGTTGTTTCTAATCCCGTAAAAATGTAAATGTTCCAGGCTAGAGAGCAGTTTAGTGAAGGAAATTCATTAATTGATGAAACATGTAATTATTGTGAAAAAATTTTAGTGGATGGCCTTTTGTTATATGAAACTTCTACTTTTTTCAGACACATGCATGCACCAATATAGACTACGGCAACTTCCGAAGTGTATGGCTTCTCTGAAAGCTTAAATCCCATACTGCTATGGTTTTGATCAGTGATATACGGCTTCCTCCCCACCCCACCTAAAAAGAAAAAATTCTAGAGAAATAGTAGCAATTCCATTGGATTTTGAGCTACAGTTTTAATTATTAAATTTGAAGATTTAAACATTTACAGGTGGTTGAAGGAACGTTTATGGAAGAACCTGGTTCTGGCGCTGTTGCAGCTGTAGAAAACAAGATAATATCTGTTGGAACATTGGACTGGATTCAGAGGTAGTTACTTCTTGTCCCCTTTCAACCTGTTCGTCTGTTCCTATCCCACCTCCAACTGTATTTACAAATCTTTTTACCAACAGTTATTGGAGGGTGACAAGTGATCTTACCCCCACTTTTTGTCATGCCTTGAATTTTCTCTTCTGAGACTGACGTAAAAATTTTGATATTTTTATTTTGTTATTTTTCATTTATACTGAATAGCTTCAATTTTGGCCCCCAACTTATCCAATATTCTTCAAGGCACTATTCCTCCGTGGCCAAAATCATCACTCTGATGGATAGAAACAAGAATTAGGAATTTTGAATTGACAAAATATTAGCTATATTTTTTGCTTCTCTGACAAACAAATTTCAAATCTGCCTATGAACCTTACCTCTTCTCTCTTCCTCTCTCTCTTAAACACCCTATTCTGCATACTGATAGAATGGCACCATGTCTTTCCCACCTCATTTATTGAAATATTTATTAAAATAAATCCTAATTCCGCAACCTATGATGGGAACTATGCTATATCAAGAATCTATTTGGAATTGACACATTCATTAAGGATGAGATATACCCTTGGCTTGTGGGGATATCCCATCTCTTTGTTTTTTGTATCTCTTCTTTTCATAATGAAAGTTAGGTTTCTTATCCAAAAAAAATTAAGGTTAGGGGTGGGAATTGGGATCCACTTTGTGAGAAATTATTTAAACTAAATTTTACTCTTTTTTAGATGAGTGATAATTGTTCCAAAAAATATAAAAAGGGAGGGATGAGTAGAAATTAGACCAAAATCCCCTTTTTTTTTCTGGATAACTGGGAGTCGGAGGTTTGCTCACCTATATATTTAGACACCCGCCTCCGCTAAAGGCTCCATGCAAGTCTCTATTGTTTCAATCGCATAGCACAGAGTGAGATAATTTCTAATGCAATTGGGGACAGTTAGGGACCCAAGGAAAGTGAAATTTTTTACTTGAACCATTTGTAGTGGGGGAATCTATATGGTGGAAAAATAAAACATAGGTGTCCTAACATTGCTTCCAGGCCACATTGGCGTATTCTTTGTAGGAAAGCTGGGGAAGATCAATCCGACTAATCTTTGATGTTCTTGTAGTCAAAATAGCTGGTTTGATCTTTTTTAGACCTTTGCAAGTTGCTGGATTTTAGTGACTGAAAGTACATAGCAGCTCTCAACTCCTATGCAGCGATAGATGATTCAAAAGAAAAGAAAATACGCTTTGAGTTAATGTCTTTTTTTTTTTCCTCCTCCCGGGATAAGAAACATATCATTGAAAGAAACAAAAATCAATGTAGTTGAAAGCTGTGATGGTGAGTATGGAGGGAGAGGAACCGAAGATTTCTTAGTGGGAAAAATAGGAGCCGGGAAGAAATCTTTGATTTTCTGAGTATTTTTGTTCTTGTTGGCGCCCTTCCAGATTCTCTTTATAATGGGATCCCCTTTGTAATTGTTTTTGTTAACTCATATGAGGGGATACATGCCTTTTTTTTAAGCATGATGTACGTGTACCATTTTACCGTATAAATGAAAATTATTTCTTGTTTCAAACCACAATTCAAATGATGTCTTTGCCCATCTCTCTATCCATGAGGTTTTATTTGTAAATAAGTTATCTTGCATAAGAGTTTCTTCTAGAGGTAATCACATTGAACTAACTTTATCCTCAGGCATGGAGTTGTTGTCAATAATTTCCGAGAGATGGATGATCTCAAGGCTCAATCGGTAGTTTATGTTGGAATAGACAATATTCTTGCTGGTCTTATTTATTATGAGGATGGCATCAGGGAAGATGCTAGTCATGTTGTTGACACTTTATCTAGGCAAGGAATTAACACTTATATGTTGTCTGGGGACAAAAGGAGTAATGCTGAGTACGTTGCATCTCTTGTTGGAATTCCAAAAGAGAAGGTACGAAGTTTCATTTATATTACCCGTATGTCCACTACATTTTATCATGGCATTGACCATTCACCATGATGCTATTGACATGGTTGTTAATTAATTAATTTTTAAAGGTCCATTGTGCGAGATTTCTTCTTTTCTCTAACATTAGTTAATATGCTTGCGCATAAAGATAGAGTGAGGAGTTGAATTAGGACAATATACTCGTGGGGCTTTGGTAGAAATTTCCATTTTCCTCGTACAGTTATTTTGAATTTTGATGTTCTCTGTTCCTGCAGTATTCTTGGGCTCATCATAATTATGGGACCTGAAAAGCAGGTCTAGATGGACATCCTTGCACCCTTGCGTATTTGATATATGATGCATTAGAATTGAGTGAAAGTGAAGAAATAAAAGGAGAACTATGACAGGGAGACATGGTTGCGAGGAAAGATAATTTGAAGAAACAATAACAGAAACTTTTTATTCTTTAGATCGCAATTATATATTTGCTTCTAGAGGCTAGATAAGTATGATCAGGTGAGGTAAGCTGAGCTCCTTTAGCCAAGAAACCTTTCTCTATAGAGATAATCTCCTATAAATCTTTTCCAGAACGAGCTCATAGAAGTTGAAGGTGTAAAGGTTACTGTCTAGTGTGATTTTATGGCTGTGGTTGAGTGTTTCTGTGGTTGGATTTTGTGTATTTTGTTGGGCAGATGTGGATGATTTTTTGATGAATTTTTGGACAATCTTATAACTTGATACAAAAATGACAGCAGCATTCGTTTTCCCTCTTATATTCTTCTAGATTACAATATAGAATAACAATGTTAAATGTTGTACGAGACAGATTTTATCCAGTTTCAAACTAAAATCTTTCAATCGTAGGTGCAATCTGGAGTTAAACCCCATGAAAAGAAGAAGTTTATTAGTGAACTTCAGGAGAATCGCAACATTGTAGCCATGGTTGGTGATGGAATCAACGATGCTGCTGCTTTGGCTACTGCAGATATTGGAATTGCAATGGGTGGGGGTGTTGGAGCTGCTAGTGAGGTGTCTCCTATTGTGTTAATGGGCAACAGACTCTCTCAGGTACTTGAACAGTGTTATTTATTGCCAATTTGCCAGTATCTATATTTCTAGGTACATGTAGCCGGAAAAATCTTGTTCATCATAGAATCGAAATACCTTTGTACTTGTTTAAAGGCCTGCTGCTCGTATTTATTTCTTAGCCTATATTTTGTTGGCAGACATATCTTGTTTTTCTCCTTAGTCAATGTAAGTTGTACCATGCGGAGTTGAAAGGTTGCAATCTTATTCTTTTTGCAGGAATTTTTATTTTAATTAACAAATTAGAGAAGTTATGTCTTTTTCTTGATAGGAAACAAACAATTATCTCAAAAAAAAAAAAAACAATCGAGTTGTCACACTCAAGGCTAGAGGAGATTGCTAAAGAGGCTCCCTAGTCAGCAATCAATAACAGAAATCCAACTAGGAGCTATATAAGAGACAAGTCCTTGGAATATGTTAATTTCAATTTTGAACCCCTTAAAATAAAAAGATGTCTATACCAAGGTTTCAACAAGGGTTCTTAGACCAAAGAGTTTTATATCTGTTACTCAGTTGTTAACCATCAAGTGCTTCAAGCCTTCAACTAAGGGCTCTCATTTCGTTCCACCTAGAATCTTCGATCAGAGTCATATCTGAAGTCAGTTCTACTGCTCTAATCAGTTCGAGTAATGCAATTCACTTTAGTGCTGCCCCCGAAAGTATTGCGTCCGACACTCCTTGGTGGAAGACTTCTGGAATTCAACAGTCAACACCACATAGAAATGAGGAGAACACAAATTTGAGGTCTATCTTCAATCACATTCTGTCCTCGAATATGACGGCTGTCCAATTACCCAATCGTATTTAGAGTTTTTAACCACAATGCTCTTAAACTTAGCTATGCGAAACCAAGGGCAGGAAACCTAGTAAGTTATATTTTTCTTTTTGTTACCAATGCCCCTGAGCAAAGCAGCATAGGGAAACTCTTTTTATATTGAGTGATCAAAAGATAGAGGCAATGTCAGTCTGTTCTTTGGATGAATTTCATCTGACCTTTCTTTTGGATAACTTTTAAAGAGAGGAGTCAGCGCGTTTTTAATGGAAAAGATCTCTCCTTGAGATCGGTTTATAGAATCAATTATCTTTTTGGCTATTTCTTGGTGTAAATGTCCTCCCCTTTTTAACAACTATAGCGTTTCCTCTCTCAGGTTCAGATGGAAAAGCTTTCCCTAATCCTTTTTAGGGGCACTTTTGTAATTTCATATCATCAATGAAATTATTTCTCTCTAAAAAAACAAATTGTGATTAATCAAACATGATCTACGTGGCTAGTTTTCTAGTTAATTGTTATCTTCAAATAATCTTTTTTTGTAATTTCCTGAACTTCCTCGCAGTTGCTTGATGCTTTGGAGCTTAGCAAGTTGACCATGAAGACCGTGAAGCAAAACCTTTGGTGGGCTTTTGGGTACAACATTGTAAGTTTTTAACCATCACCCAGCTGCTGCGCATTTTTTAATTTGTCTTAGAAAAATTTCATTCTGACTACAAATACTGCCTGCAACCAAACATTAGAACTTCCCTTTAGATTTTCATTGTTTTAGGTTTTTAAGATAGAGATATTAAAATCTATCAGGTAGAAGCTCTGTTCTCTTTTACTTTTTCATTGAATTTCATTTCATCTGACTCTGTTTCTTCCTTGAGCCCACAGCCTTTATTTTTTCCCAGAAGAATCTTAGGGAGAATATATACTACTTTTCTGTTCAATTTTATTTTTTTATTAAAGAATCCTAACTTTTGTTAAGACAAATGATGGAAAGTGGGCACACTAAAACACGGCCTAATCAACCTGGGACAACAAAATTAAAATAACAATCCGTCATTTTTGGTAATAAAAAACAAAGAATAATTACAAAAGAAAAAAAAATGATTTGAGCAGATAGAGCAGCGTTGAAATGTCCTAGACCTTAAAGCTCTTCCCGCGTGCTGTCAACACCTGAAAAAGTTGTTTCTTTTTAACCATAAAATCCACACCATAGTGAAGAAACCACTTGCCATAGAAAATGGCACTTATTTTGAAAAGGAGGCTTCAGGCCAACACGATGTCCTTCATCATAGCCCGCCAACTTGCTCCCTGAATCATATCAAAAGCTTTGCCAAAAGGCCCACCCACGACTTCAAAGCAAACAGGCAAAACCACACCATATGATTCAACTCCTGAAATACTCACACAAAATACGCCAATTAGGGTTCAAGATTTTACCAACACAAGTATAGCTTAATTGGTAAAGACACTACTTATCTTCTTAGGGTCAAAGTTTCGAATCCCTCATTCTTTGTTGATCTAGAAAAACAGATGAACTGACAGGTTTTTTTTTTAATAAAGTACAGTGTTAATCCTCCTTACTATGGTCAACCAAGAAGAAAACCACATTTTCTTCTGGACTTTCAGCTTCTATAGTTTAGAAATATGGGGGATTTTTTTCCTTCAGTTTCATGAATTCAACCAAAGATCCATTTCATAAGAAACAAAAAATGTAATAAGGAAAAGGGCAGGGGATTAGGAGACCGCTTCCCAAAAGAACTAACGGAGGGTAGCCTTCCAATCACAGATAATCATGGCTAAACTATAGTTACAAATAAATTTTTGATACACCACCACATGGAAGCATTTTCTATTCTGCTCTCTTTTTATGAATGCCTAATCTCGCTCCTCTTGCATCTCCATTCAGGTTGGAATTCCAATTGCTGCAGGCGTCTTGCTTCCTATAACAGGGACTATACTCACTCCATCCATTGCGGGTGCCCTAATGGGTCTGAGTTCTATAGGAGTTATGGCGAACTCACTTCTTTTGAGATTAAGGTTTTCTCAGAACAGAAAAAAATCTCTAGAAGACCAGCAAAAGGAAAGGTAAATAGAAACCAAAATTATATCAAACCAAGGAGAGAGGCACCATTGGGATCACCTTATTTTCTTCAGCAATGGAGAGAGGTCTTCTTTGTTTGATCAAACATTAATCAGATGAAACTGAAGGTCTTCATCTCATCACCATTTTGTTAATCATTGTTTTAGCAAATGCAAAACATAAAGTGATGATATGCATCAAAATGGTGGCCTTCCATTTTGATTAAATAAAGTTGACCACCTCTATTTTTTAGATATATTAGAAACTTTTCAACTTAGGGGTTCTTGTGTAAAATAATAAATTTTTTTTTTAATTGACATAGGACGAGGAATGCGTTTTGTGAATTTTGGTTGACACAGAGATATTGGCTCAAGTTCTTATGTGCATAATGTTTCTTATGATGTTTGTTTACTTTAATAATGTTTTTTTTTCAGGTCTTTTTTTGTTCCTTTTGTGTCTTGATCTTGATATGTGAGATCTATATTTTTCCCTTGCTATAAAAAAGGAAAAAAAAAAAACTCAAGAATGTCAAGTTACTATTTATTATTCATTTAATTTTAAGGTTTGTTTGACCTCTACAGAAATTAGATGTTGCCGAAATCATATAGAAAAGGTATGATTGGATAGTACCGAATATGTTTCTTTTTTTTTTTCCTCAGTACAGAATATGTTTTGTAAAAAATATAAATGTCATTAAATGCATAGTTGTTTCATGAATTTATTATGAGCCATGAACAGTTTGGATGATTGGGACTTAAATTGGTACTTTGAGGAGAAAAAAACATGGGAACCTCAAAAAGTTTGTAGAATCATTTTAGTTAATTAATGAAGTTATAATAATTGCTTACACAAGTTCAAAATATAAATGGCACAAATTAGAAAGAAAAAAAAATACTTGAAGAGCGGGCTTAGAAAATGGGTTTAAATACTATTTTCATCGATTTGTTAAAACGTTCATTTTTGTTTTGTGTTTTTAAGTTTGGTTCAATATTAGTGTTTGTACTTTCAAAATTTCTAATTTGGTTCCTATACTTTTAAAATGTGACTAATACGGTCTCTATTTTGTAAAATTTTATGTACAATAGAAATTTTTTAATACAAATTTATTACTACACTTCAAGAATTTTAATGAGCGAAGTGTCGTGTTAAAATTATAATTGAAAGAAATTAGATAAAAATGAAAACTAAGAGACTAAAATATCAATTTTTAAAATTACAACAACTACATTTTTAAAAGTAGAATACCTATAATTAAAAAAAAAGTTGAAAGTTCAAAACTCATAATAAAAGTAACCAAATAACAAAAATTAGTCCGAAAGATAGAAATGGATATATGAGATAATGAGAGAAGAGTGAGAAAGACAACCAAATTTATGCAACAAAATTAAATGATAGATAAAATATATCAACCACTAATTTTAATCTGTTACGTAAAAAATATTAAGTCAGCAACAATAATCATCTAAGTTAAATTCAATAATCATCAATGTAATGATTGAGATAAAGTCATTTTTAATGACAAGACATAATCTAGATGTCAAATCTAATAATTTTTATTTATTTATAAACGACAAATTGTATTACGACTAATAAGAAATTAGGTAGATAATTACAATTCTCATTAATGTTCGAAAAAAAGAGATAGGTGTTACACCTTATTGAGCTAATTCCTATATTAAAAATAAAGTCCTATATTTATATCTTTCACATTTTGAACCAAAATTGCCTAAATATATATAATATAATGAGGGTGAAAATCGAACCATCAAGCTTTAGACGGTAATAAATATCTCATCAGTAATGTTCAAATTGAATTTTTTAATTTTTTTTAGTTCAACGTGTCAAGGTGATGATTCAAATTTTCAACATTATAGTCGAAAATGTGATGATTCAAATTTTCAACATTATAGTCGAAAATATATATGTCTTAACTAGTTGAGGTATGACTGAATTTTTGAAACTATAGTTTGTATAATGTTAAGCGTGTTCATAATGTAGTTATTTATTCTCCATCTTTTTTATGAACCTCGTGGATATCTAAAAGCATTACTTTTTTTNTTTAATTGAGGAATCTAAGCAAAATTAAGTTTTTGGGTACATAAAAGGGGAAAAAAATATTCCGTATCATATTTTTCAGAATTATTAATATGAAGTTGATAAATCATATATAAATAAAGGAATTAAAAAAAGCTGACTGGGAATTAGACACCAGACAGCATGAAACCACTCTCTATGCCTTTTTTTTTTCTCCAATAAATTTGGTCCCTAAAACGTTCAAAGTTTAATTTATAGTTTAAAGTCTCTATTTTATATGTAGTCCTATACTTTTAAATTTTTTAATACATCTTTATATTTTTTCTACTTTGTATATAGTACATCTTTCTCGTTAACTTTGTTAGTTTAATATTGTAAAAACATACATATTATCTAAGAATTATACGACAGGCGGTGATTTCAATCATGTTTAAATATAGTTGATGACCCAAATTTAAATAAACTAATTAATAATATAGACATATTAGACATTAGTTTGAATATAACTCAACTTGTTAAAGCACCTATTTCTAATCAAAATGTTGCAAGTTTGAATCCCGACCATATTAGATACAAAATTGAAGGATATAAACTTATTAGAAACAATAACAAGCACCAAATAGACACAATTTTAAAGATATGTGGATCAAATAAACACGATTTTGAAAGTTTGTTGATCAAATAAGGTTCAAATACTATTTTAGTCCATACTTTCAAAACGTCAATTTGGTCCTGTACTTTTGACATTTGTCTATTTTTCTTCATGTACTTTTAAAAAGCGGCCAATTTAGTCCCTATTTATAAAATTAAATTTTATACCTAACAAAATTTGTTAAATACAATTTTATGGCTCCCTTTTAAGAAATTGATTTTTTTTTTCACTTTTAGACACATGAGGGTTCGAATCTGGATCTTGGGTGTCAAGCCTCTTGCCACTGTCCCAACATCATGAGGGTGCTAAGAAATTGATTAAATGAAGTGTCTTGCAAAAATTATGATCGAAAGATATGCGATAAAAAAAATTAAAATGAAAACTTTTAAAAAATACAGGATTAAAATGAAAATAAACCAATTTTCAACATAATATACCTTTTTAAACTAATAAACAAAAGAAATAGTATTTAAATTAAAAATTAAGTAAATAGTTTTTTAATATTAGAAATATATATAATATATAATATTATGAAGAGATGAATTGATCTTCTTTTGTTCTTGAGATTCCATAGTCGCGCGCAGTGTGTGTTCTCCAACGTACTTCGTTTCACCTGAAAAAACAACCATTTCACGTTTCATTCACTGAATTCCAATTCCAATTCCAAGTTTGGCAAATCGGAATCGAATCCTTCTGCCCAATCCACAGCAAACCACTCGATTTTCTTCTTGTTCTTTCAACCCCTCGATTCCTTCAATCTTATCCCTTTCAGTTTGCTTTCACTCTTCTTCCCTCGCCTCCAATCTCGAAGATTCAAGGATTTGCTGGGGTTATGGCGGAGGGCGAATTAGAGCGGGGTGAAACCAATGGTGGGCTTGGCTCGATGGACTCCTTGGAGTCCCGATGGGTATTCCAGGACGATGACCAATCGGAGATCGATGAGGAGGACGACGAGGACGAGAATGCAGCGCGGCATCGCCTGGATTTGGAATCTGAGGAGGAAGATAATGTCGAGCAGAAATTGATTCGGACTGGACCACGTATCGATTCCTTCGATGTCGAAGCCCTTGAGGTCCCTGSGGCGCATAGAAATGAATACGAGGTGCTATGAGTTTTCAATTTTAGCTGCATTTTTTCGCTTCTATTTTGTTTGTCTACCGATGTTGAGCTGGAAACCAAGTTCTAATTTAGTTTACATCGCGATCTTCGTTTCATAGTAACTGGATTGGAGTGAAATATAAAGTTAGCCGAATATTTAGTAGCATTATTGGGTGTCTGCAGATTATGAGCTACCTTTTTCACAAGAATTGGTCAAACTACTTAATAGCTTGATGATCAAATGGCAACGTCTATTATGTGTTGACTAAAAATGGAGATACGGGGTGTACTTACGTTCTTTGTTGCAGCTATATCATGAGTGGTCTGGGAGTCTCTTATAAAATTTCGGTCCAAGATATGTAACTTTTTCTTGAATCTGATATTTGGTTGGAGGGGAATGGTGGTTCTATAACATAAATTAATGGGTAATGGAAGTATTTTGATGCACAAATTTTTGCATGCTCTTTTTTGGGCTCTGGTGACTTGGGCATTCCTTTATTTTAATTTCACTCTTCTCTTTTTGTATGAAATAATGCTTTTCTTCCAAATAGATCTACCGCAATGTAATAATCTAGCTACTTTTTTTTTCCATTTTTGGAAATATCTGAAGGATGGAAGTAAGGGTTTTCTTTAAATTTGGGGATGTTACCTTCCTTGCTTCTCTGGTTATGTTTTTTGTTTTGGGAATCTTGCAGCTGTCATTTTATTTTCTTTTAACTTCTACTTCTAAGGGACACGGTAAAAAGGAGTTATCTGATTTATTTTACATGGGCCATTATAAGATAAGTAGAATATCTTTAATTTACTGAACTTATTTTCAGGACTTCAGCGTGGGAAAGAAAATTGCCCTTGCTTTTCAGACCCTTGGGGTTGTATTTGGTGATGTTGGGACGAGTCCTCTATATACCTTCAGCGTCATGTTCAACAAAGTTCCTATTAATGGAGATGAAGATGTTATTGGGGCTTTATCACTAGTCATCTACACCTTAATCTTGATTTCATTAGTCAAGTATGTTCTTGTTGTTCTTTTGGCAAATGATGATGGTGAAGGTATGTTTTCTAAAATGTCATATACGAAAGATTACTCCTTGTGCATGCTCATATTTATGTTTATTGATGCAATCATTTTGTCAGCTCTTATCTTGAAGGAGCTGCCAGTTGTTTGCTGGTTGAAAATGCCACTATCATTCTTTTTTGCTTCAAGGATCCTCTAACATTCACGTGTCTTTTTCTAGGAACTTCTTTGATTGGTTTTAGCCGGCTTTTTTGTTTGGCCTTTTTGTATTTTCATTTCTCATAATGAGGGTGACTCTCTTAGCAAAAGAATGCTGGCATTAATTTTTCTGGTATGACATTTTAAGATACAAATATCCTGCACTCTCTCCCTCTTTTTGCCATTTCCAAGCCAAACTGTACGTACTACGTAGAGGTGGAATCTTTATAAGGTATAGTATAGATTTATGCACTTAAGTCCTAGGAGTTTTGTGATTGTCTTGTGCTTTTGCTGATGGCTAGTTGAGTACCTTTTTATAAGCTCTCCAATCTCCTAGTCAAGACTCTTATCCTCCTTCAGTTACATGTTCTTTTGGCCTAATGTTATCGTTCTTATCTCAATGCCCTCTGCTCTGAATAGCATGCATACAAACATCGAAGGTTGGTCCAGTAATTAGGGGGTTGCCGTAATAGGAGTATACCGAGGCAATATGCATAACTCCAAATTTTCTTTCCATTGGACAAGAAAATTTGTTAGTTCCATTGGAATGTAGTGAATATTTTGAATCTACATTTATTCCAGATAGCCATTTATCAAGTCATCGCATGAATGATTCAATCTTTCCATGCATGTAAGTACGTGATGAAGTGTAAAGTGTGATTTTTCATTATTTAGTTGTCAACTTTTGCAGGTGGTACTTTTGCTTTGTACTCTTTGATCTGTAGGCATGCCAAGGTCAGTCTTCTCCCAAATCAACTTCCTTCGGATACCCGAATATCAAGTTTTAGATTGAAGGTGCCATCAGCTGAATTGGAAAGATCACTAAAAATAAAGGAAAAACTTGAGGCTTCCCTGACTTTAAAGAAGCTTCTTTTGATGCTTGTTCTTGCTGGAACTTCTATGGTAATAGCTGATGGAGTTGTTACACCAGCAATGTCAGGTTTTTGTATGCTATCTCTCCTTTTTTCTGCGGGTTAAATTCTAATGTTGCCAGCATTGGGTCAAAAAAAGCTATTTTTGTCAGTTTCTTATGATGATGAAGACAAACTTTTATCCTCCCTTTACTATTAGCTGATTTCCTTCGTCTTTTTTGTTTTTGTATGCTGGCAACGGAAATCACACTTTTATTCCCTAAAGGAAATATTTTAACGTTTACTTGTTTAGTTTACCTTATACCTTTTGCTCTTTTATTTGAACAACTTCTAAGCCAATTATGGAGTGAGAGATTTGAGGAGTGTATTTATTATTTTAATTCTGGGTAATGACAACCTTTGATTATGTTTTCCTCTTGCAGTAATGTCAGCTGTCGGTGGACTAAAGATTGCAGTGGATGCAATCAACCAAGGTAGTTGTCAACCTGTTTGACTGTCCTAAATATCTTACACCGTATATAGTTTATATTATATGGCAATTCATTTAAACAAACCACAAGATGATGATAGATTTAGTTTTATGAGTCTCGGGGAGTTTCTTTTTGAGCTTCGTTCATTCTTTAAACTATTTCATGAGAGATGTTCAGCTACTTTTTTACTACAGTTTTTTGTTTATTGTATTTCATACTATTTCCCTTTTCTAGTGTCAGGAGTTCTATGATAATGCAACAGTGAAACCTCGGGTTACGTTTTGTGTGTGGATATGCAGTTGAAGATTAGATTTTTTTTTTTCTCATTCAATTTGTGAGTTACCTTGGGCGTGAGGAGAAAACACGTTTGTATGCTAGTCATTTTCTGTAGGTATTTAGTATAAAAAGTTTCTCTTTTTTCTTCTTTTTCTCAATTGAATATATTTAAATTGAATAGGTATATTTTGTTATCGGGTGCATCACTTCTTATGATCTGCTCCAATTAGACTTGTAGAGTATACTTGAAGCTCATGACGTATGGATTCTTTGGTTTGGGGATAACGTGTCTTTGTCAACGTAATATGCGTACAAATCCAGCAGTTTGATAAGTGTATCGAGTGTGAGATCTTTCTATAATTTGGAATCCATATGAATTTTTCAAAGACATGGACATAATAACAAGAGAAAGCAATTAAATTTCTGAAAATCCCATAGCTCAAATTGAAAAATAACACATATACTGGCTAATAAAATTTATGGGTATAATATATCAGCTTTCACTTGTAGAGAGTTATGCATGAAGTTTACTTTCAAGCTGATTAAATTATGATGTCGTATTTACATGCATCTGTACAAACAGAAGATTTCTTTATTTATACCATTGCTTTTCTGTACATTTAACATACCCGTTTTTATATATCCCGTGTTTCAGTATTGCATCAGTAACAAGTATACTAGCTAATTTTTAGGTTTATTAATATTTTTTCTAATGAATTTCATATATATAGGCTAGAATACTGTCAAATTATGCATATCTATAGTCTACATTATCTTTAGTGCTGTGTCAAAATATTCAAAAGAAAGGATATTTAAATGATGATGCACATCTTTCTCTACATAATTTCTTATTGCTATATATATTGAGTCTGAATAACTTTTTGTTTTATTATTTGTTGTTTCTGCAGATGAGGCTGTGATGATCTCAGTTGCCTTTCTTATAATTTTGTTCAGTGTTCAGAAGTATGGCACTAGCAAAGTGGGGCTCGCTGTTGGTCCTGCATTATTCATATGGTTTTGTACACTTGCGGGCCTTGGGATTTATAATCTTGTCGTATATGATAGGAGTGTCTTGAAGGCATTCAATCCTGTTCATATTTATTATTTCTTCAAGAGGAACTCGACCAATGCATGGTATTGTCTTGGAGGGTGTATTTTATGCGCTACAGGTAAACACACATCTATTGAATTTTTCTTTTTTGTTGTTGTTGAAAGAAGTGATAATTTCATTAATATAGTGAAAAGGTACAATCAAAATTACAAAATCCCTCTCTCCCCAAAGGATATTTACCCCCAAAGAGAACCAATTCCAATTAGTAATAATTACTTGGGTGAGTAACTGTGAAAATAATTTGAGAGGGAATATCAATCAGGGAGAACAGATTTAATCAATTGCCCTTTTTCTTCAGCCTCAGTGTTTTGTGCTTTTTGATTTGTTATATCAATTGCCTCCTGATGTTTCTTAAAGTCATGGAGCATATTGTGATTCAGTACCTACTAGTACTGATTAAATTAGTGCTATTTATGTAGCGAAGGAAGATCCTTTTATCCACTGAAAGAAATTATTTCTTAATTACTCTTTAGAATCTAACTAGTGATTACATGTTGGTTTAAATAATTGAATTTTGTGCGACTTTGGTCAGCATGGAGATTTTGTAACTCTCTCTTTTTGTTTCTGACGATAAATTACCAGGTTCTGAGGCAATGTTTGCAGATCTTTGCTATTTCTCTGTGCGATCAATACAGGTATGTTGATGTAATTTAAGATTTGTTGAATTAGGTACTTCATGCACATCCTTTCCAGATGATGCTTTGCACTTGTCAAGATGTTGTTTTTGCAACCTTTCAGCATATTCTGATTCTTGTTTGTCTAATGTTGTTTAGCAAATGTTTGCAGCTTACTTTTGTGTTTCTCGTCTTGCCTTGTCTTTTCTTGGGTTATTTGGGTCAAGCTGCCTACCTTATATCAAACCACAATGGAGCCGAGCATGTTTTTTTTAATTCTATTCCAAGTAAGGCTAATTGATTGGCAAAGCTCGATGATTTCACATTTTCCTAAGTTCCAATGTGTGACTTTGCTTATGCAATTCTCTTGCTTTCTGTCTACAGAAAGTGCCTTCTGGCCAGTTTTTATCATTGCTAACGTTGCTGCATTAATTGCCAGTCGGGCAATGACCACGGCTACATTTTCATGTATAAAACAATCAACAGCCCTTGGTTGTTTTCCTCGTCTTAAGATCATTCATACATCTAGGAAATTCATGGGGCAGATCTATATCCCCGTGTTGAATTGGTTTTTATTGGCAGTTTGCCTGGTTGTTGTCTGCTCCATATCTAGCATGTATGAGATGGGAAACGCATATGGTAATGTTTTCACTTTCTCATTATCCGCATCTTCAATTGCTTTACCCTATCTGAACTGTATGCAATATTTTTGAAGTACAAGGAAACTTTTGGTGATTCCTTATCCAAATAGTAAATGAAATCCACCTAATCTTTATGCTACTAATCTTTCGAGCAGGTATCGCTGAGCTGGGAGTGATGATGATGACAACTGTGTTGGTAACCATTGTTATGCTCCTTATATGGCAGATAAATATTATCATCGTGATGGGTTTTGCGATGATCTTTCTTGGGATAGAACTGATATTTTTCTCATCTGTGTTATGGGGTGTGGGTGATGGAAGTTGGATCATATTGGTCTTTGCGGTGATTATGTTCTTCATTATGTATATCTGGAACTATGGAAGCAAGCTCAGGTATGAAACTGAAGTCAAGCAAAAGATGTCAATGGATTTAATGCGGGAACTTGGGTGCAATCTTGGGACGATCAGAGCTCCTGGCATCGGGTTGCTCTATAATGAACTGGTGAAAGGAATACCTGCAATATTTGGCCATTTTCTGACTACTCTTCCTGCAGTTCATTCTATGATCATATTTGTCTGTATCAAGTACGTACCAGTTCCCGTGGTGCCTCAGAGTGAGAGATTTCTTTTCCGCCGAGTCTGTCCAAAGAGCTATCACATCTTTCGTTGCATTGCCAGGTATGAAACTCCTAATATTTTCAAGTAAATGTTATATGTTTCATGGCTACAATGCATCCTTTCCATGAAAAGGGATCTCTACCATTGAAAATACAAGGTCATTCAAGCAGCTGTTCTCATTTTGTGGGCTCATCTCTGAAACAGGTACGGTTACAAGGATGTCCGAAAAGAAAATCATCAGACATTTGAGCAGCTCTTAATTGAAAGCCTTGAGAAATTCATCCGTCGAGAAGCACAAGAAAGGTCGCTAGAGAGTGATGGAGATGATGATACTGATTCCGATGGGATCCATAGCTCGCGACTTCTCATAGCTCCCAATGGAAGTGTCTACTCACTTGGCATTCCTCTCCTTGCCGAACTCAGCGCTCCGATGAGACCCATGTCTGAAGACATAAACACATCAGAAGAGGTGCAGCCCGTGGAATCTCTAGACCCCTCAATCCCAGATGCAGAGCAATCACTTGAGAGGGAGCTTTCTTTTATACGAAAGGCTAAAGAATCAGGAGTAGTGTACCTTCTTGGTCATGGAGATATTAGAGCAAGAAAGGATTCTTGGTTCATCAAGAAGCTAGCGATCAACTACTTCTATGCATTTTTAAGAAAGAACAGCAGGAGGGGTATTGCCAACTTGAGCGTTCCCCACACCCACCTGATGCAGGTTGGGATGACATATATGGTCTAGAAGCTCAATTTTGTCGCTAATTTACTGTAGAATAAATGAGATATGAAGATCACCGATATGTGTGCGGCACGAGTGAAAGGAGCTCAAGAAAACCAATAAAACGAAATGGTCTTTTGGCATCCTCCAGTGTGCTGCAACATCCATTTGATTTTCTGTGGCCAATTGGATTCAGAGGAAGCCTTGTCACACCCTTGGTCATTCGGAAGGTTTTTCAAGGGTTTCGAATTGCGTTGGTCACTGATTTAGTCACCTTCGTTCGTGTTCTTGCATGATGATTAACGCCTGAGATGTTTGAAATTACGTGAATTCTATTGGTGTATTCCCACTGTAGATCTGTTACGACTTAAAACGAACTCTTTGACTTTCTTTGACTTAGTTTGGTTGCCCGCCCCATCAAACCTTCAAATGCATAATGATTTAGTGTTGTAGATAGTTGTTTTATCTGTGGTTTAATACTGGCTTCAGATCACACTCCTGCAGACTTCTGCGCCTCGATTTCAAGACTTGCCCACCAAAAATGGGTCTACTTGAGGGTTCATTACTGTCAACATGAATACTACCTGACTGGATAAGAACATTTTCAATTTCTATGATAATATACAGAAACAAGGCGCTATTATTCCAGTTTCACATCTGCAAATGCTAAGTTCTCTAATCTTTAGTACCGTACCTTAAAAACGTGAAGGAGAGGGAAGGGGCGTGCTGCAAGACAGTAACAAATTACATCGCGGATGCGTTTGTTAAGAATCGAGAAGCACTAATTCTCTGTATGAAAACAATTCTGAATCTCCATGCTGAGGGTCCAGAGTACAAATCCACCATCGATGATCAAAAAGCCTGCAAATCTACATGAAAATTTCAGCACACACAAATATTGGTCTAACCACTGTAATAGCTCTCTCTTTCCTGTAGCTAAACCAGCCCCCTTCCCTTGCCTTTTCATATGGTTGGTCACTCGGGTCAATCAGAAACCATAACCTTTTTATGCAAAAGGTAAAACAAGAATTCCAAGGAGGGGGGCAGAGAGATAACTGACTAGCACAAAATTAAGATCCGGGAAATGTGGAATCCACAACACATTCTGGGATGCAATTGAGAAGAAGAAAGTAAACTTCCAAGTAAAGAGATTGAAAAATGGGGCGTCTACAATTCTTGATAGTACACAACTGCAGGGAAAAAGTCTCTGTAATTTATCTATTGAAATGAAGTTCAAACGGTACCAACTAAATAGCACTTGTTTTACATAAAAGTATGTAGAAAACATCCAATTGTCATCATTATTGCAATCAGCGGGTAAAAACTTGAAGGCAAGCTAGCTACATCATTTCTAACCAGGGAAAATTTTCCATCAAAGCTAAGACCTTGTCACCACTTTGTCGCTGCAGTAGCAAGATCCAGCATCATACATCTAGACGCGACGTTGCTTCGGGAGTCGGCAACCATTGTGGGCGCGTCTGGTCGTATCTTCAATGTAGACAATCGGGTTTTGATCGCTCCTAGAATCCGTAAAACCATCTCTCCAACTCATGATCGCTTGCCTTTTCTTCTTAAAGTAAGTAAAGCCTTTCACCCTCATTACAACTGATTTTAACCCCAATTTTCTAGACTCGCGGCCAACATACTCTGCAATTGCTTCAGCAGCATAACGGGACAGCTTAGGCCCCCCTTTCAGTTCTTCCAGACGGCCAGCTGAGGCCTTAAGCTTTGTATTTCCCTTGTTGTCAGTGACAGTGATAAATGTATTGTTACGCATCAGCTTTACATGGACAATATCAGCATTGGACTCCATATTGGGTGGTCTAGGAAATGGAGAACCGGCCATAAAATCCCTTCCATCTTCCTCTAAAATTCCCCTGACGAAGTTCATGGACTTGAAGTTCCTCCCTGTATCAGCATTTATCCGGCTGTCGTAGTGTACATAGCATTTAGAATTAACAGCATAAGGAACTGAGACATTTTCCCTCGAACGCCCCATAACTCCCAAGGCTTTCCAAGCGCGTCCTACTTTAATCTGCCGTCCAACATCCATAGAATCACCTTGTGGAAGGTCGAGACAGCCTGCGATCCGCAAAACATTCATCACCATGAAAAAATACTCAATAAATTTACTCCGCCAGAAAATGACATCGTTAACACTTTTTTCTGAGCATATTGAATCGATAACATCAACAGATTCCAAAATAAATCCGCTCAATCGCTCGGCCAAACTTTTCCATGCTGAAACGCCCGAACCCATTTAGAATACAAATTAAAAGAACGGACATTCGTGATCGAATTGCCATTTCCCGACTCAGAGAGCAAATAGAGAAAAGGAGTCACCTGAAACCTGGTTGTCTAGTTGAACGGATCCAGTGAGATCTGATCGATGAGGGTGGAGGGAGGCCATGGGAGAGCGAGCATCCGAGCCAGTGAATGAGGAAATGGAGGGGCGAAAAGGAGAAGAAGAAGAGCCATGTGAGAGAGATGAAGAACGGAAGAGAGAAGAGAGGTGAGAGAGCTGAAGTCGGCGCATCGTCGTCGATCGGCCGCAGACGGTGGTTCCGGTAATCGGAAGTGCTGAAGAAAAACCCTAATCGCCTTGCCGGGCCAATTACAGTCCTCTGTCTCTTTTTCTCAGTGGATGTGCGTGGGTTCTTACTCTTTTAGTTATTGGTTTAAAAAAAGAAAAATGACCAATTTCGTCCTATTTTAACACAGATCTTTATAATTAATAGAAATTCTTTAATATAAATTTATATTATATTCAATATATTTAATCAGGGAAGTCTTCGTGCCAAAATTATGATATAAAAATTTGAGAAAAAATGAAAATGATGGGATCAAAATAGGCATCTTGGAGATGTTTCGAGAAAAAAAAATAACAAAAGTTGATAATATAGAAACTGAAATAAATATTTTAAAATATATATATATCAAACTTTTTTTTTTCATTCCAAATGAGGTTATAGAAAAAAAAAATAACAAAAAGTTGAGAATATAAATACTGAAATAACATTTAAAAAATATATATACATCAAACCATTTTTTTTTCATGCCAAATGAGGTCATAGAGATTCGAATCTCCAAATTTTAGGGAGGTAAATAATATCTTGATTAATTAAATTATATGCATATCCACATAGTTACCTAAATGTTAATCCGTGAGGGATGGGTGGACTATAAACATTTGGAATAATGCATTTCAACAATTTTATACCATACATTTTTTTTCTCGTCATTCTTACTTTATTCTATTGTCGTTATCTCTTGATTAGTGACAGCATGGTACATGCAAAATAAAATGACTAACCACATATTGAAACCTTGTTGAGTACCATGTCATGTTGGAACACGACAAAACCACAACTATAAACATAACTTCGAGGCAACACGTGAAACTTAAGTACTTACACGTAATTCTTACTAACCACTATCATAAAATTGACAATTATTTCGTTGTATTTTATCTCTTTTTTATATATATATTTATCTCTCTTAATTTGTCATTTTTTAATGGTAGCAAGTAGGTATGAACTAACGACTTATCAATAAGCAGGTATATTTTATCCAAATATAATGTGAAAGAGTGGAAGTTTGACAAAAAATTTCGAGTGGTGTGCAGTTAGTTCTCTTAATTAAATAATATAACATCCATTTCATTTAACAAAGTAACCTAACCACATATGTAGGCGCACTTCACACAATTTATTAGATTTTAATTATGCCACTAATACATGTAGTTTATTTTAATTTTACCATTGCACATTTAACAAACGTCTCAATTACAATGAAACTCGTGACATTCCCTAAAAAAAAAAACTCGTGACAAAATATATCATAATTAATTAAAACTTTTGAGATAAAATAAAATATTTTAAAATATTAAGCGGGAAATTTGAAACCAACCATAAAGATTAGAGACATTTTCAAAAGGAAGATGACAACAATAATAATAACAAATAAAGATTGCGGGCCATTAAAAAAAATTTAGATATTATTTTGTTTACTGTACCCTCCAAATTGGTTCATTTTAATTATGTATTTTCAAAATATCCATTTTGGTCAAATTTTGTATTTTTTTAAATATCTATTTGGCCTTGTGTTTTTTTGAAATGGATCCTGTTTAGTTTCTATTGGTAAAATTTTTAAAAATTTTATACACGTCTAAAGCCCCTTGTCCAAATTTAGAATAAAACTATAATAAAAATAAAAGAGATTAAAATAAAAATAAAAAGACTAAGATGATAATTTTATAAAAAAAAGTACCAAGACAAAAGGGAGGTCTAGAAAGTATTAGAACTACAACGAATAAGATATCAAATCGTAGATTCCAAAATGAACGTTTTAAAAGTATAGAGATAAAAAAGAACAAAAATCGAGTATTAAAAAAAAGGGCATATTCTTAAAAAAGGAACCCCACCCAAGAAGAAACTTGGAAAGAAAGTGACATCTCCAAATTACATAAACATATATATATGTATATAAAATTTATAATTTAAATAAATAAATAATATATATATATTATAATTGGAAATCAGACGTCAGCAAGAAAAACCACGAGGCTCTGTTTCACCCACTGTCTGAATATAAAAAACGAAGGAATCTTCCAGCAGGACTGCCACGTGTCGCAAATCGAGCGATTACTACGAAATTTTAACCAATCACGTTCGTGAAACTGATCGGATCTCTTCCCAAGCTCTCGTCCACGAATTCTGATATCCCATCTCCCGTCTTCATTTCCTGCTGCCACGTGTCCAATTTTCCGCTACTAGTTTTATAATGAAGGAATAGTAAAATATTCTTCAACCAACGACGAAAAAAAAAAAACCTCCCCAAAGTCGAAAGCTTTCTGCAGTTTCCCCGCCTCACTGAAGAACCCACCTAGGGCTCACCTTTGTGTCGCTTCTGCTGTGATTTTGATTCGATCCCAAATCCTCCTGTTTTCTGCCGAGTTTTGGGTTTTCTGAGAAGTTTTTCGGGGTCCAGGTGAGTTATTTTGGTGGATCGCTGATGGTTCTGCTGTTTATTTCATGGTTTTTGTTGTGGGTTTCTTCCTTTTGTTTTGATGATTTGATTTATTAGCTGTTTGTGGGTTTATAAGCTCTTTGGTTGCTGAGAAAGTGCTTTATGAGTTAAGAAAGCCCTTGTTGAATTGTTTAATAGGAGTTTGTTTCGTTGAAAGGAAATTAATTGTTGAGTTTTTGATTGATTGACGGATGGGTATGGGTTGACAGAAAGAGAGGATGTTTATTCTTTGAAACTGTATTCTTTTATGGCTCTGGCTCAAAGGTTTTTTTTCCCCAAATAATTTTGAACTTTCGTCGTGTATGACTGATAAACTCTTTTTTCCCCCTTTGGAAACCTTTTGAATCAATTCTCGCTATTGAGATCAATTTTGGGTTAACTTGTTGGAAGGGAAATGATAGATCTAAAAAGAGTAAATTTAATTGTGTTGCGTGTTTGTGTGGACAGTAACGCAAAGGTAACAACTTTTCTAAGATTGAATAACCGGGATTCACAAACAATACAAACCCAATTACTCAATAACTTATGAACCCCCCTGAAAAAGAAAACGTGCCATCAAAATCTTCATCCGTTTGATAGAATATTCTCCAAATGTTCCTTAGGACTTCGTTGCCTATGGTGGTTCTGGTTCCCACTTGTAGCTTATCTCAATTATTTTTTTTTTACTGGATAAAGTAAAAGAAATCTTACTAAGAGGGAACACGCAGTTTTCTTAGCACTTCCTTTTCTGTTGGTATGTTTCTGCTGTTTATGCCCGTTACACTCTCCATAGTGAGTTTACAACCTATGTATGAATCTGGGAAAATGTTGTGTCATTTTTTCTCCTATTCTTCATACAGATTTAACTGCTGGGAAAGTTCAGGATCGAGACATGAGATTGTATCAACCAATTTTATACATCTTAAATGGTTGATAGAGGATCTTGAAGGAATGTCTGACTTGTGTATGTATAAGGTAGAGTTTCATTTTCCCATTTTTCTCTTTTTTTCTGATTATTGGTTTGAACTAATGTTGATTTTTTTCCTAGTAGAGATGCCGGATACATCTGACATTCATGGCTTTGTGTAGTTTGTTTGCTCATCTATTTGCTGCCATACTCAGATTTTTTTGTATGTCCAAGATTTTGATTATCCTTGAAGCATTTTTTAGTGCAAAAATCTAACAGTAATTGGAAGCTGGGATGCCTTCCCACACATGCTCGGGAAATATGCAAGGGCAATAAAAGACCAATAGGAGATATGGCTGAGTATTTTAATTGCCTACTTACAGTGGATTCACTAATAATCTTCCTTAGGCTATCAACAAAGCTTTTTCGGATACCCCACGTCTGGTGCTAGGGCTGTCGTTAAACTCTTGTGACAAGAAAACGATGGTTTCTGGACCAGGTTGTAAGCTTCGATGTTCTAGATATTGTTATTATTATTTTTCTATTGAAGAAGTAGGTTCATGAGGAAAATGAAAGAA
>NW_019104504.1:160716-191071 GCF_001995035.1 Momordica charantia
CTAGGACAAAAGGAGCCAAAACAAAAAGCTAACAAACTACACAAATACGAGAAAGAGCCTTACTTCGAAAGAACAAGAGATATAGGACAATCACTAAATTCCTAGGTAACAGAGACCTAAAAGGAGACATCAAGCCTAGCTGAGGCCCAATACCACCTAAAAGTCTCCACATCTCTAAAAACCTTCCTATTTTTCTCGAATGCTATTTTGTCGGGTTACCAATGTTCTCTAAGCATTTGGAATTCTCTAATGGGAATTGTTTGGTTGTTTTTTTTTCTTTCTTTTTTCCTTCCTTTTTTTTGGAGGATTGCTAGGTGCGGATAGTCTCATTTGCCTTCTTTCATCGTACCTATCACCTATCTTCCTTGAAATATCCATAAGTGGATTTTATCCTCTTCCGTTTTGTGGAGCCTACCTCACAACTTTGGTTTCAAGCGTCCCTATCTCTCTTTTTTTGACTAACTTCTATTTTCCCTAGGGCTATGTATGCTAGTATGTGGACCCTTAAGGGGATATTCTTAGTTTCCTATTCTCTCTTTCTTGTGATTCTCACCCTTTTGCACCCTTTTGTTCTGCTCACTTTAAAGGGTTAGGATCTACAAGGTCAATTTTTTTATTTTTTTTTTGCTGACATGTTTAACATGGGAGGATTAAAACTATTGACCTTATCCAAAGGTTGTCTTGTATTCTATTGAACGCCTTAGTGTGCGGTGCTTTTGAGATTAGTGTGAGTCTATTTAAGAGTGTTATTGACAATATGGATCGTGCCAGTTTACATATTTGATTTTGGACAATTTCTTAGAGATTTTTGGGTGCATTTAGCTTGAAACAAATCATGTTGATCAATTTTTTTTTTTCAATTTATTTTATCTTCTATTTGTGTCACTATCTTTCCCTATGAAGATTTGAGCAAATCTTGTAGTATAGGCCCGTGTAGTATGTGTGTATATGTATATGTATGTATGTATATTTTACTTATATGCATTTGGCTAGAGGCCCAAATTGTTGGTGCAAAGCTAAGTAATCTTGTAGATTTGCTTATATAGCAGTAACCTTTTTTGGTTACTATTGTGTCTTCAGAGGTATGTATCTGTTTTGTATTGCCAATTTGGCTTCCAAATGAATGTCCCTTTTTCTAATTCCAACTCTAGACCCATCCATATAATATCATCTTATTAACAGGACTTTTGCAATTCAAGTTCAAGCTAAGGACCATGAAATGGATGCAGTAGTATAATAAGATATCACTGGTATTTGCTGATCTTGTGGTTGGTCATAAGTTGGTGTAGCTGATGTTGCCATTGAGGTGAAGGCGACATCATTAGTAACCGGTATTCTGAAATCCTTAAATCTGCTTCATTCTTAATCAACATGTCTCTGCATATTTTGTTACTTCTACAGTTAAAAAAGAGATTGACTTTAGCTTCTTGATCCACATTGAAGGCTGAAAATTATCACTGATTCACTCTAACAATCTCTCCTTGTTTTGTACTCCATAGATACAAGTAACTAATGGTCAATAGTCTATGCAAAGCTCTCGCTTATAGATGGGCTCTGTATTATTCTTTTTTTTTCCAGTAAGTATCGAACTATTGATTAAAAGAAATTCAAAACCAAAAGTCCTATAAATTAAATCTAAGATTAGAAACTCTTAACTGAAGGTGGATATGTGGCATTACTTATTTTCCTGGAGCAAATGAAGCAATAATTTGAACAGTTTGTGATAGATCCTTCTACCCTTTATTATACTGATGTACATGATGTTTTAGATGATAGTTGAGAATTTAAGAATTTAGCAGTCATTTCCCTGTTAATAATCATCATTGACTGTATCCTGTGGGAGCAATATGAAGTGGTTAAGAGTCCAAATGATTTCTAAAAAATTAATGATAAGGATGTAAATGGTTTGTTTATGCAAAAATCCTTGAACTGAAATGGAACATTTGTAATTTCAAGGATTGAATGGAATAAGTGTGAAAGTCCATAGACAAAATAGAATTTAAACTTCATTTAACCATTTTATGGAATGTATTTATGTCTTGTGGTTTGGTTTTGAAGCTGTGCTACAAAAGTAACTCTATTTGCTAGAAGAAGGGGTTACCCATGTAACCATCAATTTTAACGACTCAATTTCCTTTCTGCACGTAGTGCTGGTATTTTGTAATTAGTTCAACTGTCTAATGCATGTTGAATTGGCTTCTGACTATTCTGTGATATAGCAACTTTTATCCGAACATTTGTATAGTGTAAGGGAAAAAGATATATTTTTCTTTTATTATAAATTCTCCTGTCTCTTAGCTTACCATCTGGTAATGGTGTTGCAGCTCAAGGACAATATTTGGAATGATTTCACTGAGATTGATGATTATATAGTGCCTCATATTGGTGAACTTTGGGATCTATTTGAAGTACAGAGTGGTAGTCTCGAGAAATCTAGGCGTGAAGTTGTTGGCTTTACAAATGATCCTTACTCTGCAACTAAGTTCAGTTTTCATGATAGGGAGAAAGTAAGAATACAGACATCGATCATGAAGGATACAGTCTTGGAAAAAGATTCATGGTCTCAAACACCTGATGGTGTTCCTTCTTCATTAAACAGTGACTCATTCAAAGATGTGAAAATGGAATCAAGTAGTCTTAGTATGTCAAACAATGGCTTTAAAACAGGCGTGGGTACAGATCTTGATTACTGCACAGATGATCGTATTGTAACCGACAATAGTGCTGCAGACGAGAATGACATGTATCAATATTCTGTCAGTCACATGTCCCAAACAGATAATGATATTAGTTTTCTTGACGATGATCATGAAAACAAAGAAAATACTGATCTTTTGTATTATGGGTGGCAAGATATAGGAAGCTTTGAGGACGTCGATAGGATGTTTAGGTAATGTTCAGACCTTCCTCATTAGTTGTTTTTACATTTGTTTAGAATATGTAGGCTGAATTATTTGAATCTCCCTGTGATTGTGATTTAAACATGAATACAGAAATTGTGATTCAACATTTGGGCTTGGGAATCTAAGCAATGAAGATGACCTACGCTGGTTTTCCCCATCCCATGGCTCTGAAAAACTTGAAGATCCATCAAAGCCAAACTTCAAATTTTCATGCTGTGAAGGAAGTACAATAAATGATGCATCGGAATTTAATGAAGATTCTAATCCTGTGAATTCAGACCCTTCATCTGATGGTTTGAACAGAAATAATATTTTAACGGGGTGCAAGGTGAATGATGGGATTACAGATATTGGTGAATCTCCTGCTATTAGTCACTTATCAGCTGCTGACGTGTCAGATATAAAAAGCAATTCTAGAGGTGACTTGATGCCTAAAAACCAGGTTAGTTACTCTTCTGCTAAATTTTGCTCGATTCTAACTTTTATGAATCTATTCTTCATCCTCAAACCAAGAATAATCCATTTTATTTTTAATTGATGTCTTCACTCCCCAAGCTTGTTATAATCATCGTAAGAGAGAAGTGAAGAAGGAAACATATAGAGTTTCATGCAATGTGAAGTACTGTAGTATAAACTCTCCAGGCTCATTTTTTAGTTAAATTATTCATCTCTTCATGGATTTTTGGGCATGTCTTGGTCATATCAATATTATCATAATGAGTTGTTTTTTTAAATTTTATCGCCACGTATCTTTATCCTTCTACCTGTATAGAGGCTGTCTTTTCCCAGTTTAATTTCCAGATGAACTAAATTCAATTCTAAATTAATTATCTTTCTCCTGATTGGTGATTTCTTTCAACAACTTATATATATCGATACTAGACAATCATTTACTACTGAAAAACTGTCCAAGCACATCAGTCTGGAACTGACCAAATTGAAAACTCAAGAGTAATGGACAAATTTTTTCAAGGCATAAATAAAGACCAATACGTAATATTATGGAAAATCTTCCCCATCAAGGTTTTCAAGGCATAAATAAGGATCTAAATCTGATTCCTTGAGTGATATTCAAACAAAAGTTTGTGTCTGCACCTGAAGTATGGTACCGCCTATTAACAAATTTTGGTGTCTTCAGCTCTTTCTTGTACAAAATCTATAAGTAACGACCTCCTATTTCTGCAGGAGTCATCTTATGCATCTAATCAACTACAGTCTATACCTAGCTCTCATTATCCTTCCTTTGACGCTGCAACAGTTGCAGCAAATGAAAACAGAGAAAAACTGTACCACCAGGATTTACAATCCTCATTCAATAAGAATTTTGCTTTTATGTCTACGCCAAGCACAGAGCCATTCAATACTTCGTTTCCAGTTAGGAAGCAGGTGCCACGGTCTGAAAGTGATATTGATGATGGTCACAGTGAAACTGGAGTAGTTAGCAGAGGAAGTCGAGCCGAATTAGATTCGTCAAATACACAGGATAAGTCTTGCAGGAGCACTATGCTTGATGGAATCTCTTTGGAAGCAACTAGTTTTCGCCAGCTTCAACAAGTAATGGAGCAGGTAGTAACACTTCCCATGCTTTTTGCATAAAAAAACATTGTCCTTTGTCTATTTTGCACGGCGAAAGTCTCTTATCTAAAAAAAGAAAAAGGTGTTTACATCCATACCGGTAGTTCTACTTCCTTTTGGCAGTTAACTAGTCCATGGTTTTCTCATTAGAATTGTGTTTTAGTTTATGATATTTATATTTAAAATACAATATGAAAGAAGTGATGAAATACATAATACTTCAAGTACTTAAAAGAATTTGAAAATAAAATCTCAAATACATACAAAGGTTTTTCAAAATGACTCAATATCGTATGAAAAAAATTCCATTTTGTTTTGTAATTCTATGCTTAAAACTTTAGATAAAAAGTTGCCAAAGTGAACATAGTTAACTGGTAATTGACATATATCTCCAACCAAGAGGTTGTGAGTTCGATCCCCACCCCACATGGTGTGCTAAAAAAAGGAAATATATATATATATATATATATATAGATAACAAGTTATGATGCTCTTTTCTTTCTTAATTTTTTTTTTATTTTATCCTATATTTGTTTTTTTATGTAAAATATATTTTCCAAACAAAAATAAATAAATAATCAAGCACTTTAGTTCAAGTGTTCAAATAATAGTCCATATCCAGTGTATGTAATATGTATCTGACATGTATTACGTCACAAGTTTATCCATATGTTTATGGATATTTTTCATGACGACAAGATTAAAAAATGATTTGATGATAAACATTACCATGAAATGTGAATACTGTGATATTGTTCTCAAAACTAACTGCTTGGAATCACTTTATTCAGTTGGATATTAGGACAAAACTATGCATAAGAGATAGTCTATATCGCCTGGCTAGAAGTGCAGAGCAGAGACATAACTGTGCTAATCTTAATGAGAATATTGGAGAAGATAAACTTGTGAGAATCGCGCCGTCGATTGATCAAGACACAAACAGGCAAGTTCTTGATTTTTACTCACCTTGTCATTTCTGGGCATAGTTTATCAAGTATTACTCTTCTGCTTTTACTTCATGTTGCTGTCCAGTCACGCTCTTCAGTTTTCTTTTTCATTACCTTCCAGCAGTGTGTGTATTCTTATGCCACCTTTAGTTCATATGAATGAGGATAATAGGAAGTTGGAATGAAAGACAATTGAAAAGAGATTATAGAATGAAAATAAAGTTCTAAAATTATATTATATTGAACCGAAAGCCTTTTTTTTTCCCTTCTTGTGTGTATGAACAATGCAGCTGAGTTTGAGCTTCTTTTATCTTTTTTTTTTCCGTCTGTGGAGTTGTTTCCAAATTTCTTACTGTGGATTTCGGTTTTAACAGGAGTGGAGGATTTTTGGATCTGGAAACTGATACCAATCCTATAGACCGGTCCGTTGCTCACTTGCTATTTCACCGGCCTTCGGATCCATCTATAATGCCTGTTGGTGGCAACACCTTGCCTCTGAAATCTCACAAACTGGTAAGCTTTTCACATCTTTCAGTTTCCTTTCTGAACTGTATGGAATAGAATCATCTCCAGTTTGAGAAACTCAACAGTCAAGAGGTTCTTATTTCTTCTTGGATGTCGTTTGTCTCACCACATCATCTTGACACGTTTGTAAATTTTGCATAAAAATACCAAGATGATATAACACGGACTGAAGAAATGAAGATGAACCACCAAATTTGCATTTCCCTTATCAGCATACTTCCTGTCCAACGGATTCACTGTTCTGTCACCAATCTGCAGGTGCCACCCGAAAAACAAACTTTCCAGGACGAAACCGGTGGAGTTGCTGCTGCTGCTTGTGCCGATCAAAAGCCATTGGCGAATGGGAAGAAACTATGAGCAGTGAGCTCTGTAAAATATTGTGTAATAACACGAGTGAGGCCCGGCACCGATGCATGGTGTGATTCGATAACTTTACGATCTTAGAATCTGTGTGATATGTTCCTGCCATGCATCCTTGTTGGTCCAGTTAAAATAGGCTATAATCTTCTCGTCGTCTTTGGCTAATGTATTCAGATCAGAGCCTGTGTTAACTTGTACTGATTTACAAAAAAAAAGTGTTAATGTGCATTAGTTAATTGCTTTGATAGGCTAATCTCTGTTCACAGGCTCATGTTACTTACCTACAGCACAGTCAACTGGTGGAAGACTCCTCTCTTTTGATTGATTTCTTTTTTTTTTCTTTTTTTGGCTCTGTTAGGAAGATGGAATTTTAAATCAACTTAGTTTGTATGTTTTAGTGATTTAATTGGGTTTAAAGTTTAGATTATGCTCTGTATATCTCTCTATTTAGATGAATAAATTGTGGGTTTTTGTGCAATTCTGGTGAATTACTTGAACTTTGGGCTAGTCTGTTATTAAATTTTTTAGTTCAGTATAATGAGGTAGGTTCAATTGAGCTATGTTTACATCGGCGTGATTTGGATTGTTAATACCATTTTTCATTGTAATTGCAATAATTGTAAGAACAATTTTAGAGAATACAAATGATGTATTGTATCATGTGGTATAAAGATAACTGATTCTTTTTTTTTTCAATAAATATTTAGGGTGTTTTTCCTTCCCTACTCCTTATTTAGGGGGAAAAAATATTGTTTGGTAATATTTATTTAGGGTTTGAAGGAATACTATTTTAGATTCTTTTACCCTATTTCAACAAATGGCACCATTTCTACACATCTTTTTATATATATTAAAAATTATTTTTCATAACTATAAAAATAACAAAATTATATAATGATCTTCAATAATTATTGTTTTTTTTCAACAATTTCCTCGGTAACTAGTAAGACGTATTATTAATAATAAATTCGAAACAACTTGTTTACATAAATTTTTGCATTATCTATAGTGTCGTTAGTTTTTTTTTAGTACAACATGTTAGGGTGGGGACAACTTCTTGGTTGGAGATATATGTTAATTACCATTGAGCTATGTTCGCTTTTGGCCAATAGTCTCATTAGTTAAAGACTGAGAAGGTGACTTAAATAAAGTATTTTTTCGAACCCATCAATGATTATTTGAAAAAAAACTAAAAACAGATCAATTAAATTTTGTAAAATTTGTCCTCAACTTCACTACGTACTCGCAATTTTGTTATTATAGCCAACTTCAACATCAACCACAATCGCAAGCTATTTTTTCTAACTTAATTATTTTAATACTACTTCAGATGTAAAATTAAATACTAATCATAAACCAGACATGCTCATGACAAACAAAAAGTGGCGAGACTCGAAAAATGTAGTCATTATGTAATGATGTAGTTGAGTTCTATATTGAATAGGCGGTGTGTTTCGAAGAAGAGAAGTTGGTCTGGATAAGGTTGGAGGGATGGATAACTATTTGAGGAGAGATTCAACCCTACTTTGTCTCGAAGGAGGATTAGTAGGAACATGATTAAAGTGCCATGTTGGTTAGATAGGGTCGGAGAAGAGAAGTTGATATGGATAAGAGTTAAATGAATAGATGACTATTTGAGGAGAGATTCAATGACATTTTGTTCGAGAGAAGAATCCGTGAGAATAAGATCAAAGTACTATATTGATTAGATTGGATTTAAGAAGAAAAATTGTATAAGTGAGGTACGACATCTCAATTGGTACGAATGAAAAAGTCAGAGAATAATATCACATTATTGCTCCTAATTCTTTTGACGTGTTGTTAAATTAGGTCATTTTTTTTAGTTTACCCACTAATTTTCAGTAGTACTCAACGTAGAGTATATAGCCCCTGCTCCGTCCTCTTCGTCTTCTTCGCCAATTTTGCCCACACAAACCCCTCGTTCTCCTCCTCAATACAAGCTTCCTATCACATTTTTCTCTGTGTTTTTGCATCTTCCCGCCAATTTTGTACCCTTCTGTGCATTCGTTCGTGTGAGCTCTTATGTGTCAGATAAATTCGAGGATTCACTCAGCAATTTCGGAATTTTTTGCGAGGAAACTATCCCTGAAACTGGGAGTATTAGAAGGAAATTCACTGGGATAATTACGATGCGAGGAAGTACGGGGCGTGGAGCTGTAAAACGAAAGTTGCTAGATTTCAGCGATTGGGGTAACGCAGGCGACGCCGAAGAACAGGTAGAGGAGAAAGAGAGGGTGCCACTTCGATCAAGTTACGTTTATGGTCTTGATATGATTGAACACCGAGCATTTCCGATTTCAGGTATGCCTCAAAACGAGTGCTGTGAAGAAAAAATTGTGGGTTTGTTTTTTGGGAAGAATTTCGGGGGTTCTTGGGTAATGCTCACGGGAATTGCTTATATGCTTCATCTTCCTCCGCTCTCGTGTTCTTATGGGAGTGGACTCAAGTGGTCTGGAGAAGTATTATAGCTCTGTATAGATTTCCATGATATTTGATGGTCTTTTAAATAACATTAGACGCTAGGTAGTTAGTGCCTAATATCTGTTATAGCAGATGGGTTTAATTGGTGAAAATGGGAATTCCTGGTGCTTACGAGAGGGGTATCAATTTTGTTGTTTTGTGATCATGAGAGTTTTCATCTGACTTGTACTTCCGTTTTAGGATACAAATTTTGTGGACGGGACCCCACTACATAAAGAACTATCAGTTTCAGCATGAGGTATCCATCTGTTAATATGTGTGTGCACTACCGCTAATTCAGCTTTTATGTTGCGAATTCCTGTTTCAACAGCATTATAAATATAAGTAAAACTTTTGTTGACAATGATTGTAGGAATTAATAAGGGTGCGTTTTCGATATATATTTGTACGTTTGATTTGATCGGAGTGAATATAATACCCGAAAATGATGACTTGAAGTTTAGTTCTTAATCATTACATCTTCTGTGAAACTGCCCCTGTTCTGCACTGATAGATTACTAACTTGTAATTTGCAAAAAGTACTAATCTCGAACATTCCTTGTTAGATTTCACACCCACCAATGTCCTTCCTTAGAATCCATAATACATTATTCTATGTAACGAACAAAGCAAAAGAAATTATGATGTGCAATGTTTTGAAGCTAGTAAGCCGAAATAGCATGGAACACTTATACTTATCATCCAACAATTGAACATAACATTTAGCATGGTGTCTATCTTCGAGAAATTTATGAATCACTTGAGATTCTTTACTTCTTAATCCTCAAAATTTTTTTGCAACCGTTTCTTGTTTCTTTTTCTACTCACCAGCTTTGATTCTGGATAGTTGCTTTTCAATTACTGAAAGCTATTGACAAAAACTATTTTTCTATTTCTCTTGTTCTCAGACTACTGCCATGTAAATGGAGGCAGATTTCCTTGTTCAGGCCTTCATTCCAAGCTTGTTGCTCTCTGTATTCTACAGAAACAACTACTCCCAAGTATTACTTAGATGGAGTTGAAAATGAGGAAAAGGAAATTGATTTCAATCGACTATTCCTTCGCTGCACAAAAGTACACCTCGCTAAGCATCTTCATACCCTACTTGTGGTGTCTGGGAAGGCTCAGAGCATATTTCTTTCTGCTAAACTCACCAATCTTTATGCTTTTCTTGGCGACATATCATCCTCTCGCCGTACTTTTGACCAGATTCAGGCAAAAGATGTCTATACATGGAATTGTATGATATCTGCATATGCACGAATCGGCCACTTCCATGAAGCTGTAGATTGTTTCTATGAATTTATGTCAACTTCTATTCTTCAGCCTGATTATTACACATTTCCTCCTGTAATAAGAGCATGTGGAAATCTAGATGATGGGAAGAAGATACATTGCTTGGTTCTAAAGTTGGGTTTTGAATGTGATGTATTTGTTGCTGCTTCTTTGATCCATTTTTATTCTCGGTTTGGCTTTATCAGCTTAGCCTGTAACTTATTTGATAACATGACAATTCGAGATATTGGTACTTGGAATGCAATGATTTCAGGGTTTTGTCTTAATGGTAAAATTGTGGAGGCATTGGAAGTCTTTGATGAGATGCGACTTAAGAGTGTGACTATGGATAAAGTAACAATCTCAAGTCTACTTCCTATTTGTGCGCAGTTGGATGACATAATAAGTGGCATCCTAATTCATGTCTATGCCATTAAGCTCGGGTTAGAATTTGACTTGTTTGTGTCCAATGCATTGATAAAGTTGTATGCCAAATTCGGTGAACTGGGAAGTGCAGACAACATTTTCAATAAAATGGAAGTTAGGGATGTTGTATCTTGGAACTCATTGATTGCTGCATTTGAGCAGAATAAAGAGCCAATGGTGGCACTTGAAGTGTATCAAAAGATGCATGCAATCGGGATTGTGCCCGACTTGTTGACACTTGTGAGTTTGGCTTCCGTAGCTGCTGAACTTGGAAATTTTTTAAGCAGTAGGTCTATCCATGGATTTGTTACAAGGAGAGGTTGGTTTCTACAAGATGTTGTCATTGGTAATGCAATTATAGACATGTATGCTAAACTGGGTTTTATAGGTTCTGCACAAAAAGTTTTCGAAGGACTTCACATCAAAGATGTGGTCACATGGAATAGTTTGATTACAGGTTATTCTCAAAACGGTTTCGCAAATGAGGCAATTGAAGTGTATCATTTGATGAAAGAGTATAGTGATGCAGTTCCTAATCAGGGCACTTGGGTGAGCATTCTAACAGCATACTCCCAAATGGGAGACTTGAAACAAGGGATGAAAACTCATGGTCAGCTGATAAAAAATTGTCTGTACTTTGACATCTTTGTGGATACTTGTCTTATTGATATGTATGGAAAATGTGGAAGATTAAATGATGCAATGTCTTTATTCTATGAAGTACCGCATAAAAGTTCGGTTTCTTGGAATGCGATCATATCATGTCATGGACTCCATGGAAACGGTTTAAAAGCTGTTGAGTTATTTCGGGAAATGCAAACTGAGGGTGTGAAGCCCGATCACATCACTTTTGTATCTCTATTGTCTGCTTGTAGCCACTCAGGTTTGGTTGATGAGGGTCAATGGTGCTTCCAGTCGATGCAAGAGACGTATGGGATAAGTCCTAGCTTGAAGCATTACGGTTGCATGGTCGATTTGTTTGGTAGAGCTGGCCATCTCGAAAAGGCTTATAATTTTGTTAGGAATATGCCAATACAGCCTGATGCGTCTGTGTGGGGTGCACTTCTTGGTGCTTGTAGGATACATGAGAATGTAGAGCTGGTTAGAACTGTTTCAGATCACTTGTTGGAGGTTGAATCGAAGAATGTTGGCTACTACGTTTTGTTATCGAATATTTACGCGAAACTCGGACAATGGGAAGGAGTTGACGAAGTACGATCGTTAGCTAGAGACCGGGGATTGAAGAAGACTCCTGGGTGGAGTTCAATTGAAGTGAACAAGAAAATTGACGTGTTTTACACTGGCAACCAGACACATCCAAAATGTGAGGAGATATACAAAGAATTGAGGCTTCTGACTGCTAAAATGAAGAGTCTTGGTTATGTTTCAGATTATAAGTTTGTATTGCAGGATGTGGAGGACGATGAGAAGGAGAATATCCTCACTAGCCATAGCGAGCGATTGGCAATGGCATTCGGGATCATCAGCACACCACCGAGAACCACTCTTCGAATCTTCAAAAACTTGCGAGTTTGTGGGGACTGCCACAACGCCACCAAGTTCATATCTAAAATTACTGAAAGAGAGATCATCGTGAGGGATTCGAATCGTTTCCATCATTTTAAAGACGGAGTTTGTTCTTGTGGTGATTATTGGTGACATTTTCAACAAGAACATACAATATTCACTTTATTCATTTTTGTGCCAAGACATGTGAAGGGCATACAGGGCACAATTTTGCTTTTATATTTTGGCAACTTGCATTCGAGTGAATATGGAGCTGCATTTCTAACACATTTTTCACCAGTTTTGTAATGAATGTTGTGAAGTTGAATTTGTCACCCATTAATTTATCTAGTGTATGTTATTTTCCCCTCCATCCATTTTGTACTATTGGTAAAAGTTTAGGTTCTTGTGGTGTAATGGTTCCTGTTTCTAGTTACTTAACAAAATCATAATTTTTATTCTTATTTGTTATTGTATCTATATTTTTTTTTCAAACATAAATAAAATTTTATTTTATTATTTTTTAGTTATAAAATGCACAATAAATATAAAAAAATATAACATAAATATTTTGAATATTTGATTAGTTGCAGCTCGACTGTCAAATTTTATTTTTTCGACCCAAAATTTTCATAAGAAGTATTTTTGTCCTTGTAAGAACTCTTCTTGAATTGTTTTACAATAACTTGAATTTGTACAAAATATTTGACTTATATATAATTCTTGAAGAAAAATTTCTGAAAAAATAAACCTTATTTGATAATTTAATATTTAGAGTTGGTTTGGTATGATTTTTTTTATTCTTTTTTGCAATTCGGATGAAGTGAATATCTATTTCGTAGATTTGTTTTTTTTTAAAACTGATTCTTTTATTCTCTGATACATCTAATGAAATTTTGAAAACATTTTTTTTATTATTTTAAATGTTTTTAGATTTTAAAAAATTAGATAAAAACTTTAACAAATATACTATTAAACTTATCTCATTTTTTTTTAATTTAAAACAGGTAAAACATTAATTATATAATATTTTCGATTAATAATTATACAAAATTTATATCATATATTAATAAATTAATTAATAACATTTTAAATTGAAGTAAATATTTAGTTGTTTATAAATAGAGTACTAAATGCACGTTTGAAAATCTTTTAAATTAGGATTCAATTAAATTCTTTAAATTTTCTAATAAATACATCTTTTCAAGAAGTTTTAAACCTAGACTAAAATATTTTTATTGTTTTTCTTTCTTTTTTGAAATATAAGCTAAAATATAGTTTTTTTTTGTTTTTTGTTTTGATAACCATAAACTAAAATATTGTTATACGTATATTATGCCGTTGTTCGAAGGAATCCCCACTCCTAAAAAGAAAAAAAAACAAAAAAAAACTTGTCCTGAATGTAAAGACGTCGTCGTTTGGGTAAACACAATTCGCCGTATACGGCGAAGCAAGAACCCAATTCTACAGCGAAACGAAGCACAAAATCGCGTCCGACAATCTTTGTAATCGCCGAGTTTTCCGGAATTCAGACAATACTTCGATGGCTCCTTGATTTAGTCAAAACAAATTCTATATATGTTTCTCTTCTTTTAATCTGTTCGTAAATTCGAATTCCGGAGGTGGAATTTCCCCAAGTTCGTCCCTTTTCCTTCGTAGAAGCCATGAATTCTGTCTTCAACAAGCTTCGGAATTTGGATGCTTACCCTAAAATCAATGAAGATTTCTACAGGCGGACCTTCTCCGGTGGCTTAATCACCCTCGCTTCCTCCTTCATCATGCTCTTCCTCTTCTTCTCCGAGCTAAGTATGTTCTGCCCTGCCCTGCCCTGCCCTTCTTTCTTTTCTGAAAGTCTTGTCTACCCTCCTGGTTTGTTTGATTCTAGTTTGGATTTGTGTTGCACCTTCTTTTTCTCTCTCTGTGGTTTTGGCTGTATCTGAAAGTTAATTTGCATATTCGAGTTGTAGTTTGCATTTTCCATGTTGAATCACGATGTAATTTGACGTTGTTGTTGCTTTTACTGTTATGCGGGAGCATTTTGATGCTAATTTAGCGATTTTCCTTTTCCCTTTGTCGTCTCATGGCTGTTCACTTTGAAGTTAAATAACAATGTGGCGTTGGTAATTGGGAGACAATCATATTAAGGGTCTGGGAATAACAATTCTCATTCAGTAGAATTTATCCCAACTCAACTGGCAGTGGTTCTGAGAAGATGCTCGGAGGAAAAGTCCCTTTTTGTGTCCCTTTTCCTTGTCCTTGCAGTTCAATTACTCATAGAAACATCTCAGGCTGTAACATGGTTCTAGGAATTATTTACCAGTGTATTCTCAATCTTTTCCTAGAGAAGCCCATGCTTCCTCTTCTCTTTTGCTTCTAATCCAAACACCAATTGCAAAAGAAAGTATGGATAATTTATTTGCCACTCTTGGAAATTCTTCGCTGAAGCTTAGTTCATTCTTCATATTTGAAAAACTGCCAAGTTTTTGCTCTTCAATGATGATGTGGAAAGTTATATGAGGGGTTCAACTCTTTCTTTTACATAGTTACTAGTTGAAGAAACGATGTAGTTGAGAAATCTTAGGCCAAAACAAATTAATATTTATGGAAAAATATTGACATTAAACAAACTAGAGACTGGAGGAACTGACGAGGTTGATTTTGAAATTGTAATATGAGTTTAAGGCATATTCCATGAAATTAAAAGAGTCCTGGATTGGAAGTAGGCAAAAGGCAACTGGAAAGCCTTTGTTTAGTTCTTTTGGGTGCGCTTCTCTCTACTCCAGCCCTTAGTTGTTTTCCTTATTTTCTTGGTAATATATACAGGTTTCTTATTAAAAAAAAAAGAAAAAAAAGTAGGCAAAAGAAGCTTGTAGAAAAATTTTAAGATAGAAAGCTTCATGACCTCATCCATAAGATAGTTCATTAACATTTTATGACCCTTTAATGTACTTAAAGTGACTCATAAAACTTAAGACCTATAAGTTTGGTCAGTCACCAAAATGTCCTGGTTTTTTCATCTCCTTCAAGTGACATTTATATTGCCAAGTTCTAATTGAAAGTTTTGAATGTAGATTCTAGCAATTTGTGAAATACCAAACTTGATTCTTCCAAGTCAAATGCCTTTTATGGAAAATTCACTTACATTGTATGGACTCTTTCCTCGGCTTGAAGTGATTCATGCAACTGAACCGACAAATTCAGTCAGTTACTAAAATGTCTTGCTTTTTTCACCACCTTTAAGTGTCATTTAATTACCAAAGTTGACCATTTTAAACTGAATGTATTAAACTAGGAAAAATTAGCAGATTGGATTTAGTGCACTTCTAACAAAGGTAATGGCTATGGCCCTCATGCAGATGGAAGTAGAAAATCAAACATGGCAGGAAAATGGCAAGAAATCAAAATCTTTAACCCAATGGACTTGAGAATATCCTAGAAGCACCCCAATTACGGGTCTAAGTGTACGCAATAAAAAAAAAAATACTGTCATAAAAACAATGAGAAGACTATTTGAGAAGAACCAGAAAGTCTAGCATGAAAGCATTACTAAAAATGAAGAATACTAAGGAGATTAGAAGATTAAGGCCTGAAGATATTTGTAAAATTGAAGATAATTCTGGCTCCTTCACACCCAGACCCTCTTTTACAATCATTACTAATGGAGAAGCCCCCTTCGTGGTCCTCATATATGCAAAGGCATTTGCCATGGCAGTTACCCAAAATAAGTGTTGTTCTTCTTGTGGAGCTTGGTGCTATGAGGTTTAATCAGAAGGCAATTCTCCTTTTATGAAGATAAATTGATGTTGTAACTTATTTTGGGCTTCTTGTTCTTGTTTGTGGGACCTTGAAAGATATTTAGTTTTCCCTTTAAGTTAGGTTCATAATATCAGGTTTGACCCATGTTATTTCTTTCCATTAACCTTCATACTTATTCTTTTCTACATTTCCTTATGAGCCTATAGTTCAACTCTTATGCAGTTTGAAAATATATTTTAAAACTTTTGATATTATGTTGTTTTGTAACTCTTGTTATCTGTGAAGCTTTTCATGACCATCATTTTGTAATGTGTGGTTGCAGGGTTATACCTTCATGCTAAAACCGAGACAAAGCTCATTGTAGATACATCAAGGGGCGGAAAAATACACATAAACGTAATCATGGTTTTTTTAATGAGGCCGAGAGTGCTAGATTACTCTTCCTTTGTGTCTATGCATTGGCTTTAGATTTAATGTTTGCCTTCAAAAGCTTTTAAGTTATTATCTGTTCCCTTTTCTTTTGGAGAGGTATTTTGTGGAGCATTTTATTTAATGTCGCTCAACAAAAAGATAGGGCTGGAGAGAAGGCTTTGATTGATAATCATTCTTGATATGTGAAACCTTAGTGAACGGACAAAGAACCCCTTGGACAAGTAGATTTCAGTAATGAGTAAAACTACCTAGTTTGATTCCTGTTCCCAATACTGGCTAGCCCTGAATTGCAAGGAACTTTGTTGTAGTCTGGATATTATTTATTGACGTGTTGGTGCAGGATTGATTAGTACATAGTTGAGAGAGTACATGGACTACTTACCTAATGTGAAATATTTCATTTGAAAACGATTAATATGGTTATTTTTTGAAATTGATTAATTGTGTAAATGTGAACGACAATTTTATGTTCCTTTAGACTATGTTTAATCATATTTCTTCAATGGGCTCAAACCTTATTCTTTTATTGTTGATGCAGTTTGATGTGAGTTTTCCTGCGATTCCATGCTCTATACTCAGCCTTGATGCCATGGATATCAGTGGAGAGGAACATCTTGATATAGTATGTGCTGCAAGCATCAGTTCTTTGTCTTTGAATCTCTGATTAGTTGTCATATTATTTTACCAGTATGTCACGTAAATAAGCTTGTATCTCACCATATATTTTAATGCAGTCTCATAATTTCTTGTTTTTTAATGCATTATTTTTTTTTTCAGAGACATAACATAATCAAGAAAAGAATTGACCATCATGGCAACGTTATAGAAGCTAGACAAGATGGCATCGGTGCACCTAAGGTTAGTAGGATGTACTTTGATGGTTTGTGTGCACAAGATAACTGATTTCTTGTGTTATCTGTTCTATAATGATTATTTGAATGATTTCTTGTTTTATCTGCATTTTGATGAAAGTTGGTTTCTTCATCAGAAATAGTGATTATTTGCTAGGCCTTTGGCACCACTTGCATTTGCTATAGTCTATTTTCTTAAATACATTCCTGGAGAAAATTGGTTAAGTTTATGAATTAACCATGAGTCCAAACCCATTCCACAAGATAACCAAATGCAACTTCTCCAGTAGCTTAGCAATGACAAAGAAGTCAAAGATAAAACTCCGGTCTTGGGAAAAAAAGTTCTATCTCTCACCGGCTCATTTCATGGAAAGAAAACGATTATCTTGGATTTGTATTTATTGGTTTCTTATTTTAGAAAAAGTTTCACCACCTGTTCTTTTTTCTGTATATCTTTCTTTTGGTTATTGTTTGTTCTTTCTATTTGATCATTTTTTGTTTTTCATACTCCAGATTGAGAAACCGTTGCAGAAGCATGGTGGCAGGCTGCAGCACAATGAAACATACTGTGGTTCATGTTTTGGAGCGGAAGAGGTACTTGTGGTTATCTGGTATCCCTTGTTTTGCTTTGTGGTCGTGGTGTTATTCTTTGTGTAGCTTTGATTATGATTCTGGAGCAGAAATGAGGTTTTTTATTATTAAAAACACCTTTTCTGGTTTGCATTGCTTTGCTTTACTTTATAACTTTGTTAGTCATTTTGGTTTCTTAGAGCGTTGTTATTCTATTCATTTCCTTTTCCACATCATACATGTGTTTCTTACTTTCAGAAAGTACATAGCTTATGAGGTACTTACTTGGCACTGTGGCACATTGCTGAAATAAAAGCCATTTACGGTTTTGCTGCTTTTGATTATTAATTTTATTTTTCCACCTATTTTTTGAAATTTGTATCAGAAATGTGAAGGGTTTCTCCCATATCTTGTTTGCAGTCAGATGATGATTGTTGTAATTCATGTGAAGAAGTTCGTGAAGCATACCGAAAGAGAGGTTGGGCAATTACCAATCAGGATCTGATAGACCAGGTATGTCAGATTGTAATAACTGCCATTTTGTTAATATTATATGCTGCATGGGAATGCAACCAGGTATCTAGTCATTAGGTGCAGTCCCACCAAGGAGGGAAAAATGCCAGGATTTTTTGAAGAATGTCAATGAGGTTGGGATTGCATGCCTTGTACATAAGCATGGCTATTTACTCCCTAGGAGGGTTTTTTTTAATGATAATACTCCCTTATACCCAGGGGCACCAAAGCCTGGACCCGAGAGACACAAGAGTTTTAGGTATTAAGCTCACCCGAAGATTCAAACTTGAGGCCTCTAAGCCGTTATCATCAAGAGAACTCAAGCCCTTGCGACCTTGCCAACTTAAAACAATGTCGATGGAGTAAGAATGTTTGCAGCATCTTGTTCTAGGAAACTCAGACTCTGACCATAAACAATTTTGAACTCCTGAACACAGAAATTTAGACTTTTACCCTGTGCCAACCCTTGGATTACTTGATTGCTTTCTAATTTTGTATCATCCTTTTTAGATGGATGAAAATTCATGTGTGAAAAGAGGAGTACAAAAAATTAGGCATCAGCCCTCAGCCACCAAAGAGATTACAAAAATTTATCCAACTAATGAACAAATCATAGTTACAAAACTTGAAAGGTAAAAAAAAATTAAAAAAATGTTAAGATCACCTTTTCCCATATGATCTTAGCATTCAAGTTCTAGAATTAAAAGGTGACCACAGAGCATCTGCTCAATATTAATTATATAAATGATTAATTTAATTTTTATTATACCAACATCTAAATTGGTGTTCATGGCTCCTTTGACAAGGATGCTACAATTTTCTTCTTATATCTGGCCAATGGCCTTTTCCTGGTGGATGCAAAAGGTTAAACAGAAGTCAAGGGAGATGGCTTTGGGGTAGAAAAGAAGATTAATTCATTTCGTACTAGATTACTCTCAATAAAATTTCTCATATGATTGAAAAGGAGGTTGTGTTACCAGGAGCAATAATTTCGTGATTGTTGATTCCTCTTTTACGAAAAAGGTTAGTTTAGTGCTTGGAGAAGATATGATGGGCGGTGGGCCTTGAATGTTATAATTTGAGCCTAGGGGAAAGGCTCATTCAAAGGCTTGTTGAATTTAACTCTAGACCCTGGAGAAGTGAGTCAAATTAGGTATCACGTTTTCTTCAAGCAACTTCGATCAGACATTGTTAGAAGAAGATGATTGCAGGAGTGTTTTAGAGGACTCCTAATTCAATGGTCGTTGTCCTGTGCTCAAAATAATTTTCTTGAATTGACTGCTGTGGCTGGTCAAAAGTTGGGGGCAGATGCCCTTGTGGAAGGGGGTTGGCCTTGTAAGTCTTAGACAAAGAGAAGCACAARCACGACAAGACACGAACATGTTGACACTTCATTTTCTTAAAAATCTATGTCATTAATTAAGCAAGAACGCATTTATTAAAATATAYATTTTAAGAAGAATGTATATCATTACTATTTCTATTTATTATTCTTAGCCAACTAGTCTCTATTATTTATCTACTGTGTGACATTACCCAAACTTAAGAGTCAATTCTTCATAAGAAGAAAGRAAAGACAAGAATGATCCTGTTTTCGAAAGTGACTGTCTTTGATTCAATCAGCTTTGCCAGCTTACCCTACTATCTCTCAATTTTTGAGGCCCTTAGTTCTGTTATTTGTAAAATTGTCCAAAGATTAGTTTGATGTGATAAGGTGCTAGTGTAAGGACAGAAGTCATCCACTTACATTTATTTCTCTTCCGTCTTTTGTTTTTGGATTAATCGAGAATTATAAATACTGACTATTGACTGAGGCATTGTTTCAAGTTCTGAGGAGGAAAAGATGGCTGTACTATTAGTTATAGTATTATATGTACAATGGCCTGTCTAGATTTATAAGTTTTCAATGTCTAAATTCAGGTAATTCACACTGCTAATTTGGTGATCTTAACTGTTGCGTGAAACAGAGGATAACTCTCTCTGCACTTTGTTTTCAAGTGTTCTTTCCAAGCTACTCAAGTTAATTGTGTTGTTCATTTTTGTGGCCAATTAATATTTGTACGTCTTTGATTTTCAGTGTAAACGAGAAGATTTTCTACAGAAGGTGAGGGATGAAGAAGGTGAAGGGTGTAATATTGAAGGGTCTCTTGAAGTTAATAAAGTGGCTGGAAGTTTTCACTTCGTTCCTGGGAAAAGCTTTCACCAGTCAAGTTTTAATTTTTTTGGTTTTCTGGAATTGCAGACGAGCGATTACAATGTACTGCATTATACTTTTTTGTGTTTTGAAACACATAATACACAAAGCATGCATATAGTCCCAGCATCGATTATGATCAGTTTACTTTTTCTACTCTGATATATATTTCTCATCCTTTTTTTCTCTTTTAATTCTTTGCATTTTATGTTTCATCTATGTGATGCAGGTAAGTCACCGAATAAAAAGATTAGCTTTTGGCGACCACTATCATGGCTTGGTTAACCCACTTGATGGGTAATTATTTTTTTCACCTCCTCTGTAGATGTTTAGTAGTTGAAAATCATTCTAGTACTATTAGTAGCTTTAGCTGAAGCAGGACTGTTTCCTTTTTAGCTTTATATTTTCTAGTTAATTCTTCACCAACCTTATTTTCTTACCAGTATCTGTTAAGTATTTTCTCACCTAATGAATATATTATTATTTTTTATTTGCTCATCAAACCTAATGTTCACTCAATTTAATAAAATCAGTGATTCTTATAACAGAATCAATTTTACTTAGTATACTTACCCCCTTCTAAGATTAACTTCCATCACTTGTTCAGGGTGCATTGGGAATATGATAAACAGAATGTCATGCACCAATATTTTGTCAAGGTTAGAATTCTTTACCCCTTCAAGACTTGAACACATATTTTCTTTGGATGCGTGATATATTATCTGATTAGAATTCTTGGAGCTAGCTGACGATGATGCACCACTACTTCTGCATTAAAATTATGAATAAAAAAATATATTTTTGTGGGAATTAAAACTACGTGATGATGAGAGGAAGGCATCCACAAAAAGTGAAGTTCCCACTTTTCATTTATAAAGTCCTCTTTCACACAATTGACATGTCATGAATTCACTTGTGGGGAAAAGAAAAATCCTCCTCTCACCAATTTGCAGGTAATCCAAAATTCATCTGGAGAGTAATTTTGACACTTGGTAAAGTGCTATTACAATTTAAAGCTGGTTAATCCAATATTGTGTATGATGAGTGTGGTAGTTTAGATCTGCCTCTATCTATTACAGCAGCATTCGTTGATCCTCACAAAACTTTGCTAGATGGCTTTTGGGGTGCAATGTTCTCTCTGGTACTTGAAAGTTATTAGGACGAAATCTGAATATATCTACTTTTTGCAGGTGGTTCCAACTATATATAAAGACATCAGAGGTCGTACTGTTCAGTCAAATCAGGTATTACTGAAAGGCCTTGGAGATGAACTTATGCATGTTATGTTTTATCTTGGATGATGTCCTGAGCTTCATACTAATGATTCTGTGCAGTATTCTGTAACTGAGCATTTTAAGAATGTGGAGTTCGGTAGTTCTCAGTTTATACCTGGAGTCTTCTTCTTTTATGACCTTTCTCCTGTTAAGGTTGGTGAAATTTATCTACATCCAAAGTGTTCTTGAAACAAGTATTATAATAGTTTTCATTGTAAGCTGTCACTTATGGAGATGACAATCTGCTATTTCTTACCTCACAGTTCACCTAAGTTTATATGTCTCCTTATTGCTTCGCACATTGCAATCTGTGTTTGACTTCTTTTTTTATGCATTGTTCAGGTGACCTACACAGAGGAGCATGTTCCATTTTTACACTTCATAACTCATATTTGTGCTATAGTTGGAGGTATCATACTCTCTCCTTTCTCCACCTCTTCTTCCTCCCAACCCCGTGTATCCCAACCCGGAATAAGTACACGTATATTTATATGTTTGCTTACACATGGTTTCTTTCACCCCATACATCAATTGCTGTCTTGGTCATGTCATTTTTTCACGTTATTGTCTTTTTCCTTCCATTTGTTCTCTCTCCCTCCGAAAAAAATAGTAATCCTTTTGATGAATTTTTTCCATAAAAAAGAATATTTTGAAATCCTTTTTGAACCAGCCTTTTCTTTTTTTCTTCTTTAATAGGAAACAAACTTCTCACTAACCATTCTTTTCCCCCTGAAGATAAAAGATACAATTGTGTACTGGGAGAGAGTGTTATCTTGATAGATGAAGTGTGGAAGAGTTATTATGAGATTTTTTACATGTCAGCACAAGACATTTAATACCAAGAAAGGAAATAAAAACAGCATATATTGCTGTGGGGATCGAACCATCGAGTGGATGAGTTGTTTCCAACCACACTGCTCGCTGAAGAGTTTTGACAGTACAATCTCACAGTATCCTAGCTGTCAACTGAAGGGGTGACCATTGACAAGTTGGTGAAGACATTGTATAGTCAGAATGAGGAACAACCGAACCATATGGTACTCTTGAAAACAGGACCAAAGTTTCTATGTGAGAGGAGAGGACAATGAAAAAACTAGCAGTGTTAAGTTTCAGAATTCTTAGAACTCAAGGACACTGAGGTTCAAACTATAGAATAGATCTTGTTCAAGTAAGGTCATTAGGATTCTTTAGATACAAATTACGCCAATTAGGTAGGATGGGCATTTGAGGACTCATTTGAACCATTTGCTGTTATTTAGACTTGATAGATCTTAAGCTCTTCACTGCTGCTATTTCTACTGCCTTTTTACTATCCCTCAAACCATACCAGCTCAAATCGACCTCTGTTTTGCAGGTATTTTCAGTGTTGCAGGAATTGTAGATGCATTCATATATCACGGTCAAAGAAAAATGAAGAAGAAGGTTGGAATTGGAAAATTTGGATGATGTCTCATCTCAGCTCTTTCTTTCACGTTAGTCCAGTTTTGTTTAAGCTGCTGCCCTTCCATTTGAGAATCAAATTACAATTGTGTCATCATTTCATACGTGTTGTTCTAAAACATATCTTTCTTACAGAAAGATTCATTCTCAAACTGAGGTTAAAATCAAGTTCTCTCGCCCCTCCGCCCAAGAGAGAAAAAAAAAAGAGAAAAAAAGAAAAAGAAAAAGAGGGAAAAAGCAAGTTTAGTGTGAGATGGAAGAAATTTCTGCTACACCCTCTTCCCATTGTGACAATTTGTAAAGTACTATATGCCATTTGGATTCTAATTGAGATTGAGAATTTGAGATTCATCATCATTAAGATTATCCACTCAACCTTTTTCTTGGCTTGTTCTTGATCATTTTTTGTTGAAAAATTTTGGTTATGACAAAAAGTTTCATTTTTTTAATCTTCTAATTGTTCCAAACTTTTAGAAGCAAATCAATCCAAATCAATTTTTTTTATTCTATCTCAGAGTATTCATTTGAAGGTGATCTGCTTTCATTTCGATTTTTTGTCAGTCTAGATTCTTAACTATAACAATTGAAACAATAGCGAAATTATTAGAAATAAGATCTATTCAGGAAAATTAGGTATGAGAAATTTGGATATGTAGACACAGAAAATGTTTTAGCAGGAAGTATTTAATCAAAATATATTTTGTTTTTTGAAAATGTTAATTAGAAAGTGCTTCATTTAAAACATTATTCCTAAAAATTATTCCAAGCAAGCATATTGRAAGTGTCAAAAATGCTCAAATTGAAGAGGTTAAACTAGTGAGACTTGGTATAATTCAATTCAAATTATTGTAGCAAACTACTAATTTTGGAATCTGTATTACCTAGAGAAATAATAAGTAGTTTGTTACATTATTTGTATCACATAGAAAAGATAACAATAATACATGAGGCTAGGACAAGTCTGGTAATAATAAGATATGATGCTAGGACGAGCCTTGTAATAGTAAGATATGATGCTAGAACGAACCTTATAATAATAAGATATGATGCTAGGACGAGCTTTATAATAGTAAGATATGATGCTAAGATGAGTCTTATAATAATAAGATATGATGCTAGGACGAGCCTTATACTCCTTGTTTGAAGTAGTTATGTCTTTCATCTCTCATCTATTGCAATGCCTGAACCAACTGTCGACATTGAATCATCAGTTAATGATCGATCGAATGAGGAGCTATATTCCTCTCCATTTTCAATGAGCCTGATGCTTTCTACCTCTCTTACTACTTCAGTCATGTCTGGTCGTTTGTCAGGCGAAGTATTGGAGCAACGAATTGCTATTTGTAACAGATTTAGCATTCCTGGAATAGCTGATCTTTGTGATGCAATCTCTGAGTCAAATATCTCTGCTGTCCATTCTTCTCTGACCGCTCTGTTCACCCAAGCACACAAATTAATGCCTTGGGATCCTTCTGGTGCTGAGTGAGACGAAATTTTTCCTGTCAAGAGTTCAATAAGAAGGCAGCCAAAGCTCCAAACATCTGATTTCCTTGACACTCTCTTCATTTGTTGATATTCAGGTGATCTATATGAAGTCATGTGTTGTGCTGCAACAGGGAGGGCCACAAGAGAAGTAAAGCCATAATCTGAAACAAGAACTTCATCATTCTCACCAAGTAGAACGTTTGAAGATTTCAAGTTTCCATGTGGGACAATGTTATTTGGCCTGGTATTGAGATGGAGAAACTCTAAAGCTCGTGCCACGCCTTGAGCRACGATCAATCGTGAACTCCACCTGAATGGAACTCTGCCCACGCCTCTCCCTCCTGTGTTGTATAATGAATGTCAATTCTTTGATTTTTTTTTTCCTTAGAAAAGAAACCGAATTTTCATTGAGAAAAATGTGAACAAAAAAGAATTTATATTCAAGGGCATACAAAAAACCAGCCCAACAACCAGATACTCACCTAAAGAAAGTGTCTCCAATTCAAAAAGATAACTTCTAACTGATAAGTTCAAAACAACTTCGAAACCGATCCCATAAGAAGGTATTAAATCTTTGAAGTTAAATAACTACCAACATGAGTTATGCTTTCACTACTGAAAGACTGAAATTAGCCGAGATCATAGAACTATTTATGAGGATGTGACTACAGTAAAAAATAGGAGAATAAAAAAAAGCTGAAGAAGGCCACAAGTGGAAGCAACCGATGCTTTGGTCATTCAGTTGACTCCTTGCTGTTTTCATCTACATGACTTGAGTCATATCCATTGCAATTTATAGAATGGAAGAATGAGAATCTATAGAGCATACCATGGATTCTATCAAACAAGTTTCCTCTTTCTGCATACTTGTAGAGCAAAAGCTTCTCTTCTTTGGTGTAGAAATATGCAACAAGTGGAAGCAGATTTGGATGCCTTTGCTTAGCAATAAGTTGTACTTGCTTCATGAACTCATCAACACTTAATGGTTTTAAATCTCTAAGCCGCTTCACAACTATAGGTGGCCTAGCTTCTAGCATAGCCTTATAACTATTCCCAAATACCCCCTTGCCTAGTCCCTCAGCAGAAGCTTTTAGAAGATCTCCAAGTTGGAAATTTTCTCCTTCTTCCATGAAGATGAGTTTCCCTCCTTCATCTGCTGCAGGCGTTTGGTTCTGGAATGAGATCTCTGTTGTATTTTCATTTTTCTTCTCTCTCATTTCGACAGTGTTTAGTTGCTTCATGACCTCCTTTAGCTCTCTATGTTTCTTGAGGTAGAGAAGGAGAAGCAATAGATTAACAATGAAAAAAAGAACAATAACAAGAATTAGTACCATAGTGGGATGAAACTTGGTAGAAGAACTATCATCAGGGGCATTTTTAGTATCAGGAGGTGCTGCTGTGTCATTTGACCCTTTTATGATTGACCTGCAGATGACATCGGTTGGTGGACCGCAGAGGCCAGGATTATCACTGTAGGAGTCCGGTCCAAACGATTGAAGAGTCTTCGTTCTTGCGATGGAACCATTGAGATTGTTGTTTGAGACATTGAATACTCCCAAAGAAGACTGGTTGAGTTCAGGGATTGAACCTGTAAGCCTGTTGTTCTGAAGTTGCAACGACTGCAATGAATTTAGACTCACGAGCGAAAGCGAGATCGTCCCATTAAACGCATTGAACGATAGATCGACATTCTTAAGCTTCCGGTTGGAAGAGAAATCGAATAAGTTTCCTGATAAGGAGTTGTTCTTCAAGCTCAATGCAGCCAACTCATTGAACTTGTTCAATGCATTGACATTCATATTCCCCACCAATCCCAAACTATCCAACGATAGCGCCACGACTCGGCCATCGACACATTGAAGGCCATACCAAAGAGGAGGTTGATTGTTGTAGCAGTGAGTTCCACTCCAGTTCCTGTTAAGAAAAGAGTCATTGAAAGTTTCCTTCAAGGCATAAAGAGCCTCTCTTTCCTCTCCATTAAAGCCAATAAGAGCATCATTTTGAGCAGCAACAGAGCCAAATAACAGAGTGGCTGCAATGAAAAGCAAAGAAAACTCCATACTCAAAAGTCCAACTCTGAGCAAATGTTGAGTGGCAACAGATTTCTACTAAAGGATGTCGATGAGATCAAAACCATCTTTGTTTTCAAGTTCCTATTATATTACAGCTCAACAATCTGAATTTTTTATATTCATCTTATAGATAGAAACAAGGGTGATGCACCCTTTTTTCTCTATTGAAAAAGGGATATTCCAGCTGTGGTACAAGGATGATTTTTTGACACTGTTTACAATACAATCCAGCTTGAGCTTAACAGGTACTAGACATGTAAAGCCATGTCAATTTGTAGTTGTACTTATTGAACAGATTTGAGTGTTTTGAGTGCAAATGATTGATCTCCTCTTCCCTTTCAAAAGGTTGTATATATTTGAAAAGTTCTGGAAGAGATTTCAAAGTATGAAATATGGTGTTTGAAAAAGCAGCAAGAGACAAGATATGTGATGTAATCTGCTCACAATATGGATCATATGAGACAAGATCAGCATTGGAATTTGCTAAACTTTTTAACTGCTATCAAATGTGTGTGGCCTTCCATGTTTTGCATCTCTTTTAGTGCACAACTGTTTTTTTAAGTACAGATATAGAAACAAGAGCAGAAGAATTTAAAGGAGAAGTGCGTCTTTGGTGATAGGACCATTGACGTACGGTGAGTGGTCCTTTAATCAGATTTGCGAGTCTTTATTTCTCCGAATGTGACAGGTGATTGATTATTACATAAATATTATCAATCTAGTCCTATGGGTTTTTTTTTTAACCTTTTTGGCAAACTCATTTATGGTGCAAAATTAATATTTGGGTTCTAATCCATTGGTTGGAAGAAAAAAACTCACACCCTCCTTGAAGTTATCTAGCACTTGGAAGAACTAGAAAAAATATAAATAGTAATAATTTATTTAGCAAATAAGCGTGTGATGTGTGCTTTTAGATCTTTACTGCATAACAATAAATTTTGAGATTAATTTAAAATATTCAATTACTGGATTTATAATAATGCTCATCCAAAAATATTCCAAAAATTTATATATGCTCGTCGTTCTTGCATATACATGAAACGTTAAATTACAATTTTAATCTACAAACTTTTAAATTTAACAATTGTGCTTATTTAGTCACAATTTAGTCACTAATTAAAAAATATATATATTATCACATCACTGAATTTGAATCATAATTTTATATATTCCATTAACACCATTGATATTATTGGTTGATTTGGTACAACACAACAAATAATGGCAACAAAAAAGTGAATAATCCCCTCCCCTTTCAAATTCCAATGATCCTTTAGAGGTTTCATTGACATGTATAATCCCTGTTGGATGGAATATGTTTCTGATACACATATTCCCATTCAGTAAAAAAAAATAGTATTCATAACACAAATAGAGCAAAATCAACTAACCTACCATCCTACCCATTCAATGGAACAAAAAATTGAACAAATTTTCACAGGATCAACGTCAAGGGTCCAAACTAAGGGATAAAACCTGCAACATCCCAGCCATATTAAAAGAGGTGGACAAACAATTACGTTCATCTCAACCAATCTCCCAAGGCAACCACTTAATTTTACAACATTTTGTTTATCAAGAAATTCAAAAGATACTTTTTCACCTTAAAAGAAAAAACGAAATTTGAACTTATTCCCCTAAAGTGATTTGACACCTAAGGAGTAAACATTTTTGGAATCCTCAATCCTAGATTCTTGCAAACAATATATCTTGTAAATGTTATGCACAGTGTTTTTCTCTGCCAGGATTCATATCATTCCCACGGCTACGTTTCAACATGAAACCTACCTACCATGGCTGTTTATGATTGAGATATCCTCACTTTACAAGGACATGGAAAAAATCAACAGAAGCACCCGAAGTATCATCCCACTTCATCGTCATTGAGGAGGAGAATAGTGATTTGAAGAGAGAGAGAGAGAAGGACAGTAAATGACCAGTAAACCTCAGAGAATTCTTAAAAAGAGAAGCAGAGAGGGTGTAAGATAGAGTGTGGCTTGAGAAAGAACAGAAAAAACAGGAGGCAAACAAAAAGACAAGCCTAAGTTCTATCTTAAAAAGAAAAAAAAAATAGTAAGATAGATGGTGGCTCGAGAGGAGGGAAGAAAAAGGAGCCAAACAAATAGACAGGCCTAAGTTCTACCTTTAAAAGAGAAATAGAGTGGGACTAAGGTAGATTCTGGTTTGAGAACAGGAGGAGAAGGTGGTTTTAGAGAAAGACAGAAAGAAAGAAGGAAAATAAACAGGAGGCAAACAAAAGATCTACAATGAGGACTTAACTACTTATGACATAATGCTTTGATATTGATACAACTAGGGGCGGAGCACATAAGGAAGGACGGGTGCTCCTGTTAGTTTGTTGTAATTCAAAAAGTACATATAAAATACTTGATTTTATTCCTCTCATTTCATCCCTCCCCCTATAAATTTAGAATCGGAAAAACTATATATATAAAAACCTAGCAAACTTAATGTAAAATTTTACCCCTCCCTAAGAAAACTTCCTGACTCTGGAGACTGTTGTAAAAGGTCGGCCGACAGCATAAAAGATAAGAAGAATAAAGATCTCAGGGAAAACAGACAACTAATCTACTTAGAATAACATGCCCCCATACATGATAGCAGACACCGGCCTTGCCACCAGATCATAAACCACTAAATCAAAGGATGTCATTTCAGGGGCAAACTAATCAGTAGAATCTTAAACACGTAAACAACAAATACCATCTACCATTACCAACAAAGAAGAATAATTTATCGAATGTATAATCAAAATTTCCAAACTAAAATCAAGAGAAGAAACTCAGCTCAAGCTGCTCAAGCTGCTCAACTTAATGAACATTATTATAGATTAAATAAACAAACCCAAATGAATTGTATGTGACATAAATTTGAATAATCACTATCAAAATGAATCACACGACAACGTATAAAACTTGAGTTATTTATAGCCTTGACAATACACACCAACTGTAATTAAAAAAAAATATTAAGAATGAAAAAAAAAAACCCCCTCCATGTATAAGCAAGCTCATGAACTTCTAACCAAAGAGGTCTACTCAGCCACGGAACACAAGTACTGTAAAATCCTATGAAAGTACAACTCAAAAAGCTTGTAGCTTAGTGAGAAATTTAACCATCATACAAGATTACAGACATTCAAACAGTATTATCCTAAAGAAAGTAATGTTCAACCGCTTCAGATCCACTATACAACATCTGTTACCTGCAAACCAAATGACATTCAGAACGTTTATTTTGAGACCAATAGGATTTCTGGTTTCTTATCTTTGCTGGGTGTATTAGCATTAGACGAAGAATTTGCTGAAGCAGCAGCCTTTGCAGCCGCACGAGTTCTGTTGTCAAGCTGAATAAGACTCCGGGTGGCCAATATTACCTGCGGTGCCAAATCATGAGAAGCCCTTGCATATAAACACCTGACAGCAACGGAAGCTGCATCCTTGACATCTTGCGAATTCAAAGGAGCCAGCAAACAATGTCCTAAAATTCTAAGCACTGGCTGCAAAAGCTCCCACGGCAGCGGAATTCTGGGCCCCATTGGTTTTGAATCATCAGAATTGCTCCCACACCTCTCAATTTGTAGTTTACCCATGTCTTCCGCGACATCCTCTATCTCATCCGTATACTCCGACACCCTAATCTCCGGAAACCCACCAATTTCACTACCATCTTCTTTATCAAACTCTCTCTTGCAGCAACAATCTTGGCCAGCCCACGATGCCGCAGATCGGCAGAATTCAAGCTTTGAC
>NW_019104504.1:191816-268541 GCF_001995035.1 Momordica charantia
CCGGTGGAAGTCCATGGCCGTACGGAGGCGTTGATCTGAGCCCCCCGCTTTCAGGGGGATGACGAAGCCAATGGGTCCAATCGCGGAGGGGACTCTCAAATACTATACTGATCCTATTTTTTACAATCTCTCAATTCTGCCCTCAACCTTTTAAGTATTTTGCTTACAAATTTTGACCGATTACAATTTAGTCCCATACGGTTGTGTCTTTAAAATATATCTAATAAATTATTTTAACTTTCATATCTAATAAATTTTTCAATTTTAAAAGTGTCGAATAGATTTCTAGATTTAATTTAGGTATTGAGTAGTATTGATTCTTGTAACATGGCATAGGTCATTCTCGGTGACAGGTTGACACCAAGTTTCTTATTCGTCATTTTGCACTGGCGAGTATGACGTTACCATCTGCAGTACGTGTAGAACTTAGGTGACCGATTTTTGGCTCAAACCCTAGCTTTATTGTTAGAGGGCGCACGAAATTAAACTTTATGTCTGATAGGACCATGACTTCTCAATTTTGTATCTATTAGATTCGTGAATTTTAAAAAATGTCACATGGGTAAAAAAGTTATCAGAAACTTTTAAATTCTACGGTTCCATTAGACACAAAATTAGAAATTTAAAACTTATTACATACTTATAAAGTTTACTTATAATTTAACTTAATTTGAATTAGTCACGTTTATAACCTTTAAGAGGGAAAACTGAGTTTTTTTTTCCCTATTTCAAAGGAAAAAAGGTTTTTTTTTTAAATAATGTTTATGGCCCTTCTTTAATTGCGCATTGAATTATTAAATAGGTATCAGATTTATTATGGAGGTTGAACTTGAAGCAATTACTTGTTATTTATTATGTGAAATTTACCATATTAATTAACTGACCCTTCAACTTTTATTTAATTTATTTTAGTCATCGTACTTCCATAAATATCAACTGAGCCCCTACACTAATATAATTGAAAATTGGCATAGAAAAATAGAAGATGACACACTATCTTTAACATATAATTGGATATATGCAAAATTAACACCTGCATTAGCTTTCCATAATGTTATGACATTGACAAGGGACTATATACATATATATAGACATTAAAGTTTAAGCAGTAAAAGCAGTTTAAACATCGGGTTGGGTGGCTTCTAACCGGTTATCTCTGGTTTTGTGGTTTTAAAATTAGTTTTGTCTCAAAGGGTTGATCAGCGGTCTAATTACAATGAAATAACTTAACTAACTTAGTTGTGGAATATAATTGGCGATGGAGGGTGATTATGAGATCAGTAGACTAACGCAGAAAAAATATTGAAGAATTGTCTATATGATCATAAAGAGAGGAGAAAGGAGAGCGAGACAACAACAGGAAAAGAGAGTAAGTGATACGTTCCTATATAGCCACCACCCCTTCTAATGACTCGATGCATGGTCGATATACAGTTTTTAATTTCTCCTATACACCCAACGGTATATAACTACCGGCTACATTCTTCCAGTGATATATCTCAGAGACATGAAACCCAATGGAAATAGAACAAACCTTATCTATGCATTATTATTGATATCAAAGTCTACAGAATCAGATAAAGAAATCAGAAATGAGCCCAATATATCGTGCACAGTTACAAATTTGTAGTTCCGCTGACTTTATTTTGTCCAAAACAAATGTCACAAAGAAATATCAATTATCAACTACAATGATGCTAAATCATGGTACATAAATAATTTCCTTGAAGAAAAAACTTTGTAACTTAGAAAGGGGACAATATGGCATATGAAATAATTAGATCTCATGCTATCCTACATGCCATTTTAAACTCTTTTTGGCATTTTGAAGTTTGTAAATCCTCTCGGTGTGATGATCACAAATCTTTGCGAGGCAGTTCCATGAAGAAAAAAAGAAGCTTACCTCAGTCAAAAATTCTCTCACCAGTTGAGAAGAGTAAGAATATAATAGAGCTAATAATGCAGAGCAACCCTGGTATGGAGAAAACTGCTCTCCAGCTTTCTGGACTTGAGAGATCTGAATTGGCAGCCTTTGCAGCTTCAAGTAGTTTGCCAGTTAGATCAACCCCGATAATACCAGCTAACGTACCAGCAGTGTTGGAGACTCCCATGACGATACCGGCATATCGCGGAGCAATATCCATATGATTCACAGCAAATCCTGCTCTCCCTAAAGCTAAGAAACCAAGAGCCACAGATGAGCAGAAGATAGCCCCACCAGAAGTTCTGAAGATGGGGATAGCCATTAGAGCCAGAGACGCAACAGCAAAGCCTATTGTATTCAAGAACTTCCGGGTTTTCGTAACAGATAAAATTCGCCTGGTGACCAAGTGATCGGCAGCTATCCCACCGATATTCGAGAATATGAACATGTTAAGGTAAGGCAACATCTTAGAAGAACCCATCTCCTGGAGGCTAAGTTGAAGACCGAGCTCAAAGTAAGTAGGCAGCCAGTTCATCAATACATATAATGCATAATGGAAGGTAAAATTGTTCACCACTATTGCCCAAACTGGCAAGCTCATTAAGATTTTCTTCCACGGGATTTTCGAGGATCGAGTCAAATTTCCTCCATTCTCTACTTTTACTTTCTGGTTTCCTTTGATTGGCAACAAAGATTCACCAAAACCTGCAGCAGCAGCTTTGGGATGTTCAGAGCGTGGAGGATCGCTTGCATACTTGAGCCAAAGCACAGACCATGTGGCACCTAACAATGCCTCGGCAGCAAATACTGACTGAGGCCCTCTATACTTCACCAAGCTTGGAAGGATAAGCATTCCAGCAGCAGCACCTAGGTACATTCCAGAGGTTGTAAGAGAAACAGATCTAGATCTCTCATGAGGAGGAACCCACTGTGCTAGAACAGTGTGGATTGAAGGGAAGATGAAACCTTGAGCGACACCAACAAGCAACCGAGCAATTACTAAGACCATCACTCGACTCGGATCGAGTGGGAGTAATGCACAGGTCAGCGACCATAAAACAAATGAGATCAGGAGAACCTTTTTCCCTCCAATTTTTTGAGCGGCCCATCCTCCAGGAACCTGGGAACAGGCATACCCATAGTAAAATGTTGAAAGAATAGTTCCTTTGCTTGATTGGTCTACTCCCACAGCATCAGCTGCAAAAGTATATGCAATCGAGAAGCCAACACGTTCTACATAACAAACAGAAGTGCAGATGAAGGTTAAAAGAACGATCCAGTAACGCTTTGGAATTTTCATCACTGACATACTTCACCAACAGTTCTATGCATACTTCTGAGAACTGTTACTTCTCAGAAACAAGTAGCTGTGAAGATATTGATAACATCTTCATATCTTTCAACAGTATTTAAAATAATAAAAAGGACCTGGAAAAAGGAGAGGAAAAATTTAGGACATGAAACATAAAATAGAATCCAAGCTCTCTATGTAAACAAAATAATGGCTCCAAATCCACTTACACACAACTTTGCACATAAGGGAAATTAAGCAAGCAGTACAGGTTGCATTTGTAGGTAATATGAAATCGGGGGGAAAACTTATTGAAAGAGGGACAAACACTAAAACTAATATCAATAGATAATTTATGACTTCCAAACAATAAATTGGCAGACAACTGAAAAAAAAGATACTAGACCTAAATATTCAGATGTCACAAACCCCAATTGTTGACACATATGTTATGACTTCTTTCCTTGTGATTCATTTAAACCTTTCATGTTAATCGAAATTTTCAGATCAACAGATGGACTCATTGGCAGGTAGCAAGATCCTATCCAACACTAGATCTAAAAATCCTAAATCCATCGCTTAAACCCAGTCTATGACCAGTAAAGTTGATGGAGTTACTACAAACGCATTCATATAAGTCTAGCTAGCAATACGATCCGAGTTTACGAAGAAATGGAAAAAGTCCTCTGACGCGATCCAACTTACAAACCCAGATTATAAATTCGGAAAAGGAAACGGAAAACGACTCCAGAGAGTAGTAGTTGAATGAATTAGACAAAGTGAACATGGAGAAAAAAATACAGGGACTGAACATACACCAAAAGGAAAGATAATTCGCGGCCTTACAACCTAGACTGGTAAAACAAACGATTCCTTGAAGAAATTACAGGAGCGAAAGCAGACGTTTGAAGGGGAGAGGAACAATTGCAGCTCATACCTCAAAAAACAAATGGGTAGTCAAAATTTTGCAAAATGTCTCCGATTCAGCAGAGGAAGATCACAATTCCGGCAACGGCGGTTAAAAAACTGACTGGAATTTCAAGACCCAGAAAGAGAAATTAGAAAATTCCTGCAGAAATGTGCCAACCGCCAGAGCCAAAAGAAGGAAGTTAACCCAGCAATGGGGGTAGGTTCGACCGTTGAATGCTTGAATTCAGACGCCAAATCGCAGTATGAGTAAAATAACCAGTCGCATTGACGTGCATTTATGCGGGGAAAAATAGGGGTTTTAGCGCAAATGGGTCATTCTTGAAAAAAAAACACAAATTAAATTAAAAAAGTGGAGTTCTTTAGCTAATTCCAAAACCCCATTCAAACCCCGACCCCGCAAACTTTCCCGTCACTTTTACCTCTGAAACAAACAAATCCGGCACCGCGCGATCAAAACCCACCACCGGCGTTGGACGGAAAGAACTCACTAATCGGAGGTTCAGCCGGCGGCGAGGTCCGATTGGTGGGGAAGAGAACCGGCGGCAGCGTTCGTTGTTTTTTCCTTTTCGTCCTTTTTAGCATAGAGATGAGATCTGGCTTGAGAAACAAGGGTGGGGCAGGATCATAGGGACTGCCCCTTCTCTGAATCGCTTCTCCGGTAAAGGATTACGTGAATCGTTTCTTCCTTCTGCGTAAATCGCTTTTTTACCTCTAATTCTTTTTTAGAATATTATAAACCAAAGGTAAGATTTGAAATTTGAACTAATATTTTTTTGTCGGATTAATTATGTTGAAGTAACATTTTACCTCCATTTTGGTCTAAATTAATTCATGTAATTTTTTCCGGGTAATAAAATAATTATGAAGATAGAGATCGAACCTCCAAACTTGTGGAAAGAAGTGATGTTGACTTAATTAATAAGCTTTTGGTCTTTATGTTTAAGTTTGATAATATGTCTATGAAATTTGAAAAATAATTTTAAATAGTCATGACGAAAAATGATCGGCCTGACTAGATTGGTTGATTTAGCAAATTATATTAGCTCTACGAGTTATATATGTGACATGTCTCTTTTCCTCCTACCCTTCTCATTTTCTTGGTCTCCAGCATGTCTTCTTTTTCCCATCGCTTCCTTCTTGTCACCGATATCCTTCACACCTTTTCGTCGATGTGCAATAATAATAGTAGATACATTTTTTAGGCATTTTACTTATTTATGGAGATCATTGAAATTAAATACAAATTAGAGCGGGTAGAATAATGTTAATCATTGTTCTTTTTGTACAATAATATTTAGGAGTGGATTCCGAATTCACAATCTTTTAGTTAAGACTATGCTGGTTTAATTTTCCTTTGACAAAAGTTACCAAAAAATAATATTAATTGCATGGAGTCAATAATGTGATTTTTGTACGACTTTCTTGCAAGCACACCCCTCTTGTGATTTGTCAAAGATTGGATAAGAATTTGACAAAATCATCCTAGACACAAAATTAAGTCATTATTAAAATTCAAATTAAAAGTTCATAAACTTATTTGATAGACTTTTAGTTAAAGGACTTATTAAACTAAACTCACTATCATTGTAATTTGTAATATTTTTAGTTTTTTTTCCAAGTTTAATAATTGCGAGATTGGATACTGAACCAGCCAAATAACATTTAGATCTTTCAAGTTTGATTATAATTATAATTTGAAATAAAATATAGAGTTGCTCAAAATTCTACCACTATCCATAATCAATGTCAACAAATTTCTTACATGTCACTTTTTTCTTTTAATGTCAGATCATCGCCTCTCTACCACTAAAAGAAATAAAACAATATGATATATTTCTTAACCACATTTTACACTTTTTTCTAAGTTTATAAGTCAAGATATGAGAGAAGATTCAGAAGTAAAACTCATCTGCATCTTGATGTTTGTGAAATGAGAATCTGTAGATCATGAATAGAAGGTTGCACCCAGAATTCTGATGAAACAACAAAGCTATTAGAGTAATTACTTCATTTGCCCCATTTCATTAACTTTCTAAGATCATGCTCTTTATTAATTGATATTCGTGAGTGTGCGAACCAGCTTACGAACACCTTGATTAATCTCACGGGACAAGTGTCTCACCCTACAACAATGCTATGTATTTTACAAAAGAAACGAACGGCCACGAGGAAACACGGCCCGAGATCACCCCCAACTGTTAATAACCATAAGAAAGCTGTAATTACAAAAGAATTTTATGGGATTAAAACACCGCTGAGGGTACAGAATATTGCAGTTCAAGGTTATAATCTTCCTGTCAAATCATCTCTCCAATATCTTTCAGCTGTATTGTTTAGTTATCAAATAATGTTGACTTTGACAATTTTAAAAATATCTCAAAAAGCATTCTGAAGTGTAAATAATGCTTCTCTCAAAAGTGCTTACAGAACTAGTGATTCGCCCATTCAAAAGTACTTCCAAACTCACTATTAGTAACTCAGGTTTCGGTCTCGATCTTCATGAGTATTTATGCGGAGGAATTTAGACAATTCAGTGAAAATTAATCACACCAGATCCTAAAAAAATAGGCCAAGAAAAGTCTTCATGATTATAATAATATGTACTCTGGGTTCTCCAGAAATCAAGATACAAACACTGTTATTGTAGACAAAACCTAATCCTGAGAAAAATAAACTAAGAGAATTCAATGATTCATCAAATCCAATCCATCAAAGTGATGTAATATAAATTTATTAGCAGTAAAGGAAGGGAAATTTGATTTGATTATTAAAACCAATAGATTTATGCAACATCACTTCATCAGATCAAATTTGAAAAATTAGTTGAATTCTCAAAAATTAAAGAGTTATTTGGAGAGGAGAAGGGGGAGGGGGGCTGCTATTATCTTCTGGTTTGTTGCTAATTTGGTTAGCAACCCCTCTAGAAATTGCTTAAATTACTCAGATTTGAGGTACAAGATGAACAAAGCTAAATTATGATAATATTATTTCTTAAAGAAAAGAAAAAAGGAGAAAATTATATGCACAAATGTGATATATAGAGAGAGAGAAGAGAGAGATTATATATATCACTCTGAACTTACAAGAGGGGGCTTCAAGGAATCATCTTGGACCAGACAATTCATCAGGAGGAATTTCAGCAGTAGAGTCAAGAATCCAGGTAGTACTCGGGTGAGGATGGCGGCTGACGTCTTGATGGAACCGCTCCTCTTTCTGCCATTCTTCCCATCTTTCGGCCAAGCCATCACCTTCAAGCATCCGTACAACCTCCGACATCTTAGGCCGCTCTGTAGGCGTGCCTTGTGTGCACAACAGAGCAACTTGAATAAGCTGCTCGACTTCGTCATCCGCATAGTTTCCCGCAAGATCAGGATCAACTAGTGTTTCCAACCTCTTGTCTTTCAGAAGTCCTTTCACCTATAGGTCCCAATTCATGAATATAAAAATGAATACTTCCCTAGAGTCCAAGCTACTTAACTGCATCTCAGCTACTGTCACAATCTATCTATTGCTTGATCCCAAATCTTAATCTTGTATACATTAATATATCAAGTCACTAATGGATCATACAACTTTAAGGCGTTCAAATATATACCCGTAAAGTTAATCCATGGTGGTTAGACAAAAATATACTTCTTATGATGCCTTAATGATCAAAACCTAAAAGGCCGATGAAGCAATGTTAAGAGATACTAATAAACTAAATTATCCAACCCCCTTTAATTTATTGTACTAGTATGAAGTGGGAGTAATGTCATGTTTTACTCATATTGAAAAATATTAATAAACTAAACCATATTTTCAGAGGTGCCAAAATATTAATGAAGATCATCCAAAGATATCGCAGTAAGGCAAAACGTACCCAATCAAGAAGCATGACATCATCATCATTTGCAAGCCGAGCAAGATCAAAGGCCCTCTGTCCAGTTATGAGTTCAAGAAGCATTACCCCATACCCGAAAACATCAGTCTTTTCAGAAGACTTTCCAGTCGAAAGGTACTCGGGCGCTATATGCCCAATTGTTCCACGTACAGCAGTTGTGACATGAGTATCTTTGTAGTCCATGAGCTTGGCCAACCCAAAATCACCCACAACAGCTTCGAACTCCTCATCAAGCAAAATGTTTGCAGCTTTCACATCACGATGAATTATCTTAGGATCACAATGATCATGTAGATAAGCAAGCCCCCTTGCAGATCCCAAAGCAATGCGTTTTCGGTGCAACCAACTAAGTGGAGGTTGTGTTTCTGAACGCTCTGAAATAAAACCAGAACGCGAGAGTTTCATGTGAAAATTCATCATGTGGTGTGCAAAACATGTTGATTTTCATTTACTGATCTCGAAATGGATCTTTCTGTTAAAGTTCCAATAGTTTAAAAGTTCATAAAGTAAAATTTACGTCATTACGGATTCACAAGATAAAGACCCCCTCAGCGAGTAATATTTTTTATTGTACCACTGCAACTTTATGCAGAGTTTTAAAATCCATTATTTATATTGTGTGGTATAAAAAAGAATACTCAACATTCAACAATACCTCTTAAGCATGATGCTACACTTCCATTAACCATATATGGATAGACCAGCACCCGCTCAGTTGGTGTCATACAAAAGCCACGCAGGCGGAGCAAATTACGATGTACAGCCATGCTAATCATCTCCACTTCTGTTTGGAATTGCAGCTCCCCACCCTGGGATCGCTCCTCTTTAAGTCTTTTAACTGCCACTAGAGATCCATCAGCCAGCCGTCCCTTGTAGACCTTGCCAAAACCACCTTTCCCTAGAATTTGTTTGTTGCTAAAATGATCTGTTGCAACTTGTAATTCACGTAGAGAGAACCTTTTGAGCTGACCAAGATGAACTTCTGGATCCTCTTCGGCTGTATAAGAATAGAAATGGAACACATAAGCCTCTAACATGACGTAGGAACACAACATTTTGATAGCTTTGTTGCTAAGTACACTAACCAGGTACATCAAAGAAATGATCTTGTGGTTTCTTCCGACGCCACAGAGCAAGTGCAATTGCAGGAGCAGCAAACAGTAAAGCAGCAGCAGCAGCAACTCCACCAGCAATTGCTCCAGTGGCACTATTACCTAAACCCATGCATCAAATTGAACAGGAAGGTAATAACGCCATAGAAAGATCAAGCCAATAGTTTAATCAACAGTGACAAATGACCATATATATCTTTTTTTCCCCCATGAAGAAATGTGTTTTTCTTTTCTTGATAATTGAGAAGTTACAACAAAAACAAGAACTTACCCCCTCCTCCTTTCAGACCCAGAAAAAATAACTCAAATGGTTCGTGATATCCAGTGGAGTAGTTACTAAATAAAGAAAATAAAGAACACAACTCTACACTCAGCAATATCTACTCTCTCACACCACTGGACATGTTTTTCTTCAAATATCTTATGGTTCCTATCCAACCATATTTCCAAAATAATTTCTTTAATCATATTGACCCATATCAACTTTGCTTTTAGACGTCAAAGTTGAACAGTCTAGTTATTGTAAATGGCAGCTATGAGTACTGGATATAATTATGTTTAGAGAAAATGAATCAGGCACAAGGTATAATAGAATACAGGAGAAAGATCACACTATCTTATGTCTTTACATATTAATATTGTAAAAAAGATATAAGAGTAATGATCCAACAGTAATTCACTGGATGGTATCAGGCGAAAAGCATTTAGCTAAGATGTCTAGGCAAAGAGTATAGGCCTTCAACTAAACTATATTCAACTCAGTATGCTCATCCCCATCCAGGTGCAATTTTAACAGATGTAAAATTAAAAAAAAAAGTTAAAAGGTCACAATTACTGCCAGCAGGACAACTAACTGGACTTTGTATGTTTATTGTTTTCATGTGTTTTCTTCACTTCTTTCTAAAACAATTCTATATATATATAGAGAAGAAAGTAGAATACAAAATGTACTAAGTCAACGAGGCAATTTCAAGACCTCCAAGCTTTTGAGAAGCTTGGAAATCTCTCTTTAACTTGGAGCACACAGAATAGCCAAGAAAATCAGTAAAATTTTAAAATATGAAGTACAATCAACGGATATCAAGTAACACATTTAAAGAAAAGTATAAGAAACTTGTATGATACCAAACCTGATGCAGGGGTTGGTGAAGGTGGTAAAGGAGGTGGTGGAGTATGTGCAGATTCATTAAGATTATTATGAGCAAAACTGCATAGAGAAGGATGGTCAGCAATTCTTAGTGGGCTATTGTAATATGATAAAGAAAGAAAACAATGAAAACACAAAGCTCATTACCTGATAGGGGTAAAAAGAGAGAAAGAACCATTGACCGGAACATCTCCAGTTAGGCCGTTGTATGAAAGATCCCTGCAGTACAATTGAGTGATAATGTTACCTTAAACAAAAAAGAAATGGACATGACATAAAAACAGCAAGAACTACAGGTCCTGAGGAATAATATTAATAAGCAAACACTCACAGGACTTGCAAGGATTTCACATTAGTTAATGACATTGGAATAGTTCCCGTTAAGCTGTTGTTGTTAAGACGCCTATTTTCCATATGGAGAAGAAAATCATGTTAGAGATCCACTTTATAGTGAGTTCAAAAAAGCACAGAAATACAACAAACGAAAGGAAAAAACACAATCAAACTAGATACAATTGAGCAAGGATGCCACACAGACATATAAAGCAGTAATTCAGATTTGAAGATGACACAGGAATATAAAGCAGCAACTGTGTCCGCAAGGATTTAACATTAGTTTTCTATTGTAAATTGGTGTGAAGCAATGAATTCTGACGAAACCAAAGACCAGCATGACCAAACTTTTGTAGCCGTCATTTGTGTGCTGTGCATGACTTTTGTAATTAAAAATTCACCTATCTCTGCCAACTGAGAGTCTTTTCAATAATCCCTTTGGCTTGGTGGGGATGTCTCAACTCCCATCATTTTGTATACCTTATCTCCCTTGGGTTGGGATTATGAAAGTACAGTTTCTTATTAAAGAAAAAAAGAGCAACCTTTTTTCAACCTTTGGGAATCAATGCGGTTCTTCTTGGTGCATTAAATCCAATTTTTTTTATAATTACTATTCAACTTCTAATTATGCCAATTGGAGAGCCTTTTGATCCAGCATACTTTTGTACTTTTGTCTCTCATTTGTTCAATGAAATCATCTTTTATCAAAAAAATAAACAAATAAATAAGTGTTGGTAAATCACTAGATATCCCGTCTCTATTAACTTTACCCAAGCAATCTCCAAAGACTCTTGTACCTTTCTTGTTCCACTTGCTAAGAGAAAATTCTCGATGTCTATTTCATTATTGCTTATTTCTTTTATGTCTCAAACCAAAAGTAGAAACATATTCTTTTCCCTTCTTCAATAATGAGTTGTGTTCAACAACCTTAACCACAGAAGCCCAGATGCTGCTAGCTAACATAAATAAAAATTTTAAATAGAAGTGTCTGTGTGGATTTCTTCACGGGCCAAACCAGGCCACCACTTGGGGTAGGATGACTTAAGCCACATGCAATGCTACCCCATATCAGTCCTCAAAGTGGCTTGTCAATCACGTTTTCCTTCCCTTAAACAATGCTCCTAAAGCCCTTCCTTGGATTAGGGCAATACAGTAATGAATAGTTTGCTCCAAAACTATACTCCCTCAAGAATAAAATGTCGGGCGAGATGGAGTTGAAAACCAACCTACACTTTCCTGAGGCCAACATCTAAATCAAATTTAAGGCAAGCTTGAAAAATAACTAACCAAGCCTCCTCAAGGAAGCTTTGTGTGGTAGGTGTTGCTTCTTCACTTCTCCCGCGCTAAGTCATACTAAAAAAGAATAAAGAAACAACACGTAGGGCTGCTTGGAGAAAAGAAGTGTTAGTGACATCAACATGGAAATAGGGGATATAGAATCCAAAGCTGTTGCTGAGAGTTCAAATTGGGTCATTGGCCATTAAGTTACCTAGGGCTGCTCCAAGGAGAAAATCCAAGTAGTATTAGCTTTTTTGAGGCCTGGTTATTACATTAGTTAAATTGAGGATTTACATCCACCTAAATAGCATCCTTGAAAGAGTGAAATTAAATAATGAAGATTGAAATTTCTCACATCACTTCTTAGTTTTTTCAACTTCAAATTGGAGTTCTCTTTATAATTAATTCTTTTTGTAATTACCCAATCAATGTTATTTGTGTCAATTTGAGGGCATTTTTATAGGGTCACGCTAGATGATTGAATATGCATAAGAAAGGTCAATCCCTCCCTCTACAACACAAAAAACAATTCCCACTTCTAACATCTCACCCTCGTTCATAGAACAAAATCCTGGTTATCACAAGTATGGCTACCCTATATTAAAATGAGAATTTCGTGTTGTCCAAAAAAGCGTAGAATAAGGTCCATAGACAGTTGGCTCCTTTTAAATAGAAAGAAATAGCCAAACCCTTCCGTTGGTCGGTCAATCTCATAGATCTAAATCTGAGTTCTTCATCATTCTCCCTTGGTTTCTAATGTTCTTTATCTTCTGTGTTTGTATTGCTCTTGTTGAGATATTTCTATCTTATTTTTCTCTTTTTTCTTCTTTCTTGTTCTTTCACCCCTTTGGGGGTTTGTATCTTGAATTTTTTCCCTTTTCGTAAGTTATTTTTTGTTCAACAAAAAAAAAAAAAAAAAAAAACTCATAGATCTAATCTCCAAGCAAACCCGAGATGGGTGACCACGATCCCAACCTAACCAACAGTAGGGCATAACTAATCAATGCACCCCTGAAAATGGCCTTCTCAACCAAGCCTAATTAGCCATACCATGTTTATGTTGATTGACTTTGGAAGACTTCCGTGGACTAACTCCATCCATAAACCTAGAGCACCAACATTCATAACCAAAGCGTCCCACCAAAAATACCCAAAAATCACCTTCTGATTCTTAAGTCGGTGAGCAAGGAGGAGCAACTACTACATAAATGAGCCACTTGTGGCATGAGTGGAAGGGAGTAGCACCTTGATCTTGTATAGGTTGGGTTCCGTTTGAAGAATTGAGCCCCTTGCAAAGAAAGCCAATCTGCACTAGCCTTGTTCTAAAATTTTGAAAAGTTAAGTTGAAAATATATGTATAAAGTAGATGTGTCTTATTCCAACTATGCATAAATTACTACGAAGCTGACATAAAGTTGACTACTCACTTGAGATTTTTTTTTTTTTTTTTGCTCTCTTTTCAAATCAAATCAAACTATTAAAAGATTAAACAAAAAAAATTCATTCTCCAAAAATTAAATCAAACAAACAAGTAAAAGCATGGGCAAAAGAACAGGAAAATATCAAGCAGATGCTAAACAAGTTTACTGAATGGGGAAAAGATTAAGGATGTGTAGCCATACAGGAAACGCAGTTTTTCAAGCTGGCCAAGTGTGACGGGTATGGGACCAGTTAAATTGTTCAAGTAAAGATCCAAGCTCACCAAGTTTGTCAAATCCCCAAGCTCCTTTGGAATTTCTCCATTAATATTGTTACTATAAAGCTCCCTGTCATATCATATCAGTTCACATTATTTACAAATATTATTATTAACGTAAATTAATTGCACCCCCTTGCTTTGACTTTATAAGAATATAAGCAGCGAAAATCCAGTCAATTGAATCATTGCTTTCTAATTTGCAACCCTTCATAAAGGTATAAAGACTAAGATGTGTACCATTTATGAGAAATGTAATTTATAAAATTAGGTAAGAAAATAAATGAAAATATAGTCATTGGTCAATCAAAAACAAAACCAGCAAACTCCATCTACAAATCTTTTGAACCGCCACAACCCGAATGGGAAAGAAAATGCAATCGCAATGGAGAATAAAATAAAAAAAATTTATAAAAAAAAAACCAAAAGATCGGTGCAGGCACAAATTAATGAACACTTACAAATATTGCAAACTCCGAAGCTGACCAAGTTGTGGAACTAATGTTCCAGATAGATTTGCATTTCCAAGATCGCTGGGCAAATAAAAAGGGAAAGATTGAGGGGCCAGGATTCATGATAGAAAATTCCAAAAGCAACATTTCTTCCAAGCTCCTAGTAGGCATAGAAGCTTACACTCGAGTGACACTATTCTCACTGTCACAGGTGACATGGAACCATGTGCAGGGATTAACAAGTGTAGGATCCCAACTCTGCAGGACGCCATTGGGATCTTGCAAATTTGACTTTAATGCATTCAAAGCATCGCCTGCCCCCACGGAAGTTCATAACAATTAGTCCAAGAAACAAGCATACATGAGCACAGCACGTAGTTCACATATTCAGAATTTCAATTAGACAGGAAAACAAAGGGAAAACAAAAAAACTGGGTACAATGAAGCTGACGTCTTTAGAAGGCTTGGAGTTGATTGCAGTCACGAACCGCAAAAACTTCAAGTTCTATTAAATTTCCAAGAGGCTAAAGCTTGGCAATAAATTTAGCAAGTCACTCGCAAAACACATAAATCCTGCTTCTTAATCCAAACTGTGCAGTCCTATCCCAGAAATGTAATCGCGCAGGTCGGCCTGTACTAAAGTTATGCGCAACGTACCTAGGAAGAAAACCCGCGACTGGAAAAATGCTGGAGTGGTTTCATTCAAACTATGCCCAGATAGCTAACTAATTCCCAAGCACCCACCCCAATCTATATATCAGATTTCATGACGATCATAACGGCACAGATGGGACACATTCGTCCGTGGTTAACGGCATCAAATCGTACAGAAGAAACAAAACCCAGAGGGAAAAAAATTAGCGAGTAATTCAAGAAGCAAATACCTTCAGGATTAGCAGATATCAGCGAAACGAAACCGAGCACCAAAACGATCCACAGAGAAGACGAAGAACCCAACATCACCGACATATCGCAAACCAGAATCACGCTCTTATTTCACACTGGGAACAATTAGCCATATCGAACACAGAGACGACGAGGATTACGAATCAATCTCCAGGAGCGGAAAGAGATCAAATCCCAAAAGAATCCTGGAATCACAGCTCCGTCCTCATTGACCAATTGATTCCGCGGAACCTTCCAGGAAGCTGCCGAAAACGCGAGGGAGCCCCGTTGACCGCAACAGGACCGAGGAGAGTTGGAGTAAAGAATCGAACAACAAATGTCACAGCCGAAGAAGAGATGGAGGTGGCACCATGCAGAGCTTCACGGCTTCCATAACGAAGCCGGAGAAGGAAGCTACGAAATTGCAGAAATTGAACACAAAAAAAATGTTGAATTTCTTTGAAACCAAACCAGAAGTCGTTGCTATGCTGTAGACCTGTCTTAAGGAAGGGCTTACCTTTTCTTTTTTTTTTCCTTTTTCTTTTTTCCTTTTTCCCGTTTGAACGGTCAAACCACCTTCCCACCGGCTACCGGCTACCGGCTGCCAGAGCGAGACAGCCCCACCCTTGTCTCTTTTTTTCTCTCTTTTTTCTTTTTTTTCTCTCCTAATTTCTTCTTTTCTTCTTCTACTTGTGAATTGTAATAGTTGGAGTGAAGGTAATTAAGATTTATGTGTTTATCCCCCCCTATTTAAATACTTAAAACGTTTATTTTAATTTACGTACTTTCCACTTTTTATTTATTTTACTCTATCTATAAATTTTTTGAAATGTATTTACAAATTTGTATTAAATTATTTTCATTGAGTATAAATTATTTACAAATTTGTCAGTAATTTAATTAAGAGATACAAATGTTTAAATAATTAATAGTGTTAGTTTGTAGAATAACATTTCTTTAGTCAGGATTAGATAGTAGATACATAGTTTCAAGAAAATTGAAGGATTAGATGAAAAAAATGTAGTAAATTTAAAAGTTTAAAAGTTTTTATACTAGACTATAAAATTTTTAATTTTTAATAAGTAAATGTGTGGGAGCGTATAAAAACTTTCGTTGCAAACGTGGAAGGTTGATGTTTGAAAATAGTATAGTGTTCAAAATATAATTCGCACTATGAATTCATTAATATATTTTAATTCAACCGTCCTTATTCTTTTTTTTNTCTATACCACATGCAACTGACATTATGTCACGCAGAAGGTGGGCCATTTACTTAAGAAAAAAAATTGAATTTTCATTTTAAAAGTTGTAATATTATCCAATTAAATCATAAGTTTAAATTATAGTATTAATTGTAGACAAGAGATTCAACCAAAGATTCGCTTTATGTTTTGTAGAGATATAGTGTCATTTTAGGATTTCATTTCTTAGTACCACGACCGAAATAAATTCTTGCTTCAATTATTTCTTCCAAATGGATGTTCCAATATCTTATGACAAAAGACGACCTTGCGAACTGAAACATCTTAATAGCTAAAGGAAAAGAAAGCAAAAAACGAGTCCCGTAGTAACAGATCCAATTCACGATGCATGGGGCGAAATGCTGGTTGAAGCCCCCGAATGGGRACCTATCGAACGGGAATTAGTAGTAGTGCTGCTTGCTAACAATCTCTTTTGGAGGACAGCGGACGTCAGAAATTAATGTGAATTATGAATCTTCTTCGATTTTTGGATAACAACAATAAAGTGGGAAAACGATTTCAAAAGATGCTTTCGAAGTGAAAGTGAATTATRTCAGATGAACGCTACTCTTCAAAAGAAATGGCGTGATTTGCCTACCTATATTCATAGCATGACGAACAGGAGGATTAAAGATTCTCGAAGGATGATATTGAAATCTTACTAGAAAAAGAAAGACGGAAAAAAAAATTTAATTTTGCAGTGAAAGTTGCGGATCTCTTCGCCCCCCTCTCCCGACTCAGTCACATGCAACCAGGCTTGAAACCCGGCCCACTCTCCCTTCTGTGCGCCCAGACCAAAAAAAAGTATGGTCTCTCTGAGAAGAAAAGAAGAACATATCTACCTTGAAGACCTTCTGGAAAGTCGCCTATGGAAAGAGCATACCCAACTAACAGCGAGCCTAAACCTTGAAAAAGGGATTGCGTCGTGGTGGAGTGCTGTACCCATTATTACATTATTTCTTCCAAATGGATGTTCCAATATCTTATAGAACTGCATTAGACTATATTGAATATTCAATAGGAATTTTCCAAATTTTCTATCGATTACGGCAGGTTACTCACTTCCTGTTTCAAGGAAAAAGAAAGCAGTTTTCAAAAACAATCTCAAATAGCCAATTTTTTAAATGGATATTAAAGACCATTTGAAAGAATATATCTTATTACCTATACACAACACCTTAAAAGTCAAATATGAAGAATAGAAAATGTGACTAACACAATTCTACTACCTTTTTGTTGCCACTTCTTTTTAAAAGTCCACTTCCAAACAATCAATTGAATTAAATTGCTTTTCAAAAAGCACTTTTAGACCAAGAAAATAACAATCAAACCAAAACAACTTTGAATAAAACTCTCTTCATTTGCTAGAAAAGAATTTTCAACATTCTTTTTTGACCATCGATAATTGCTTGCTTCGAAGGACAACCAATTCAGCATTTACAACCAATCATCAGCAACACTCACCACTACCCTTTGCAACCCAGCGCCAAATAGGAAGAAGACTGCTTTAAAATTTTACCAAGTACATCTTCCGTATACAAGAGACATCTATGTCATTCTGAATCTGCAGTCTTGTATTATTACACAATATAATTATGCACATTTCTTCTATCTCACCATCCTTTCGATTTCTCCTGCGGGTGGATGAGATTCTGAAACCGATGAAGATGACGACGGTGGTGATGATGCTACACTTTTCCCTTTCTTATCTGCCTCACCTGCTCTTGTGCTCTCCTCAACTTTTGGATTACGGAGAAGTTGCAGCTGCTTCTGTAGCATCTGTTGCCAAAAATGAAATTCTAAATTTAGAAGGAAAAAGTTATTGAGATAGAGGGCAGAGACTAAAACTAGTTTGAATGGAATTGAATAAATACAAATTTATTTGTCAAAAAGATGTCTCCTGAACTTATCTTTTTTTTTTTCTTTTGTTGATTAACTTTGATATCTCCTTAACTTATCACTTGTACCTTCTTAATAATTTGAATTAATGGCTGTTTTCAAATATTTTTACCCTCTCGTTACAAAATATATATATAAGGTTTTTTGGAAGCGGTGTGAAAAGAAAAATTTACGATTATTCAAACAAAAATCTCCAAAAACATGTAACTATATCTTCCTTCCAAAACTACAAGCTAGTTGCTCGACCTCTAATTGAGTCAAGTCCTTGAAAAAATATATTTTATAAAATAAAATTCCAAGGGCTATTGAGGATTAGATGTAAGAAATTGATAGAGGAAAGAACTTTCACGTGGCTTTCTTTGAAGATTCCAAGGGTCATTGGGGAAAAATTGTAAGAGATATACGGAGGATAAAACTCCACAGGCTATTCCAAGGACTTTTAAACATAGATTTTGATCCAAGACGAAAGTCTTTTTGGAACTTAATCCACTTGGCTTCCCCTAAAGGGTAGACTCACTTTGATTTAGGTAGTTTTCAAGGAGATCGTGTACAACTTATTTCGGTTCAAAATATCAAGGGCTATTATATTAAGGAGAAGTTGGAAGAGACATTGCGAAATTTTCTATTGGAAGGGGTTGAAGAGAGGGTCCCATTTTGAAAAGTCTCCTTGTAACTCCTCATTGTTCTTAGTCTTTGTTTGTTTTTTCTTTTCGCCCAGAGTTTGTATCAGTGTTCTTTTATTTTCGTTCCTTTTCATTATATCAATGAAAAGTTTTTTTTCTTGTAAAAATAAATAAAGAAAGAAAACCAAATAGAGGGGGAGTCACATTTAGTTAACTATAAATTCGTGTCAAAATCATGTGAGGAAGGCGGGTAGGAGACTGGGGACTTGGTTTGTAAAAATATCACACCCTTTCATTCAAATGGTTTTGGTTGTTTCACCTAGAACAAGGCCTAAGGTAATAGAATGTATGATATTTACTCCAACAGTAGGGATCTACTCCAAGCTCTAAGAACACCTTTTGGAGACTATTATACTCTCCGACAGTCTCTCTTCACTTAAATCCTAAAAAATGATATGATTTTTTTCTTGGCTGGTTGTTTTAGGGAGGAATAACACCGTGGTCTTCACCCAATGAATCTCTTAGTACCTCTTATTAATGTGGATGTGTAAGGGTGCCTTAGAATGTTCAAATCATTTATGGCTTTGGCCCTTTTGCTTCTATGATCCGGTGTCGTTTATGGCCGACTTTTGGTGTTTAAATGGTTCTTTCAACTATTCACATAATGATGGAGGAAGCTCTCTTAGACCATCTCTTTCGAGATAAAGTCAGATTATTAAGCAAGTATGTTTTGTTTGCCACTATTCGATTGGAAGTAAACAAGGAAATATTCTTCGACATAGATAGGTCTTGGAAGGAGGTTTGAGATTTGTCACGTTTTTATGCCTTTCTTTAGAGGGATTACTTCGAATCTCTTTTGTAATCATCCTATTCTCTTGATCACCACACGTAGGGCTCATTGTAGTCTTTTGTTCTTTTTGGTAGCTCATGTTGGTTGGGCCTAGTTTTGGTTGCACCCCTACGGTAAACCACAAATATAAAGCAAAAAAGTTAACTTCTTAATGAACATCAAAGGTCAAGGAAGAAAACAGTACAAACGAGAAATCCAAACAGCATTTCAGTCTATCGTTTTTGCCTTTTTCTATTAGACAGAGGAACAACGTACTCAGAGATAAACGTGAGAGAATCAAGAGCAATTTAGTCCGATCATTTGAGTTTTCTAAGAATATGAATCCCAAGCATGTGTACATGATTGTGATTCCCGAGTTAACCGCCCATGGGCATGTGTGCAAACTAGCAACAGGGTAATAATGTTGATGCTATTTGTTTTTTGTATGCCATTTCATTTTTGCTCAATAAAAGTTTGGTTTCTCGTTAGAAAAAAAATGTTGATGCTATAAGTAAATAACATACCTCGATCTGTTGTTGAATAAATCTTTCTTGATCTTCAAGATGTAAGCCTGATACATTTTGACTACTACCCAATCCATCGGTATTGTTCACAGAGCCCTCTCGTGGCTGGAAAGGAACAAAAAGATTTTGGGGGAATTGAGTGAAGGACAGGTTTGCAGGTCCACCAGTAAATGGGAAATATTGTGGTTGCCCATTGGGAGCTTGTTCTCCATTCGGTTCTATATTGTTGGAGTCAGCCAAAGGTCTTTGAGTCTGAGGGACTACTGCATATCCAGGAGACCTGTAAATAAACAAAATAAACTTTCTGTAATACTCTACTCTCTCTTAAGGGTGTTGTGGGGGGTGGAGTCGATGCAAGGGGAGAAATGGCCTTAATATAGGAGTAAATTTTCAAGACGTCAAAAAGGAGAATAAGATAGGGACTGCATATTTTGCAATAAAAAGGCATACCATACTAATGTGCTCGCACAAGGATAAACGTATGATTTCTCATATATTGAAGCAGCCGCAGCAGCAGCTTGGACTCTAGCCTGATGATGACTCAAATTATCGCCAGCAACACCCGTACCACTCGAATCTTGTGCAGATGAACTTGTGGTTCCTGTTCCTATTTCCAACAGAATGATGAGTCAATACTTCAAGTTTCAGCCTGGTATACCACCATATTAAAAAAATAATTAAATGAAACGAACAGTTCCAGATTTGCATCAAGAACTTCTCCCTTAAAGAAAGCAGATACACAGAAGGGAATGCTACTAGCATGCACCAAACAACCAAACATTTAATGCTGTTTATCAAAACAATGAGATCATGTAAAATATTGAACCAACTTATCAAATTAACAACTGCACAAGATTTAAAACCTTTCAGTCAGGCGGTAAATTGAATCAAATTGTTTTTTGGAGGGAACAGAAATTTCAACAATGGAGATTGAATTTTAATTGTTACTTGGTGCACTTACCTTGTTGGTTAGCATCATGCGATCCATGATGACCTCCAGCTGTGCTTGAACCTTCAGGTGGTACAACAAGGGCTCTGCAAGTGGGACAAGTATGTTGTCGCTCCAACCAGGACCGGAGGCAGTGGACATGGAAAAGATGCCCACATACTAGTTTCTTCGCAACTGTCATTTCTTCACGACAAATAATGCATGTTGCATCACTTCTGCAAATCAATAAAGGGAATCTTAGTAGCTGCCATAAAAGTACTGAAAATATCAAAAATGTAAAATGTTGACCAAGCTTAGACGCACGAATTGAGTTCTTCAGGCGTTGCATCTGGAAAGCGATCATTCATGTTTGAGGTAATCTTTCTATAACGGATGTAATCTGCAATACGAATCCTAAAATTCCTAAAGATCTCATAGAGCTCCCGGATTAAGTGCAAAGGCACGCCATAAGTCCTGCATGGGAAAACTCAGCAGAATCAAAATGTGAAATGAGGATGAAGTTAATAAGATCAAATACACAGAAAATTGAAGCTGAATGGAGGAAATAAAATCGTGCGTTTAAACTATAACATCTATTAAACACCAGCATGTGGGCAGAAAAGTTGTGTATTACTCTTCTTGGGGCTTTAATTGACCTCCTTATCTCCTCACTATGTACTAAGCACTTGCACAAGAAGAGAGCAAGGAAGGAGAGAGCAGATAATTGAAAATCCAAAAGAGAACCATATAAATGAAATGGATTCTAACCTTTCTATTATGTTTACAGTCTAGCAATTAAGTCATGACCTTGGAGTTCTCATCCAAAAAACTCCGAGAAATTATTGATCAGACTACTCACTACAGGTCATAGCATTTCTTTAGTGCAATATATGCATGTAAGCAGAAAGATCTGCCTCTTTCAATCTTCATCAAGATTTTTTGTCTCGATGGAATGAAACAATTTTTTTAAGAAGAAACAACTCATTGAAAAGAATAAGGATGTAGAGAATATTCAAACAGTCAATGTGAAAGCAAACTACAACATATATCGAAGGGCACAAACCAAGTTCCCATATCTAATTATTCTAGTTTGCATAGTATCCTTTGAGAAAAGTCAGCATCCTCCTACTTTAACATTTGAGTATAAGCAATATGAGCACATAATGTACTTGTGTACATTTTCAGAGAGAGATTGATTCTGAACTTCCAGTTCACAACAACAAGATAGGCTATAATGGCAAGGGGTGTGCTTGACTACTCACATGAAAATCACGAGAAAGAAACACAAGTACATCGACAAGTGAAGCAAGTCTCGAATAAGTTCCAAGTAGAATGTATAGACAGGCTTCTTTTCCCATTGTCCCTCCATGAGTACATCGCTGACATAGAAAATATACTTCACAAATGTTGACACTGCCGTTGTTGCAAGAATCATATACCTGAAAAACAGAGTCGTTGACTTTATTTTATAATGACGTAAGCACCTAAGAGGTCCAGGAGCATACATCATAAGATATTTAGAAACCTCGCTCTAGCCAACAAAGACTAAAAACGCACATATAAGATCCTCTATAGAAGATCTTAAATATAAAATTCAAGCAATAGTTTGTGACTTCATCTAACATAATCTTGGTATCTCTGACATTCCAACCTCAAATAATGACTTGAAATTATTATGGTACCAAACCCGTTCAGTAAATTTCAATTAGGTAAACCACATAGTTTGAGCTTGCACGAGTAAAAAAGCAGGATAAATTATCATACAATGGAAACTGACAACTTACTCGAATGAAAAGAAGAGGGAAACTGAGGCCTTCCTTGTCCGTATCAGATACTCAATCGAATTATAAAAAAACAGACTATCAAGAATGAAGAGGAAACTCAAGAAAGAAACAATCCGGATATGAGACAACAAGGGCACTGATGGAGTGGTTTCCATGTATTCAACCCTCTTCTGAGCCAACCAATGCAAAGCTTTGATCAACAATAGAGCTGTAACCATACCAAGGAATGCAACAGAAAAATCTTGCCGAAAAATAGTGATGGCAAAGAGGATTTCCATCAACTCCTTCCATGATTGTTCATTGAGCCTCTCGACCTCTGCTTCTCGGAGAGAACCAAGAAATATCTTTTTTGTTAGCTGCCACAAAATGCACATGATGACTAAACCCATGTTGAGAAGAAGCACTAGATTGATCTTGGAAGTTGATAAATAGACCAATGCTGGGTAAAACTGGCCTCTACTGTTGAAGGCATGATAGATAACCACTATGGTTGCAATGAAACTAATCCCCGCATATGTTTGCAGCTTCATCATTTTCTACCGCACTGCCACATGAGAATTTGAATGTCAGCCAAATGAAACAATATATATGATGCTAAAATATCATTGTTACCTATCTTAAAAATATGAAAAATTAGTATCTGCATGGAAGACATTTAAATTTTGAAGTGATGCCTTATAATTGACTCAGCATTACGAAGTTAAGGCCCTGTTAAATAACCATTTTGTTATTTTATTTCTGTTTTTAAAAATTAATCTTGGAAACACCACTTTGATAAGTGTATTTCTTTGTTTTGTTATCTACTTTTTAAAATATTTTTGAAATCTAAGCTAAATTTTGAAAACTAAAACTTGTTCTTCTGTTTTAAATTTGCGTTATTTTTTGAACAAATTTGAAAACGTACCAAATAAATTGCGAGTAAATAAGCATAATTGTTTAAAGCATAAAACTAAAAACGAAATAGTTATCAAACAGAAAACATACCAAATTGAAATTGTGGGTAAACAAGCATAATTTTCTAAAACATAAGACTAAAAACGAAATGGTTATCAAACAAATAATGATGTCCATATCTCTTCTACGCCATCAAAATTGCCAAAAGATGGGCCAAATAAATAAACGGAGGACAGATCAACCGCTAGGTCCAAGCTCCCTGAGTTGAACTAGAAAATATAGGAAACTGTACCGGAGGACATAACGTACCCAATTGGGCAACCCAGTTAACTCAGTTTACGTAATGCCAGAAAGTTCCCAGGTTCCAATTTCCACTCAAATGTGAAAATCACTGAACATTATAAATTTAGCCAAGCTATACGTTATTTATCGTATCCACGCGATAAACACGGCAAAATTCGACTCGGATTAATCTTCCTAAGGTTTACAGGACTACCTTAATTTCCTATGATCTACGCTGAGTTCATCGATAGCGTTTCTGCAGTCGATAACACCCACCGGGCAGGACATTTTTCTCCTATTGTTCAAGCCCCGTCGTTAGTTCTTTGTCGACGGGCCGTGTAATGCTTTTGCAACATGATCCGACAAAACTTGGTGAATAATAAACCCATAATCTTGGAGTTACAAAACCTATTGACCGAGCAAATCCAGAAACATCAACAGATAAGTTGGTTTTCGAATTGAAATCTTGCCTGATTGATCGGCGACTACGGCTGTCAATGGCCGGCTAGATCTCGGCGCCGATTCGAGTGGGAGTCCAGGACGATGATATGAACCTGAAAATTTTGCAGAATAGTGAGGAAATGAGACAGGGCCAGGAAGGAATCCGATGTTAGGGTTCCTCTTTCTAGAATTCTTGTTACATTTTTCGGATGAGTTCTCCGATGACATCGTTTTACCAATCAAAGTCGGCCACGTATTCCAGTGCAGTCAATCCCACTCCTACTTGAAATTTAGAAATATTCGTACAAAATAAAAATTAGCAAAAACGCTTTTTTTTAATAAATAAACTTTAGGCTTTTTTTTTCGTCTACTTCCGAATTTGGTCCAGTTTAAATTTTGTTTCGGTTTTATCTTTTGATAACTATTTCTATTTTTTATTTTTTATTTTTTATTAAATATTTAATAGTTAATAAAAAATATGTTAATTATTTAAAAATATAATTGGGACTACGATCGAAACATGGAGGGATATGGCATTCATTGTTCTTAGAGTGGTAATCCGACCCTCCATAGATTTTTACCATCCTTAGTATAGATACAATAGGAGAAAAGTAAAAAAAAATACATTCATAAATAATTTTCGATAAATAGAAAGTTGAAAGCAAAATACAAATAAAAAATCTTGAGAATAGAAAATATATATATATAGCGATGACAAAATTTAGGAAAAAAAATATAAGTTTGAGATATATTTTGCAAGAGAAAAAAATAAATAAAACATAAATAAATGTTGCAATTGAAAAAGAAAAAGAGATAAAATTTGAAGATATATTTGCTAGATAAAAAAATAGAAAGAGCAGAACATTTAAGGCAAATTTGACAGACACAAGTTTAGCAGAATAATAAAATTACAGAGATATAAAAACGAGTTAGAACGAACATAAATAAATAAAAATATAAAGATAGACATGAGAGATAAATTGTTTAGAGAGATAAATTTCAGTAAAAAAATAATTTAGAATGAGAAACAAATTTGTTTAAGATAGAGATGTATTAAATAAATATTGAGCATTGAAACAAAAGAACACTATTTTGAAAAAAAAATAAATATATTTTTAAAAGCTAATTTTTAAAATATGCATAGAATTTTTAAAACGGTTAGGAATTTAAGAATTAATGAGTTATCAAACAAGTTTGTGTTTTGAAAACTAAAATCTAAAAGCCAACGGTAGAAAACAACGATKGATTAAATGAGCTCTTATATATGGTGGTTTATTCAATCATTTATATTTTGTTATTAGACTATTCATTTTTTACATTTCGATAAGTTGATATTTTAGTCAATATAGTTCGGGTTAAGATACATGTATCCAATTGCTAGATTGATAATTTGAATCTCTGTACCCACGTATTCTACTTAAAAAATAAATAAATAAACTGACATTCTATATTTGGTTAATTTGTTGATGGATTCTATTAAGATTTAGATATTAGTCCCTTCAATGAATAAAATATATATATATATATAATTTAGTAAAAAAATAAGCCGAAATATATAGGTTTTATATACAAATAAAATATAATTTGTGGAGGTTGACCCAGGACAAAAATTTAAACTTTTAGACTCATGTGCTGGATTGAGTTAAAAAAAAAGTAATATACGTGGATTTGAACTCACATATTTAAATAGGAATTTGTATCTTAATCGAGCACTCAAATTTGTATTTTAATCTTATACATGTACAATGATAGAATTAAAACTTTTAAACCCATGACTACTAGATTGAGTTTACATTTTTTTTAGTACACCAACATGTGGAAGAGAGAATTCGAACCCACAATCTTCTAATATTGATTTACGTCTTAATCAAGCTCATATCTGCATTTAAATCTTATACATGTTGTTGGGGTAAGAGTGCGGCCAACTCCGTGGGTGTAGCCATCGTGGTCGTGCCTCCTGTAGCACAAGCACTCCACAGGCATGACCATCGTGGTCACACTCCCTTCGAAGGGTCACACTCGCTTCGAATGGTCGCACCCCCTTACAATGCCCATGCCTCAAGTGCGACTGTCCTTCAAAGGGTCACACACTTGTGGTTGTGCTCCCTATTTCCACCCCTAACCACTGTATCTGCTGGCGACTCACCCTCGTGAGACTATGCACATTCTCCCATGCAACTTTGCCTTCAAGTTTGGAAAGGACCGTAGAGTTACACAAAACATGACACTCACTCATTCTTGATATATTGCGTTAAGCTTAATCTTTTATCTTGATCAGTTCTTATATTTATTTGAGTATTAGAGTGTATGTCGGCGTGTTAGCATTAGCCCACTATTCCTTTGTGGAGGTTATTGTAGATTCAACTGTTCGAATCAATAATTTGTATTTTTCCTGTTCACAAACTACTAGATCAAATTCAGATCCCCATCCCTCCCGATGCAACCGGTCCCTCCAAATTACATTACAACATATGTGTGCTTTTTTTCCCTCCAAATTTATAAATGTTACTTCTTTCATCTCATAAGATTTAAAGATCATATAACGTTACCAACACAAACTTTAACTTATCTATTAAAATATTTACTTATTTGAGATTCAAACCAATATCTTCATAATTATTGTACTAACAAACAAAACAACAAAGCCAATATCTTCATAATTATTGTACTGACAAACAAAATGAAAAATCGACCAAATAATGTCGTGAGATGTGACAATGTTGTTGTGGTTCTATATGGACCCAACAAACATTCCACATGGAGAGGTTGATGCTTTTACTGACGCCGGCTCAACAGCCAAATTTGGTAAAAATTTTAAACTTATTGGGTTAATATGTAAGAGTTATAAAACTTGTGGACCGAATGAAACAATGAAACAACTTCTAGAATGTGAAAAGCTAGACAACATTACATTGTAAATGATGGGCAAATGTTCAAACCTACCGCTTATAAGGACGAATATTAATATTTGATTGATTGATTTACATTGAAAATCCATAAGTTATATTGATACTTAACTTTTTTTTTTTCAAATTTATATTTGAATGTTTTAAATTGTGGTTTAGGATTGCAATTTGAAAAAAGAAAATTTAAAGGAAATATACATATATATATATATACACATACATACATACATATATTTTTCAAGTGGCATAGTTTCTCGATTTTCGAGAAACATACATGTTTGATAATTCATCTCCGTTTTTCGTTTCTAAAGAAACATTCTAACAAAAAAGAGGCTAAATTTTGGAAATAACACAAAATAATTTCATTTTTACTATTTTTGTTTCTTAGTCTCATGTTATGTAATAAATCGTGTTTCTCTATTATTATGTTGGTGCATGTGCGCATGTCCAACGCATATTTTTAATTTAATTTGTTTTTATTATTTTTATTTTCTCTACATATATTAATAATTTTTTTATTTTATATTTATTTTATAAAATATTTTATTTTTTAAATTATCTTTTAATATATTAGTTTCTTTATATATATATATATTTTTTTTGTATATATAAAATATTTTTATTTTTTTTAAATTAAAAATATTTTGAAAACTTATTGTTTATTTAAGCATAATAATATAGATTAATATATAACAAAAAATATATTTTTTAATTAATTATATTTTCTAGAGTGTATGATATACGTGTTATATATTTGTTTATTCTAGAAAAACTATTATATAGTTTTTATATATTTGTATATTATATTTATTAAATTTTATTTTAACAAAAAAAATTAAGAAACATATTTTTGTTTCTATTTCTTTTTTTTAATAAACAAGAAACAGAAATAGTTATAAAACGTATTATTATTTTTAGTTATAAAAAAAATTAAAAACAAAAAATAGAAAACAAGAAATAGACAATAAAAAAAGTGACCAAACTCGCTATCTTCATTTTGTATTGCACTCTGTCAAATCATCCCTCGTCAATTCAATGACGTGTCGACATTCATACCAATATTAGTATCACAACTTGTTGGATTCAAAATGATAAGTCCATACAATTGTTTTAGTCTTATTTTATTAGTATTTAAAAAAATATTGCATCACACATGTCACGAACAGTGAAATTGAATGCCATATAGATATTGTAACTACCACCCAGCTCAGGTCAGAAAGAAAATTCGGAGTTAGCAATCAATTAAAAAACACTACAAAATGATTTCAAAATCGCTAATTTCATATATAAAAGTTTTATAAATTTTAAAATATTATTAATAGCTCAATTAATTAATTTCCTAAAAAAAAAACTCGACTAATTAAATTATATATAAGTTGTCGTTGGTCAGTTGGTTAAAATTTATAACCCCGCCGGTCGTTGAATAAAGATGAAAAATAAAACGCTATTAGAAAAATAAAAAAGTAATTTTATTTCAGAATGATAATCAATAATCATCGTGGACAAACACAGAGTACTGGAAATTAAAGTTAGAAGTTAGAATTGCATTATTTGGCAACAAGGTACATCAAATTCGCTGCTGTGTCCTTCCAGCGTTCGCCAGATTTTTATTTATCGTCGTCTCAATTTTGCTTTCCGATAATTCTGCTCAAATTTCAAACCATTTTCTTTGTTGGATTGCGACTTGCTGTTTCGCTGCTTGGGAGCTGAAGTGAAGCAATGGCATCCGATCAACAGCAGCCCGTTCTATCTTCCTTCGGAAAGGTTTCTTACTACTACTTCAGAGTTTCCTACTTCTTTTAATTATACTTTTTCATTTTTTGTTTGGCTGAATCATGCATAGTGCTATCGCGGTCAGTTTCGATGCTTAGGAAGTATGAAAGTCAGCATAAGAATTTTGCAGAAGTAAGAAGAGGGAGGTAGAATTTTGAATTTATGAACTGAGGGAAGGTATTGGGTTTTCAATAAGGAGACGATTGTGAAGAAACTTAGCTTATTTCGAGTGTTCGGTGCTTGTACATAAATGGGCGTATTTTGTTTTTTTGTTAGTTTTTTTTCCCTCCGTCTGGAATGCGGGGATCAGTTAAGAAAAGAATTTAAAGTGATTTCGGATTTGGGTCCGGTGGATTGATGCGAATAGCTCAGCAGAACATGCAATTTCTTTATAATTGAAATCTTGGCTCTACATAAATACTCTGTCCACGAATTGATATAAATTTCTTGCCATGTCATATAAATAAGGCAATAACTAAGAATCTTTCGCTGTATCATGTTGTGTAATTTGCGGGGGAGCCTTGGATACCTTCCCATTATCGAGTCAAATTATAGAGTACACAGAATTAGGATTCGGTGAAGTTTTGAAGTCTAGGATCAACAAAAGCAGTACGGATTCTTACGTGCTTGATATCAAGGATTTACAATTTTACTTCCGAGGGAATCACCATGGAGTCGCTAAATACCTCTGCTTCCTTCCAGATTGGACATTCATCTGGTGAGATTGGTGATGCCGAGGAGCCTTTGGTTTTTGTTGAATCTAAAAATTCAGAGAACTACTCTGTCACGGCTGCAATCTTACCGTAAGTTTATTGGGTGAATTATTTTTCTTTCTTCGTTTTCTTTACATTCATGCTATATTTAATGGGAGTTACTGTCACTAGTTTTATTTTTTTTTAATTTTTAATTAATTATTTTTTTTAAAGAAAAATTCTATTGATGTCTGAAATCTGCTTGAGAAGGAAGAAGAGAAAGTCCCAAGCTGAAGGAGTTACATAAAACTTCTCCAATTAGTTAAAAGTGTAGCATAACTATACGAATGAAAAAAGAGGTGATAATCTACACTACTTTTCCCCAAAAAGGCCCATGATTTCTTTCATCTCAATAAAGTACTTCAGGCATCTTTAATCACGTTTGTCTATATTGCTGACATTTCACAAACATTGATGATATTTGTAAGTAGGTTTTGTTATTAGGAATTTTGTTTGCTATAAGTTAGAAGTTACCGTGTATTTATGTTTATCAAGAAGGAAATGCTTGATGGATTTTTCTTTAAAAAAAACTTTTATCCTTGTGTTCACTTCCCAGGAAAATTATTTTGATGTTTCAGGCTAAACAATGCATAATATGGAAATAAAAATTCATATAACTATGATGTATGACTTCTAGTTCCATCCTATTAATTTCCATGGAGCATGTAATGTCATTCGTAAAACCTTACTTTGAGTTGCACCATAGCCTTAAAAGATGCTAGTGAACGGCAAAGCCCATACTCTCCTCGAATCTTAACCATCTCCACATCCACCCTAAATTTCATCCATCTTTTCTAGTTCACTTGCATTATCCTGGTCATTAAAGCCAATGCATAACAGAGATAGCACCATAGCTCCTTAGAATTAATGGAGAAAGTTCTCAATGACTTCTATCAACAGAAATTTCAGCATCACTCCTTGCATTGGATTTGATTTGATACCATCAGATCCCATATTCAGTAATATTAGTTTTAGGTAGGTGTAATTACAATACTAGCTCTTTTGAGATGAAGCTTGGCTGTTACCTTTTGTTTTTTTGAAATGAAGTATGTCTCTTATCTAAAAAAAACCACCAATGGTACTCCATACTTTTGTTTGGGAGAAGCCAATCCTCAAATTGAATTTGATGATGGTTCAGTGCCCCTATGGTTTGCAACTGCTCTAACTTCACTTCGTCATGCAAATCTTATCCTCATTCTAACTGTCTTCTTAAACTACTAGAAATTGTAGCTTTTATTCTTGCAGTATTATCTTAATTAAAATTTCTCCTCGCATTTGAAATACAGTTTTTTCTTCATTTGACACTATCTCTGCATCAGTTAAAATTTGCACTTCTATCACTTGGTTTCTATCTTTTCTACTTTATCATTTCATAATGGAAGTCTTGTTTCTCAGCCAAAATATGTGCAATAAACTATGGTGTTATCGTAAGTAAAGAAAGCAACCAAAAACTTACAATTTATTAGGGTCTCCTCTCTATAATTTCAGATTTTTATTTCCAGCTCTTGGAGGACTACTTTTTGGCTATGATATTGGTGCAACATCTTGTGCTACAATTTCCATAAAGGTATAATTGTTGTTATTGTTTAGAAAGCGTCCTATCTGTTGTGCTACAAGTGAGTTTCTGAATGCTGTAACTTATTGCAAAAAGACTTTTGTGTTTCTCTTTCTAGTAAAAAATTTTTAAAATAGGAAACAATTTCATTGATGCATGGTAGAAAGTTATACTAAAGTTACTAGAAATAATTTCTTTCTAGTAAAAATTGATGCATAATAAAACGTTATATTGTCATTAATTAGGTTTATTTTTAAATTCCAAATAATGCTACGTTCAGTTACTTTTCTTATTATGTGTAGGGTTGATAGGATATGATTTTAAGTTTCTAACACATTTTACTATCTCTTTAATGAGGCCCTTAGTCATAGGGTTCATTGTGGCTAATAGGCAAGTTCATCTAATAGAGTAAGAGAGTGTCAATTCCAGGAAGATAAATTGGGATGAATTTTTGTTGCACGTACTGAGCTGGACTAAAAGTAATTTAAAGTGGTGGAGAGGAATAAAAGGTGCTTAAAAGAATCAAGAAAATGTTTACAAACCACTGACTACTATTCTTAAAAACAGTTTTTAGGGAAAAGAAAAAAAGAAAAATTGTTATTAAAGAACAGCTTCAAAGCACGCTCTAGGTCTTCTGTGAGATGAATAGATAATTGAACTGACTATTTTGATCAAATAGAGCACCCTTTCATTCTAATAGTTAAAGGTGAGATTTGCAAGTTTCCCTATTCCGAATCTTAAAAGCATCATCTTTTCTTGCAATCAAGACTCACTTGGATATGAATTTTCAGTGATATCGTTTGGTCTTCCTGAATTCCACATCCAGAGTTACACATCTGTCCATTTTTTAAAAATATCGTTTTAGTTTCTTCTCACGCTTATCTTGGTTGATTTCTGTTTTATCTCCTTGCAGTCAGCATCATCTAGTGGAATATCATGGTACAACTTATCTTCTGTGGAATTTGGTCTTGTAGTGAGTCCACAAATGAAATTACGAGCTTATATTCCTGGATAAAATAACAGTGTAGTTGGTTTGTTTAAATTTTGGTTCTGAATTTTGCAGACTAGCGGTTCCTTATATGGTGCCTTGATTGGCTCTGTCTTGGCTTTTAATGTTGCTGATTTTCTAGGTTGGTTATCCTAAGACGTCTAGCAGTATGCGGTAATTATGTTATTCTTTTATCATTCCCTGATCAATTCAATGCTGAATTTTCATGAAAGGGAGAAGAAGGGAGCTGATTCTCTCCGCTTTACTGTATCTTGTTGGAGCTATCGTAACAGCACTTGCTCCTGACTTTGCTGTTTTGATAATTGGGCGCCTCATATATGGAACAGGAATTGGACTGGTAACACGATTTATGTTCTTTTCTTTAGTATTGATATTTTACCTTTGTCAAATATTTCAAAACATGGTTTATGTCTGTATATAAAAATGTAAATACGGATGCATTCATTATATGCATACACCCAAAATTTTGTTGATCAAGGTGATGGGATCCAGAAGGATAGAAGGATAATATGTAGATTGCTTGTTTGATGTTCAAGAACTAATGATATTTGTCTGTCATCTATTTGTCGAATCCCATTAAGAATTAACCATTGACCTTATGAAATTGTAATAAATTTTCTTTAAAAGATCATCCTGTTTGTGTATCTGGACATTAAATTTTATTCTTTCATCTAGGCAATGCATGCAGCACCAATGTACATCGCTGAAACTTCCCCCAGTAAGATACGCGGGCGATTAGTCTCTCTCAAAGAGTTTTTTATAGTAATTGGAATAGTTGTGAGTGCTTCTATCTTATCCCTTTTTTTACTATTTTAATATCAGTTTTTTTTTTTTTTTTTATATAAATCTGTCGAGTCCATAAAATGAAGCCTGAAATATGTAGATTCCCCCCATCTTTCTTGACTACTGATACTTCAACTTTCCAGTATACCGTTTTAAAGCATGCATGGAATGCTCTGCAGGTGGGTTATGGCATTGGTAGTCTTTTAGTTGAAGTGGTTGCTGGTTGGCGCTACATATATGCAGCCAGTACCCCTATTGCATTGGTCATGGGAGTCGGAATGTGGTGGCTACCATCATCTCCCAGGTGGCTACTTTTATGTGCCATACAGAGAAAAGGAAATACACAGGAATTGAAAGAGAAAGCTATAAGCTGCTTGTACCGGCTACGGGGTCCAGTTTTTGGCGAGAAAGCTTCTGAAGAAGTGGATGAAATTTTGGATGAGCTCTCTTTTCTTGGTGAATCAGAGGGAGCAACAATAGGGGACATATTTCAAGGAAAGTGCTTGAAGGCCCTAATAATTGGTTCAGGATTAGTATTGTTTCAACAGGTTAGGTACTTCATTTATTGAACAGTGTTTTCAAGCATAAAAGCTTTCTATCATTTGCTTATATTTGGAATTGGCATCAACTATTGACAGATAACTGGTCAGCCAAGTGTGCTATATTATGCATCCTCAATCTTTCAGGTACATTTATTTAAAAAGCAGGGTTCAATTTTGCACTTAGCAAAACTTTTTTTATCTGTTTTTTTAAATATATATTTATTTATAAAAGTATTAAGGATATTAAACGGAATCTTATAAGAGAGAATGAGATTTCTTCTAACAGAGAAGGAACATAACAAGAAACTAGACCATCAAGAACACAAAGAGGCAAATATTATCTTAAAGTTTACAGATGTTTTACTTAGACTTAAAGAATGTGCCTCTTGTCCACACATGAAGCACCTTTGTCCTAAATTCCTAATATCACATAACTCAACAGACTGCAGGATTCTCTGCAGCTTCAGATGCAACACGGGTGTCAATTTTACTTGGCTTGTTGAAGGTATTTGTTTTATTGATACGCCCATATATCTTAGCATCTTAAATTTAAACACGTACAAGTTCTATGAAATGAGAATTAGCTTATAATTCTAACGCTAGATGCATGTATTTGTCTAATTTAGATGTAATGCTAAGTTGCACAAATGCTTTCGTCCTCTCTTAATTTCTTCAACCGAGTGCTCAAATCCATATCTCCCAAGACTATTTCATGAAGTTTCTGATTGAACTTTTTAGTGCTGCAGCTATTTATGACTGGAGTAGCTGTTCTTGTTGTTGATAGACTTGGAAGGAGGCCTTTACTCCTTGGAGGTGTATCTGGGATTGTAAGTCCCTTTCGTGAATGCTTGGATTTTTTTTTTCTTTCAAACTATTGAACCTAAATTGCATGGAGCATCATTTCCCTATACTAGAATACTTTTACCAGTTTTAGTTCTATTTTTTGTTTTTGCCCTTTGTGTTTCCTACCTCAACACTACTGTCACGGCATATCAGTTACTTTGAAATACAAACATTTGACTGCTCTTATAGAAAAAGCATCTGACCACCAAAGTTTAGTTTTAGTACTCTTTTATTTATTACTGCATCCATGTGGCAGGGGATCTCTTTGTTCCTCCTTGGATCGTATTACCTTTTCCTGGACCATGTGCCTGCTGTGGCTGTAGCTGCGCTCTTGCTATATGTTGGTTGTTACCAGGTATTTTGGATTTCCTTTATGTTTTTTCATGTATTACTGGCCTAACAATATGCTGTAGCTGTGCTCCTGCTATATATTGGTTTCTGTTCGTGTTACCTGTTACCGGTTATCTTCAATTTTTTAGATTTAATACTTTCTTATGAGGTTTTTCTAAAGTTTTTTATTTTATCAGTTTTTTTTAAAGAAGATACGAACTTCTAATTTCAATTTAATTGATAAGATTGAAAGATACAACCAAAGTTCAAAGGAAACAAGCTCCAAAAAGTAGTGAAAACCCGATGAGAAAAGGAAAATGATTGAAGCCCATTTCTCTAGGGGATATCCCGTTGTCAGGCAGTTTTTATTTTTTTTCATTTCTCTCAACGAAAGCTCGATTTCTTATAAAAAATTAAAAAACCAAATGTCTTCAATTTTTAGTCTGTTTTCCTATGTTTTATGGGCCAATAATATTGTTTTTAATGATTAAATTTTATTTATTTATAATAAGAGACACAAGAATTTCATCACATAAAAAAGGGAGAATCGGAGATACAACAGTCAACCATAGGCAAGGAGGTGAGGCAACTCCTTCCTAATAGACAAATGGGAGATTTTATAAAAGGGCCACGATCCAAACTGGTAACTGAAGGAGGAAACTTAACTACAAATTTGTGTAACTCTGAATAAGAGGAAGCAAATTACTGTACATCTCCCTCGCCACTCCATCGACTTTTATGAAGTGAACTTATCCATTTTCTTTCTTTTCTTTTTATTCTTCTTTTGCTTTTGTTTATTTCTTAGTTCTATAATGTATATATTTGCAAGTTTGATTATGGAGTTATCTTTTCTCAATCAAATATATCCCTTGCTGTCCCACATGTTTAAAATTTATAAATAAAGATAAAACACGTGGTAAATCACTCAGCTATATCCGCGTAGCTACGTGGTTAAGACACTTAACTTAAGGATGGAAGATTCTATGCTCCCCCAAATTTGTTGAACTAAAAAAAAACTACATATGTATATATGTATTTTGAGATATACTTCCTAGACGAAGACCATCAAAATATGAGCTAATGTTATATTCTTTGCATGAATGCTCTCAATCAAGGTAATTTAAACTGCAGATAAATGTTTTATTGCAGGCATACCTAAATGATTGTGGTTTTAATAAGTTTTCGAATTACTTTAAATTTAGGAGTTTGAGTTGAGATAAGTGAATTTTTTTGCAGCTGTCTTTTGGTCCCATTGGTTGGTTAATGATTTCAGAGATTTTCCCTCTGCGACTGAGAGGTCGGGGGCTCAGCATAGCAGTGCTTGTGAATTTTGGATCAAATGCTATTGTGACGTTTGCCTTTTCTCCCTTAGAGGTGCGTCCATATATTAAATCCTAAAATTTTTCATAATCATAACATTCTAAGATTAGAATAGCCATTGTATAATTAATAATAAAATCCCCATATTTGCTGTACTAACAAAATTTCACAAAGACATACATAATGCAATTAGCTACTTACTGCATCTTTCAAGCAAACTAGCTTACATTTGCATTTGAGGTATAGTTGTGAGTATAAGTTTATCCAATGCTTGCAATCGCACACAATCATCAATGACGTCATCATTCGAGCAAGTGAAAAAAGTTGAAAGAAAAATAAGCATTGTCGAAGTATGCATTCGAGTCCCACAATAGTAGGCTATTAAAATTCTATGAAATTCCCAACAACCAAATATTGTAAGGTCACACAAATGTTCTCTAACAAATATCTGCTCCAAAAAATATATTAATGACATTACACTACCTGTTTGTTGATGATAATGAATAAGGTCTTTGATGGTTGAAGTAAATTTATTTGCTTTTGTTTGATTGCAGGAGTTGCTTGGACCTGGAATTCTGTTTTTCATTTTTGGCGTGATAGCCATTCTGTCTCTCATCTTTATATTCTTCATTGTACCGGAGACAAAGGGACTGACCCTCGAGGAAATTGAAGCTAAGTGCCTCTAAACTCAAGTTATCTGCAGAACTTGAAGCAAAATAGAGATATGTCCTATACCATCTCTTACTGAAAGTTCTAAATTTGTAGATTGAATTTGATTGTACTGATGTTCTAGGTACCTAAGAGCTGAGATCTTTCGCTGTTGATGTGTATTCGCCGTTTGTTTTCAACTTAATAAGTAGGCAGGGCAATGGGTCAACCGAATATTTGATGCCTGCGGCACTTCGTCGCTTTAATTGGTTATGAGTTATTTATGAAGATCATTCTAGTATTTTCAATGTAGAGAAGTTCGAAATCGAGCATAGCTTAAGTAGATAAGACGCCTATTATCATCCTTAAAGTTGATGATTCGATCTCTTGCTCCTGCAATTGTTGTACTCAAAATATATATATATGTATGTTATCGTTTGTGGAAGCGCTAAATCCTATAATTATAAAATTCCTCTCATTTATTTTATTTGTAACTTTGAGCCTGACTTGTAATTTGGCATTACCCATACAATTTGTCAAATATAGAAATCTCATTTGATAATGTATATAATGAAAGTATTTCAATAATATTCACTTTTTTCCAACGATATGTAAGGGTTAATATTCAAATTTATGATATTTTAGTCAATGATATACGTCTTCACCAGTTGTGCTCAATATGACACGATTGAGCATTGCTCATCTAGTTAATTGATATATCATCGACCACAACGTCGGAAGTTTGAATCTCAATCTCTGCAGGTTGAAAAAAATAAATGGCGAGTACAGGTGTAGCAATTAAATAAATTGAAAGAAATATTTGATACGGACAAAATTGGTATTACTTATCTAAAAAAAATTATATATGAAGAAGTAAATCTCATCCACTTTAACCGTGTTTGTACGAAATTAAATGGGATAACAAGTTTATGTCCCATTTAAAACTAAGCTAATTTGGGTTTTTTCTCACTTCATTAGACATAAAGTTTAAGGAGATRACAAATAATAATCAATCTAAACCTACTTTAAGTGATAAGATATCCATACCAAAGAAAATGGGATAGAATTTGATAACGATAATAAATCTAACATAATGCATATAAATTAAAATGATGAAACTAATTTTAAGTTTACCAACTCAAACATAACTCAATTAAGACATATACGTTCAATTAAAAGGTCGGAGTTTCAATATATACAGCCAACACGAGTATATATTAGTACAAGGTATCTTGTTTGGTTCAAACCCACATTTGTTGTACTAAAAACATCGGCCTACATGTTGTCGAACTAAAAAAACTAATTTCAAACTTTTTACATATATCACGATCAATTACTAAAACCCTGGAAAGCCACCTCTTCTTCGTTTTGCTTTTCTGTCTAAGGCTCTTTTGGAGTGGAATGAATTCAGCTAATGTGCACAGAGTTTAGATGAAATCTGGGTTGACCTTAAGGCTGCTGTCTCTCATGCCACTGCGGAATTGGGGGTTCGCAACAACTTTGACAAATTTCTGCAAGAGCTGGCAGATCATCCACTCYTCCCTGAAGCAAAGCAGGTTAACATTGAAAAGTTGCGTCAAGTGCCTAGGTTCGTCCACACGTTGTTGTACTAAAAAAATATATATCTTTGTCAAAAAAATTCGATAGTTTGAATCCCACACCCCACATTGTTGAATTAATAAAATAATAATAATTAACGTATTTTTTGTTTTTTATTTGTTATTTTGTTGGCTTAAAAGTATAACTTACACAAGAGAAAGAAAGAAAAAAAAAAAACACAAAGCTAATGGTAATGGTTTCCCATTGGAAGAGACAGTTCATCGTTGTTTAAGAAAACCCTCTTTCCCTCCTTTCCAAACCCTCTGCCTCTGGTCCCTTCGCCCAACCCTCAATTCACTCCCATCTCCCCAGAGCTTCATCTCGCCCAATACGCGATTCTGGGCGAGTTCCAGGCCATGGGTACCAGGACCCAGCAGCCATGCCGGGAAGACGACGACGACGACCTTCCTGGCGGCCCCGGCGCCACAACAATTTCGGGTCAGTCCGTTTCCATGAGTGGCAGTGTGGGTTCTCCATCTAGCCGCAGCGAGCAGACCATGGCCACCCCTGCCAGCGACAACACTTTTCTCCGATTAAACAACCTCGACATTCACGGCGACGAGGCCGGCTCCCAACCACCTACTGCGTGAGTCTTCTATTATGATTCTGCTCAATTTTTGTCTTCCTTGGTATCCTGTGAATGTTCGAAGAATCTCTGAGTGATGGGGTTGATTGAGTTTTGCTGTAGAGGCTGTGAATTTTTGTAGTTTTCGAGTTGACTGTTCGAATTGATACGTGGGCTTGATTTGATTTCTTTGTCGTGATGTCGTTTTGAGATAGTAATGTGAAGAAAAAGAGAGGTCAGCGAGCCGTTGGAGGGGACAAGAGTGGAAGAGGGCTTCGCCAATTCAGCATGAAAGGTGTTTGACTTGAGCGATGTTTGTTACTTTTGCCTTCTTTGGATTTGATGTTACTTGTCCTGTGACACGGCATGCATTGAACTGGTAGATCCCGATGCATGATAGGATTTTCTCGTTTGACTTATTTCAATTGTATGCAGTTTGCGAGAAAGTGGAGAGTAAGGGAAGAACGACCTACAACGAGGTTAGGTTGTTTCTCAGCTTCGTTGGTTTGTTAAAATATTCATTGATCACGTTCAGATAAAAGCTTCACTAGACCCCAGCCATGTTGATGCCTTTTCTTTTCTTTTCTTTTTGTTAGAACCCGTTAACAAAATTTTGTTTCTCACTATTTCTTGAACTGCCGGCTATTGTTTTGGTTTATTTACTTAGAAACTTTTTTTGCCAATGCTTGTTGAGTGCTATTTCCTATTCAGTGTGGTCACGCGTACCTTCCCTTCCACTCTCTTCTTCCAGTGTAATACTTATTGGTTGCTACCGAGGCTTTCGTTCCCTAAACTCTTGTTAACTTCTATATAATTCTAAAATTAGTCGATATGTGAAAATTTTTGGTGTCTTCTATTGAAACCTGTCAAACTTCTGGAAACCAAATTGCTAGTCTCTGTTCATCGATGTGCCAAGATTTAAATTGGTGCTGCAAATGTCTGAGGAAGAAAATGATAGTGCACACTGTTTATGGTTGTCTCAAGTTGTTAATGGGAAGGTGCTTTAACGAGCATTGAACCATATGATGCATTAGTGCATCATGATGTTTGGTTTGACTTTTAAGTCTGTGTGTTCTCTCTTACCATAGTCTCAGTCTGAGAAGTGAATACTTTTCAGGTTGCAGATGAACTTGTGGCAGAGTTTGCTGACCCTGGCAACAGTGTTGCATCCCCAGATCAGGTTTCATATTCTTCACATTTGTGTTGGTATCTTTTGTGCGGGAGGGTAAATGTCATTATATCTTTTAGTCTTTTTTAAACTTGATCCAACAGCAACAGTACGACGAAAAAAACATCAGGCGAAGGGTATATGATGCACTGAATGTTCTCATGGCAATGGATATTATATCAAAAGATAAGAAAGAGATACAATGGAAGGGTCTACCACGAACCAGCCTGAATGATATTGAAGAACTAAAGGTTTCACTGCAGTCTGCATTTCTTATGTGACGCATCAGACATTAATTCTCGCTGCTTATATATTGTTATTCAATGATGCAGGCTGAGCGTCTTGGACTTAGAAATAGGATTGAAAAGAAAGCAGCATACTTGCAAGAGCTGGAGGAACAGGTTTGAATAGCTGTCATTATATTGTTGCTGTATATTTCTAAAGATTAGCATGACATTTTCCTCTTACAGTCTTAGGATGCTTCCTTAGGAGGGAGTTGTAAGATCTTGATTGCTTTCATGCTTCTTCTTGGTAGCTACTTCTAATAATTCTTGTCTTATTCCATCCTTGCCAATTGGAGTGCCTTTCTTCTTTATCTCCCATGTCAATTATTGGGTGGATATACAGACTTTGCTTCTTCTATAACTTTTTTTGTGAGCTAATTTAATTTGAGTTATCTTCAATCCAAAAACAAAGTTATTGATTTGATATAGTGATGACAGTATTTTATGTAACTTTTTTTGTACATATTTCAATTATTTCATTCAAGCAGTAGACTGCAGCTAATGGTCTCTGGCTATCAGTATGTAGGCCTTCAGAACCTAATACAGCGAAATGAACAGTTATTCAGTTCTGAGAATGCTCCCAGTGGTGGCGTGTCTTTACCTTTCATCCTGGTGCAGGTAGACTCTCAATTGTTTTATATTTTCTTCAGAAACTATATGATAAGTATGATGCTCTTTTTATTGAACAAGTAGTTCACTATAGTCTTCAGAATCTGAAATTTCAAAAAGTTATCATAGTTGCTGTGTTTTTCTATATCATTCTATATTTTCAGACTGCAGATGCATTTGAAACTTGTGGTGTGTGTATGTTCACATGCTTGTATATATGCTTGTAGATGTGAGGAAGTGTGAACACATGCTTGTATATATGCATTTGAAACTTTATAGAATTTGCATTCTTCTACTTTTTTTCAAATTGACAGCCATTTCTCTTGTCAACGTCCTCCTCATGCCTCCACCTTACTTAAAAAGTAATCAAATGGGAAAAAGAATGTCATTGGACATTGAATATTATTGGCTGTCGCCCTTCTAATGTTTATGAATTTGATTTTGAGACTATGGAAGTTGGATGCTTTAGCCTTTAGTAACATTTAATTGGAACTTGCATTTTTGCATTTGAGATTCTATGTTGTGATTTTCAAAATTTTGGGCTCTTAGTAGGGGTGCAGTGCTGTTTGGAGGTGTTCATATCCTAAAAAGATAATGATGTTTGTTTGGACTCTTCTGTCGGGGAGATATAAATACCAAGATATAACTTAGACAAAAAAGTCCCAACTCTTGCCTTTCTCCAAGTTGGATGAACGTGTAAAAAAGGAATTCTATAAACCGGCTCTTCCTTTTCTGCCCTTTTAGCATCGGCTCATGGAGGAATTTGCTTCAAACTTTCATCCGGTTTTATTGTTGCTGTAGGGATTAAATACTCGTATTCTTTTTCGTGTGGGAGTTCCACAAGAAAACCAAAAATTTTTGCTGTTAGGGATGTAAATACCCAGCAGCATTGGATTCCTCTCACCAGTGCTCAAAATATTAACAAAATTTCTATGAAATAATTTCTCATCTAAGAAAATGTTGACGAACTTTGGAGCATTTTCAGTCTATTGGAAAGTGATCCAAACTATGTTTCATTCCACTGGGGTGTTATCATCTAGTAGTAGCATGCAAAATCTGGTATTTAAGCTCCAATAATAGATGTATGCATTCTTTTAGAAATGTACTACGAGAATGGATATAGATGCTAGAAATATTTTTATCCTTTCAAAGAATCATGATATTTGTTTATTTTCCTTGGCAATATTGAATTTGTAGACACGGCCTCATGCAACTGTGGAGATAGAAATATCCGAAGATATGCAGCTGGTGCATTTTGACTTCAACAGGTAAGGCTACATTCTGGTCGTAGGTGTATAATTGGGAGTATCTCCCTATATTCTTACTTTTCTTTTGGGGTTAAATTGTAAGTTTATTACTTGAACTTTTAGAGTTGCGTTGTCTTAGTCTTTAAACTCCATAAAGTTTCTAAAGATTTAGAACGTTTAGAGTTGTGTTTTCTTAGTCTTTGAACTTCATAAAGTTTCTAAAGGTTTAGAACGTTTAGAGTTATGTCTATTAGTGAACTCCCAAGATTTGTTGGACATAAAATTGAAAGTTCATGTGACTTAAAAACTTCTACAAGTGTGGGGACTAATAGACAAAATCTTGAAACTTTTATAATTAACCTAATTTTTTAAATTAATTTTTTTATTATAAGGATTTGTGTTAGCTTCAGGACAAGCGTATGTTGAACCTTGGAGCTCTGAAACTAGTTTGATTTTTATTGTGTCGTGCTGTTCTTGCAGTACTCCTTTTGAGCTCCATGATGACAATTACGTTTTGAAGGCAATGAAATTTTGCGACAGACCGCAGTGCGATAATACAGCGCAAAATTTTACTCCCGATGGCGGGGAGGGTTCTAGCATGTCAGGCATGTACCAACAACCCCAGATCCCTCTTCCTTCAATGTCTAACACGCCCGTTAGAACTCCAACCTCACCACCACTCCCTGGAATTATAAAAGCACGTGTCAAACACGAACATTGATCAGTTTTACCGAGCTCAAGTGTCTTGTATGTGCATTAATCTCTGCATGACTGTATATTCTGCATGTTCACACTGCCGCGGCCTTCGGATTATTATCATTGGAATGGGATCATATAGGATGATAGTTCATCGCCAATCGAACTTCATGCAATCAAATTCATTTAGCTTGAAACTGATTTAAGTGGTTGGCTGGCTCAGGTTAAATTCTTTGCTTCTGATGTTTTTTTAACTTTCACTGTATTTGATTAGTCATTTAATTCTCCTCTTCCTATTTCCCCGCCCTTCCAGTAGAAGTATAGATTTGAAATGTATTAGGATTATGCAATGGTTGATTAAACTACAGAGAGCATTACAGAATGAGTTGAAGAGCAATGCTGAGAATCTGTTTAACTTTGTATAGAAATATATTTCTAATGTCAAGTATTGTCTTATTATATGGGTTTGGAGGAAGTTTGTTTTTGGCTATTTGCACATCTTGGTGGAGGCTTTCCTTTTTTTTTTTTTGTTCTTTCAATCTTTGGGTTAGACCTATGAATGAGGATTGAATCGTCTTTTTATCAAAATTATAATGTTTTTATCAAAATTATAATGTCTTAACCAATTTGTGTTATATCGCATGATGTGACTTAATTTACAAAACTGAATCCATCAAAACTTGTTATTAACTAAGAAAACCTATCTATTTTACTTTCAATGGTCAGTGAAAATGTATATTTTACTTACAAAGATGTTATTAACTACAAGTCCATGTATAATTTCTCATCAACAGTATTTGTTAACTCATCAAATGATTAAATAGGTTGAGTTCAATTGGCTAAGATATATATTATTGACTAAAAGTTGGATGTTTGAATCTTCAGCTCCTTGAACTATTTCACGTCTTATGACGAAAGGAGAATTGACGTGGCGTAAAATGAAGATTGAGTTTATGCTCAAGTAGTTGCATTGTAATACCATGGTATAAATTATAATTTAGCCTACAAACAAAATGTCTAACACAGATATAGAGTTTTTCTCCCATGTGAATTGTTTCGTCTAATATTTGACTGCGACTAAAACCAATCAAACTTTCCTGACATTTTGAATTATGATTCACAATTTTATTATATTTGTAGTATGTGAAAGAAAAAAAAGGAAAATACATTTTTGGTCCCTCAGGTTTAGAGTTTTATTTGATCGAAAGTTTCAAAATGTACACTTTTATTTTTTGATCCTTGAAATTTTATAAATTGTTCTAAATATATAGTCATTAAACTACTTTGAGTCTACTAACCTTAAAAAATAAATATTAAAATTACCAAATGTATTTTACTTATTTAACAAAATAAATTAATGTCATAATATACTTTTTAATTGGATAAGAAAAGTCAATCCAAATATAATTAAGATAATTTTATTTCATTAGACCGTAAAAAACATAAATCCCATACGTAATATTTAAAATATCGAGGTCGCACTTTTATAAAAGTATTGTTAAAAATATCAATATGGACGAATATTTATGAAAAATTACATATAAAAAATACTTGAACAGACAAATAATCATTTTACAACTTTTAAATAAATTAAAAATAAAATAGTAATTATTTAATATATTTTAAGAAAATAATAATGATTAATATTATATTAACATTAGTGATACTTTTTATATTTATCAATATTTTATAATAATACATAAATGTCGATTTATCTCTTATTTATCTCTTATATGGTATTGAAAATTTGGCCGACGTAATTTGAATACTAACAAAAAAAAAAACAATAATAAAAAGGAAAAGAAAAACGGAAAAGAAGAAAAAGAGAGAGAGAAATAAAAACCACAGTTCGAAGTTGGAACTGGGTGTCTCGATAAACCCTTGACACTCTCTCTGCTTCGTTTTTAAGCAGTCCTCCGTTTCCCTCTCTCTCTCTCCTATCTCTCTCTCTCCTCCCTCTATTTTTTTCCCTCCCTTTCTCCATAGTTTTTTCTTCCCACTCTCTCATTTTTCTCTAGGGTTTGGCAACTCCGTACACTCCCCCACTCCATATTCCGGAGTTCTCACTGTGATCTTCACCCATGGCAGCAGAGAAGCTCAGGGATTTGAGCCAGCCGATTGACGTCCCTTTGCTCGATGCAACTGTTGCCGCCTTCTATGGCACCGGATCTAAGGAAGAGGTGATTTCCCTCACTTGTTTATCTCTTCTCTTTATCTTTCCTTCACTTCCAAAAGGTAGGGCATTTTCTCAACTGAACACACTGGGACTTGGGACTTCCATCAGACTTTTATTTTTTAAATTCGAAAATTTAGGGTTTAGTATTTGTGGTTTTAGGTATGCAATTTAGGGTTTTAGTCGTCGTGCTAGATGACTCTGTGTTTATCAGAATGACATATCCTCCGCCTCAAGCCGCGAAAATGTTCCCTTGTAACTTACGTCTGCCTGCTGAAATTTCCGTCTCATGTGAGCGCCTGTCATTGCCTTGGTTCCTATCGTGATTGTTGCATTGTGCTATGGAGTTGGGAAATACATTACATACATTCTGGGTAGTTGACGTGTATCTGTGTTGTGTTATTAACCATGCAATGCACACTCTTAGTGGGACTGGGAGCCCACCTGGAAAAACACTATCTATTCAGAGTTCCAATACCTCGCACAGCTTCCACGACTGGGAATATCCCTGCCCTGTCTTACGTCTTTTATTACGATAGCTTATTTTTTGTTTAGAGTATCTTCTTCTAATTCTTCCCTTGCATGTTACGTCTATTCAGAGGAGTGCTGCAGATCAAATTTTAAGGGACCTACAAAATAATGCAGACATGTGGCTGCAGGTTGTGCACATTCTGCAAAATACTAAGAACTTAAACACCAAGTTCTTTGCCTTACAGGTATGTTGCAATATTACGTCAAAATATTTAGTTTGATGAAATTATAATAAAACGATGTGTATATTGCATGTATTTTTGGAGTGGAATTTAGTTTCTTATCTAAACAAGTTTGGAATGACCTCTGTGACACTTGAACATGTTAAAGTTATTGCTATCACTATTGATCAATCTCTCTATGGTCTTAACCCCCTCCTCTTGTACCTTTTATTCGGTCACGTAACATGGTATCTTATCTTCCCCAAACCCCTTCAAAGGCGGGATTGTTGAACCTATAATTCTCGACAGACAACTACGCTCTTACATTCTATTACAAGTTGTTCAAATACAATAATATATGCCGGTTTCCATATCGACAGGTCCTAGAAGGTGTAATAAAATATAGATGGAATGCGTTACCTGTTGAACAAAGAGATGGAATGAAGAATTATATCTCTGATGTGATTGTGCAGGTACGAACTGTGTTGTCCTACCTTTTTTTTGTCGTTGTTGTTTGTTATTGAATATCATATATTTCTTCTCTATTCATGCTGAGAACTAAGGGTATGTTCTAACTTGATCCTGTATAGCTTTCAAGTAACGATGCTTCTTTTCGAGTGGAAAGACTGTATGTCAACAAGCTTAATATCATATTGGTCCAGGTATCTCTTAGTTTTATCCCAGAAAGCCTGAAAGTTTTTTTTATCCCTTTAAGGACTTACTCTACTTCAGTTGCGTTAGTTTGTGATTTGTGTGGATTTTTGTTTTTCAACGGGAATTGGGAATTTCTTTTTCGCATATTTGTGTGCACCATTATCGGATCATTTCCCTCTTGCATGTTTAAGTTCCTCCCACCGTTTTTGTATCAATCTTGTTTTCGAGAGGAATAATTTAAGGTGTTTCATTATTAATTAAAGTTTTTCTGTGTGGTCCTACTGACGGTCACACTGTTGGCTTAATTTGACGAGGACAGCTCTATTGTTCTTTACTCTTCCCTATGTGTATTATTTACAACCGTTACCTGGAAGACAGTTAATACGCTTTCATTTTTATTTTACGCCCATAGAGGATGTGCTAAACTCTTTAATACTTTTGGTATCTCTTGCCAAGTCCACAACAACAACTATGGTTGCGTGGAGCAACCTATTTATGAACATCTCTTAAAAGAGAGGCTTAAAATTCGATGGTCTTGTGAAATCATGGCTACCATAGGAAATCTGGTTGGAATGAGACTAGAGAACTTTTGAGGGGAAAACTAGAAGTGAGACAAGCTTTAGGAGATTATTAAATTCTCAAAGTCATGTTGATGCATACTTATGTTTTCCAGCTATGGTTCATTTTGTACTTATGGTAATTGGAGTAGTTTTTATGTGAAACTTCTATGGATTTGAGTGTTTTCTCTCCTCTTATATACTTGAGTCAATGGAAAGTTTGTTTCACATTAAAGAAAGAGATTTTTGTGATATTGCTTCACATGACATGGCCCTTGCTCAGTGAGGTTGATGATATCTTTTTTTTCGGTGCACTTATTGGGGATGATATTTAGATTAGATATGACTAATTCTTACCAGAGCTTTCCCTATGGAGTAATATTTTTATTGACATCAGATTTTGAAGCATGAATGGCCGGCGAGATGGCGAAGCTTTATTCCAGATCTTGTTTCAGCAGCTAAAACTAGTGAAACAATTTGTGAGAACTGCATGGCGATATTAAAAGTAGATTTCTGAACTTCTGTTTATTTGACCATATGTTGTTGTATTTTATATGGATGACAGTCTTTGCTTTTTTTATAATTTTTTTAGCTATTAAGCGAAGAGGTATTTGATTTCTCAAGGGGAGAGATGACACAACAAAAGATCAAGGAACTTAAACAATCTTTGAACAGGTAAATTGCTTGTAATTTTCCCGATATGTTGGGCCAATCTCTTGTCATTAGTTTTCTGCGTAATTTGTCCTGAATCCTTATACACCATATTGTGTGTAACCTATGTAAGTTATATACATAAATATGCGTGTGTATATATTGTTCATTTTTTAATTATTATATAATACATTAACCATCATGGGATGACCTAGTGGTCAATAAGGGCTAATGTAAATAGCAAAGGGCTTAGAGGGAATGAGTTCAAACCATGGTGGTCACCTACCTAATAATATCCTACGAGTTACCTTGTCAACCAAATGTAGTAGGGTCAGACGGTTGGCCCGTGATTAGTCGAGATGTGCGCAAGTTGGTCCAGACACACGTATATAAAAAAAATTATATATCATATTTCACAGGCTTCAATTCTTGTTTTGAGTTTCAAGATTACAATTTATTTAGGAATGCACTGAAACAGTGATTTTATGTTAACATGATTTTTAATTTGATCTCTTTTCTGTATATTTTTCATGTTCACAGCGAGTTTCAACTCATCCATGAGCTATGCTTATTTGTGCTATCAGCATCTCAAAGGACTGAGCTTATCCGTGCAACATTATCAACATTACATGCTTTCCTTTCATGGATTCCCTTGGGATATATATTTGAATCCCCATTGGTAAGTATTATCTTTCCATATTATGAGTTCTGGATGGAGGGCCACTTCGAACATCGATGCAATTTGCATGATGCTTGCAGCTTGAAACATTGCTGAAATTTTTCCCGGTCCCATCATATCGTAATCTGACTCTCCAGTGTCTAACAGAGGTACATCGTTGTTCAATTTATTGTAAGAAATGTGTAGTTATCTTAAACTCTTGAGAACTCTTATCCTTTTTTTATTTTTGTGTGCATGGGTGCTCATGTGTAACTTTAGGTGGCAGCTCTTAATTTTGGGGACTACTATAACGTGCAGTACGTTAAGATGTATAATATATTCATGGTGCAATTACAGGTGTGTTAAGATTAATCTCTTGGGTCTTCTAAGTAATGAGCAGCTTATATCGTGTTTAATTATTTTAGCAATTCATCCTCTTGTATACAACCTTTTAGCATTTATTCTTTCAACTTCTGGCTGATGCTTTTTTAAAACCAGACTATTCTTCCACCTAGTACAAACATCCCGGAGGCCTATGCTCATGGATCAAGCGAGGAACAGGTACTGTTAGCATTTTTAAGAAGTATTGATTAATAACTTTTTTCCCCTCCTGGTTAAGGTTACTAAGTTCGGCTTCTATGTTATTTGACCAGGCTTTTATTCAGAACTTGGCACTCTTTTTCACTTCATTTTACAAGGCAAGTCTCTTTTCTCTTGATGACATGATTTGAGAAAGTGAACACTGAGAACTTGGTAATGATAGACAGGACATTCTTGTCTATTTTTATATAGCCTTTTCATATTTAAGAATTTGGTAAGATTGATGAAAGAATAGAGAGGAGGACAAGGAACCTGTACTAAAAACAAGGCCATATAAACCAAAAAGAAATACTGAAAGAGACGAATACAAAAATGACCAATTTCTGTTAATAAAGGAGGAAAGTCACTAACAATTTATAACAAGAAACGCAAATTTGAAGAGTGTCATGTAGCATAGATTATTCTGCCTTGATAAAAGTCCCATTTTGTATTATTGGGGTGGCATAGGATCTGTAATTATAGTTTGAATAGCTAATGTTGCACTCTTTATTGATAACCTTTTATTATTAGGAGTTCCGCTCCTTCTTGTCATTTGTAGTTGTTTTATAAAAAATTTATGGGAAATTTTGTTTCTTAACCATTTTGTTACGATTGTATTTCTTTCTCTGTGCAGTCACATATTCGAATCCTGGAATCCACTCAGGAGAGTATATCTGCGTTGCTAATGGGTCTTGAATATCTTATTAACATCTCATATGTTGACGACACTGAGGTTTTTAAGGTGCGTTGATTACTTTTAGATCGTAATCCTTCCACATTCAGGCAAATATTCACACATGTATATGGTTATGCAAGCAAAATATACTATTTTATTTACTTGTGGTTAAACAGGTATGCTTGGATTATTGGAACTCCTTGGTTCTGGAACTGTTTGAGGCACACCATAATATGGATAATCCTGCTGTGTCTGCAAACATGATGGGGTTGCAGGTATGGTTGTCATGCTGTTTATTTAATGGTTTCCAGTCAGGTTATGGGAAACTTGTGTCCTTGAGCTTGTGTAGAATAAATTTCTTTGTTGAATTGGAAAGTTACCTCGTTTAGGATTTAATACGATGGATATAAAATATGCAAAGTGGCTATGTTAGTAACTATCTCGTACATGGAATTTAATATAAGATAAAAGTTGGCAGGAAAAATGTTGGAATTTTAGAATTTCTGGAACGATGAATTTGATTGTTAGACTGTGCAGATATGCTTATTGCATTTTTGTACTCGATGCTGTTTTACATTAGTTTTCTTCCTACTAGGGCTTTCTTATATTTGTCCTAGTTTTTTTAAAAATACTTTTGAAATACGTTCATGTTTGGATAAGGTATTTAACAGGAAAGCATTGGGAAACTGTTTTTCTACTCTCTCCTCTGTGTTGTGAATTTCAAGTTCAACCATGATGTCCTTGATGGTATATATTTGAAGAAAATATGTGGAAGTGTTTCTTATATTTGAGTTCTCTGACTCCCTCCCTCCAATTCAATGATCAGGTGCCTTTGATTTCTGGCGTGGTTGATGGCCTTGGTTCCCAACTCATGCAGAGGAGGCAGCTTTATTCTAGTCCTATGTCAAAGTTGAGAATGCTTATGATATGTCGCATGGCTAAACCTGAAGAGGTTCTCATCGTTGAAGATGAGAATGGTAATATTGTTCGAGAGACCATGAAGGATAATGATGTCCTTGTTCAGTATAAGGTTGTCAATCTAAACTATTAGTTAGGATTGATTTTTTTTTGGTTTAGTGGAATGACGTCATTGAGTGTTTCACGGGGGTATGGGCAAGAATAAACCTTAAATCACTTGTGGTTAGAGCGACCTTGGAGAAGAGCTACATTCTTGATGAGGGTTTTGAATTCATTTTTGGCTTTCTTTTTGAGGGGCCCATGGGCTTGTTATTCTAGGATATTATTAATTTTTCCAATTTGGCATGATTTTGTTTAATATCGTACTTTCAGATTTGGTGCTAGAATCTGGTTCTATTTTGAAGGATTCTTATTGAAGTTCTTTTGCTTCTATAGCAATGTAACATTAAGGAATTTTTTTCATTCTATAATTTCATTTTTATATGGTGTCATGCATTTTTAAAGGATTGGTAGTGTGGTTTTTAGACATAAAAAATAAGCATTTCTCATATCTTTGGTTAATTGTATTAATGGTGCAGAGCATGCGAGAGACATTAATTTATTTATCGCACCTTGATCACGACGACACTGAAAAGCAGGTAACTATATTACTTTTTGGCAAGATGTAGTTTATTTGCTTGTCTACAAGGTATAACTATTGACATCAAAACATTCCATGTCCACGTGTGATCTTTTCCCCCATCTTTATTTGAAATATCATGCAAAAGTTTTTTAAACATCGAGTGAGATTCTTTGTTGTTTTCATTTCTCCAATGATCATGTGTTGATTAATATTGTAATGTCATGGAAGCTTCTTTTTGCAATTTGTTTTTGCTTGTGTACTCATGACTAGTCTCTTTCCCCTTCTCGATATCTCTCTACGTTAATTACATGTATGTTAAGAAAATGTTGTTTTGAGACAGATGCTAAAGAAATTAAGTAGACAACTAAGTGGTGAAGATTGGTCATGGAACAACTTAAACACTCTTTGCTGGGCAATTGGGTCTATCTCTGGTTCCATGATGGAAGATCAGGTATATTTTCTGCATTTACTTTGGAGAATTTGGTCTTTAGGTTTTAATTTCATGGAATTTTTAACTTTATATCTGAATTTCAGTATGTTGATTCTTTTCATTTTGGGACTCTCAGGAGAACAGATTCTTGGTGATGGTCATACGTGATTTATTAAATTTATGTGAAATCACCAAAGGAAAGGATAATAAAGCTGTTATTGCGAGTAATATCATGTAAGGATTAATCATTTAGCTCATTGTGGTTCATTCCTTTTTTTGGAGGTTTTATGTTTCATGTTCGACTTCGGCACTAGATCTGATTTTATGGGATTAATGGAGTGATGGAGTATTTTGGTGAATTAATACTGCTAAATTTTTAAGAGCTATATGTTCCTCTGACAGGTATGTTGTTGGTCAGTATCCAAGATTTTTAAGAGCTCACTGGAAGTTCTTGAAAACTGTCGTGAACAAGTTGTTTGAGTTCATGCACGAAACACATCCAGGAGTGCAGGTTATTGTTGCTTTTCCTATGGTTATTTAAGGACATAGTTATTGTCATCTTTGAGTTGTGGTTGTTGGAGTTTAGTGTTATAAATGGTAAAAAAAAATTGCAAACATGTATGTGGGGTTCTTCTGAAGTTAGAATCTCTTAGCACATTATTTTCCTGTTCTATTTTTCAAGTATTTATTGCTAAAATTGATTTAACAATCCTATGTATCTAATTCTAATTTTTCAATAATTGCAGGATATGGCCTGTGACACATTCTTAAAAATTGTTCAAAAGTGCAAGCGAAAGTTTGTCATTGTTCAGGTATTTCGCTTTCATTTTATAGCACCCTTGGCCCATGGGGGTGTATGTATACCCTTGGTCGAAAAGGAACTTTTGTTTTATAAATATAATTATTATTTCATTCCTGCCTTCTAATTTGCATTAAAAAAAAAAAATTTCATGTCACCGATGAAATATTCTGTTTCTTATAATTTTTTTTTTGTTTCAGGTTGGAGAAAATGAGCCATTTGTTTCTGAACTTCTTACTAGTCTTCCTACAACAGTTGCAGATCTTGAACCTCATCAAATTCATACGTTTTATGAATCTGTATGTCTATAAAACGTTTCTGTTAAAAATTTATATGAACTAGAAATTTTATAATCTGATCACTCACTGCTTATTGTTATTCCAGGTTGGTAATATGATTCAAGCAGAACCTGATCCGCAGAAGAGGGATGAATACCTTCAGAGGTTGATGGAGCTTCCAAACCAGGTTCTTTTAAACGTGAAATTGACTTGTTAAAGGATCCATTTATCTCAACCATTATTAGTGACGGTTTGTTTGCATGGTTTATGTGGCTACTTGTTACACAGAAATGGGCTGAAATTATTGGTCAGGCACGCCAAAGTGTGGATTTCCTAAAAGATCAGGATGTAATAAGAACGGTGCTCAATATATTACAGGTATGATTAAACTTGCAAATTTCATTTAAGCCATCTACCACAGGAACTAGATTTTTGAAGATATGATCCTTGGCCCCTATTTTCTTTTCTTAACTGTTTTAACTGGCTGGACCACACATGCATGGACTTTTGATGTTTTCACGTATGTATTTCCTATTAAATCCCTTTCTATATCATACACTATTTTCTATCCCAACAAATTTCATTCCTTATCTAATGCTATACATTTCATATCAAAGCTTGTCAAAGTTAATTGAATGATGTGAAGCCGTGACTCTTAAATGTAATTGCTTGTTAAATTACCTAGTTCATATCGAAGAATAAATTGGTTTATCCAAATTCTTATGTGCAGACAAATACAAGTGTTGCTAGTTCTCTTGGAACCTATTTCTTGCCTCAGATATCTTTGATCTTTTTGGATATGCTCAACGTGTACAGGTATTGATCTTATGTTCATGTCCGGTGGTGTCTTCTTGAACTTGTAAGATACTTAAATACATTAACATCTGTCTTCCTTATTATAAGTGGCTTTTGTGGTTTTTTAATGTGCGTGCAGGATGTATAGTGAGCTTATATCAAGTAGCATTGCTGAAGGAGGACCCTACGCATCTAAAACGTCCTATGTTAAACTTCTAAGGTAACATTTTATGATGGGGATTCTTGTTAAATTCTGCTTTTGTGCTTTGCTACCTGAATCTTGGCATGAAATCTTAACAAAGGGAAAAACTGGTGAAACAGATCAGTGAAGAGGGAAACTCTAAAGCTTATCGAAACATTCTTGGACAAGGCGGAGGATCAACCACAAATTGGCAAGCAGTTTGTGCCTCCAATGATGGAACCAGTTCTTCTTGATTATGCTAGGAATCTCCCAGATGCTCGCGAATCAGAAGTCTTATCCCTTTTTGCTACAATTATAAATAAGTATGTTGTTCTTCTGCTGTTATATCGACTTGTTCTCCGTTATATTTTAATGTCAAGTCAAGTCTATGGGAGGAATAATTTTTTTTTTGCTACATTATTTATTGATATTAACTACTTGTTGAACTAGAACATGTTTTTGGTTAAGTGTTGCTTTGTTGAATTATATTTTGCACAGTTTTTGAAATTTTCATAACTTGTTTTTGTAATTCTTCTCATAAAGGTACAAAAATACAATGATTGAGGACGTGCCTCGTATATTTGAAGCTGTCTTCCAATGCACGTTGGAGGTGAGGATTTGTATAACATACTGTTGCATGTTTGAGAGGCTTACAGTATTCTAACTCTTGGTTCAGTCCAATTTGTTATTATTATTTTTTTTTTGGATTTACTTCTTTATGCTGAAAAGAGTGCTTTGTACGTTTATATATTTAATGTATTCCATTATTTGTTTTTGAGGAGCGTTTCCTGATTGTGTGCCCTTGCAGATGATTACTAAAAATTTTGAAGATTATCCAGAGCATCGCCTCAAGTTCTTTTCACTACTTCGTGCCATTGCCACTTATTGTTTTCCTGCACTGATTAGGCTGTCAAGTCAGGTTTTTACGAGAACAGTTTCCCTTTTATTGAGTTTGTATTACATTCTCAATTGTTGAATTTTCTTACTCTTCTTTTTCATTGAATGCAATTCATTGTTATTTTCATATGGGATATGGGTTTTCTCATCAGCAATTAAAGCTTGTTATGGATTCAATTATATGGGCATTTCGGCATACGGAGAGGAACATCGCTGAAACTGGGCTCAATCTACTATTGGAGATGCTAAAGAATTTTCAGGTACGGTGTTTGGATGTATTCACCTTTACATATCCTGGTAATATGTTCCTATATATTCTGAAAATAATTTGTTTTTGTTGCAGGCTTCTGAGTTCTGCAATCAATTTTATCGAACATATTTCTTGACTATTGAGCAAGAAATATTTGCCGTCTTGACGGACACATTTCACAAGCCAGGATTTAAGTTGCATGTCTTGGTTCTTCAACACTTGTTTTGCTTGGTAATGTTTCATATTTATGCCACTGCTTATACAATAAATATTTCTGTTAGGGATAACTTTTAATTAAAATATGTTAATTGTCAATTTGGTTCGTTACTTTACGGATTGATTTTTTATTCTTTTACTTATTCATTTATTTTGTATAAAAAATAGTCATTTTTTTTCAAAAAATATGGTGTTAATTATTTTATACGTCAGGCGGAGTCCGGAGTATTAACAGAACCTTTGTGGGATGCTGCAACTGTTTCTTATCCTTATCCAAATAACGTGGCCTTTGTTCGGGAGTACACTATTAAGCTGCTGAGTTCATCATTCCCCAATATGACTGCAGCAGAAGTAAGAGCTTGCCCAATTCATTTTTGCTTTCTTCTCTTGCCGTAGTGATTTGTTTTTCTTTTTGCGCACTATTAAAATCAACTTCTTTACTGGGGGTTTTCAGGTCACTCAATTTGTGAATGGCCTGTTTGAGTCGAGAAATGACCTCTCTGTGTTTAAGAATCACATTCGAGACTTTCTGGTGCAATCCAAAGAATTTTCAGCGCAGGTTAGCCTTTAGTTGTACCCTATTTTTTGCTGAGTTCATCGTTGCTGCTATTGAATTGTTATCATTTATTCTTTAACTCAAGTATCGTACATTCCTTCCAACCTGGCTTATCTTGTGAGAGGAAGAATTTTATTTACGCATATACATGAAAGGAAAGGCACTCATCAGAGCTAGCTTCTAATGGGCCCCCAGTTATCAATGTATATTGAAGGAAACATGTGAGGTGGAGGGAGTTATGCTACTTAGTGACTTGGGCGGGAATCCAACGATAAAATTCATGCAGTTGGTCCTAGACTAAAGTAGTTGGATAGGTGGGAGAGATAAGGGGCTCCTGTCTTCCTAAACCTGATTTGTTATTTTCTTTTCGGTATAGGGGGCTCTATTAAATGTGGTATCAGAGGAGCTTATGAGCAAGAAATGTGAATGTGATGCTTAAATTAGGTTTCGAATCTGTTTGCAGGATAATAAAGATCTTTATGCTGAAGAGGCAGCTGCTCAGAGGGAAAGAGAGCGGCAACGGATGCTTTCTATTCCGGGGCTTATCGCTCCCAACGAGATTCAAGATGAGATGGTGGACTCATAAATGTGTCTTATCTCTGTGCAGAAGCAAAAGCTCATGGACTTTGACGAGGTTGAAGTGGGCATTTGATTTGCAGTCCCCCAAATCAAATCCGTGCATGTGAGCCAATACGGATTTTTTTTGCTAATTAGTTTTTCCAGTTCTGCAGAATTTTTTCCCCCCACAGATGGAAGTGAATTTTCTTGAAAAAGACAGCTCATGGCACGGTGGTAGTTTGACTGCTGATGATGGGTAATTCCTATAGATTGAATGTGGAGTAAGTATTTACTATTTAGTTGGCTGATTTTAGGGTTAGAACACATCATAGGTGCGCGGTTTAACCGCAGGATCCACGAGCCAGATTGATATTTGTATTGCAATGTTAGATTGCAACGGTTTGAGGGACAACCCATTTTCCATCTAATGATGATTCATCTTATAGGTGTAACGTATACGATTAGGCCTTGGCGCGGGTTTGTGCAGAAAATTATTCCCTTTTGCCTTTTGTTCGTTCGTTTGGTTGAGGGTAACTTTTGCTTTACAATGTTCTTTAGGGAAAGTCTGTTATATTTTCGTCGATACAGATTCTCTCTATTGGGTTCACATCTTTCTTGTACTCAACTGTGGATGGACTCTTTTATAGGTATAATATTTCTTTCAATGTCCTGTTCTCCTTCTACAAGTTTATTGTTGAATTCAATGCCCTTTTATACCGACCGAGCAAATGTGTTGTAATTGCGGTTGAGAAGTAACAATAATGCCATATTCAGAGCTTGGTTTATCGACTCTATAGCTTTAGCTTTTGTATATTATCACGGTTTATTTTGTTGCTGTAATTGCTACAGGGAATAAATATGTAGTTCATAGAAATTTGACAACAATAGGTCTTTTGAAGAACTAAAAAGCATGAGATTTTCATTGTCCTAGTAAGATATAATCTCATCTTTTATTTTTATTTAAACTCAACAATTTTCGGCAATACGGTATATTAAAACAAATGAAAATAATAGTACTATGTTCTTAAAATATAATATTTTTGTAAGAAATTGTTTTTAATTTAACGTGTTATAATAAGTAAATAAAATGTTGAATATACTATTGTTTTTATTTGTTCTGAATTTTTATAATTATTAAGATAAATGGTTAGGATTTAGTTAGACCTATCATTTGGCAGTGAATCAAGCTGAGTAAATTTATAATTTTATCATATTAAATTTATATTAGATTTAGTGTAAAATACATTTTGGTCGCTTTTGACAGGTTATCAATTTTTAGAAAATAATTCTAAAAGATCCTTAGAATACAAGTTATCAATCTTTAGAAAATAATTCTAAAAGATATTTAGAATAAAAATTAAAATAATTCTAAAAGATCCTAGAATAAAAATTTCGTTAATCTCACTAATAATTTTATATTTTAAGTAGGTGGTATTTTTTCTTTTCCATTTCTTCGTTTTCTCGGTTTGACGGATCAAATTCAATCTTTCGCCTACTAGAAGCTCGCTAGAGGAAGCATCCTCCTTATTCCTCCTTTTTCTACTACTTAATGGATTTTTGCCTGCTCCGACAACACCATCTTAATCTAATCTACCTTAATTAATTTCACAATAATTTTTCCTTTCCAAAAAATTTTGTATTTCAACGGCGGTAGTCATCCTTCTCTTCTTAGGCTTGTTCTAGAGGTTTCAATTTATGTTAGAAGGTGAGAAAATTAAAGGGGATGAGTAGGGGAGGGAGATTACTATATAGGAGCAGGAGCTCTTAGGCAAGAGAAGAGAGACGAGTGTTTGGGGTGTGGGAAAATGAGCAGAAAAGAAAGCTTTTTGTTTTGTCATGTATCTCATCGTTTGTGTGAAATTCCCTCAAGCCGATTTCATGGATTTTGCGGAGTGTGGGAAAGAGGGGGAGAATATAAAATTATTAAATATCAAACTCAACAGCCACGCCAACATCCTGCTAGTGAGAATCTGAGATTAAAGAAATTTTAATTTCAGGAAGCTTTTAGAATTATTTTCTAAAAGTTGGTAACCGAACTGTCACTTTTTGAAACTTACAGATCAAATAGAAATCTACCCTCCAACTCACGGACCAAAAATGTATTTTACCCTTAGATTAAACTTATTCAAACCCATGGAATTATCAAAATAATAGTTGTAGTAGTGATTTAAATGTTTGACGCTGTGAAATGTTATTTTGCCTAAACCACTTAATTTAACTTTAGGTCGTTAGATTTTTTAAGTCGACAAACCGTTGAACTAAAAAAACTGTGTTTTATGTATATTTCAACTTTATTTGTCATTTCTTATACTAGTGACGATTGTGACTAAAAATGATAATTGAATATTCTCAAGTGTTTTGGGCTGAACTTAAAGGACGGAAAAAAGAAAAGTAATTTAGACAACAAAATTGAAATTTTAGATACAAAGTTTAGTCGGTGCATTTAAATGAACTATTTGGCTTAAATGACAATTATTTTGGTCATATATTTCGCCTAAAAAATGTTTTTTGTATATGTTTACAAAACATAGACAAAATAAAATTATAAGGATGTTGCACAAGCAGCTCTCGTAGCTCAGTTGGTTAGAGCACCCGTTTAGTAAGCGGGAGGTCTTGAGTTCGACTCTCAACGAGAGCATTATACGTTTATTTATGCAAATCTAATTATGCCACGCGTCATAACGTTAATGGTGAAGTCAGCCTAATCTCTGAAACCTGACCGTCACTTTAGCATCCACCACCTCTCTTCTTTTAACCGTCACCTTCTTACCCTTTATTTTCCCGGGAAAATATCAGAGAAAATTGGATTTAAGGAAGAAAATTTACAACCATGGATTCCCTGTAACTTTTCCAACCACTCACTTCCCCACTCCACCAACTGTGAAACACGGTTGGTTTCTCCTTTTTTCTTGAACAAATTATCTGCACGATTGTGGCTTTTTTTCCGTCTTATTTTATTTTGGTTCAGTTTTCAGTTTTTGGATTTTTGGATTCTCTTTGAGGGGAGAATCATCTGCTAGAATGCGGTCATGTCACCTTCGGAGCTCAAGCGCTTCCACTACTGCGGTGTTCCCGTACAAGTGTTACTTCCGTTTTTGCACGATTCTCCGGCCGTACGGGCTCGGCCGCTCCGCCAAATTCCGACGCCTTTTTGATCGAATTACCCATATGCCGGTAGTTACTGCATCCGTTAACTCTGTCATCGCCTCTGGAAACATTATTGCGGCTGCGGCTGCCGCAGCGTCGGGTTCTGGATCTATTCATGGTGCTGTGACATCTGCAATCACGCACGTTGCTGTTACGGCCGTCGCTATTGCCTCCGGAGCTTGTCTCTCTACCAAAGTTGACTTCCTCTGGCCCAAAGTGGAGGATAAACCAGGTCCCTTTTTCTCATCCCAGTTTATTATTTTACTTTTCATTGAAATTGGGACATGGTTAAAGGAAACGGGTTTTTGGGTGGGGGTGAGGTTGGTTATTGATTACACTTCACGCGAAATTAGTAGAGAGGTTGCGTTCACCTGCTGTCGTACAGAGATGCCCCCGCTCAGTTAAATTGAGAAAATGTGTTGATCAATCCGAAAAAGAAATCATTTTGAATTTAACCATTTCTCATCATCAGTTTCAGTACACCGGAGGAATCATATTTTGTCCAAACTAGGAGGAAAAAACTATTTTGGCACACAGTGGTCTATTTGAATGTCAAAGTTGTTGCCCTAGTTAGTTTTTTCCTGCTCGTGTTAGAACTTGTGTCGTTACTGATAGCGAAATTGCTTTAGATTAATAGCCTTTTCTTCCTCTTTTTTTCTTTGCGACTGCACCTAAGCTTTGTTGTGCTTCATTCTAGATTCTGCCATTTTCGTATACAATCTACATTATTCAATATTGAGAGAGTTTAAAACAACTTCTTGAAAAATGTGGGTCATGGTGGTAGCAAGATTTCACTGGTCGAGATTTTTTATCTTTTTATTTACCTACATATGGTCAATGTGCTGAAAAGTTGCTAAAGTTTTTCATGGGTATATCACAAATTAATTTCTTTCCTCCTCGTACTAAAGTGTTTTTTTTTTCCATAAAATTTAATTTCCGTACAGGTTCTCTTGTATTGGATGGAGTTGACGTAACTGGATATCTTATATTTCATGATACCAAGGTTTTTCACTTTACTCAAAGTTAGTTTGTGAATTTTCTCATATTCTGCTCTCAAGTTCTCCATCTATGAAGGCAGGTGCAAAAGGCTATTGAATTTGCAAAAAAGGCTCATCATGGGCAGTTACGGAAAACTGGAGACCCTTATTTGACTCATTGTATCCACACTGGAAGGATCTTAGCAGCTTTAGTTCCACCTACTGGTAACAGAGTGCGTAAAACATAACACCATTTATTACGGCTCATTTCTGTGGTTCGTTAATGCATATCAAAATTTTAATCAGTTATTTCTTGAGTGAGAGAATGCAAGGAAGTTTTAGAAATCTTTGTGAGTCATTTCTTATAAGTATTATTTTCTTTTTGGGATTAGAAATGAAACATTTCATGCATTCAGTTAAATATCCAAACGTATGACTCATGAGTCATAAGTAAATTAAAGTTGTAAAGAAAAATATGTTGTTGGATTCATGGATGACTTAAGAGTGACAAATAGATGTTTATGCTCTGTTCAAAAGCTAATTTTAAAACTACAGGTACTAGTTTACTATAATAACTTACTGCTCATGTCTAGATTGGATAAGGCATTGCATTTAATTGTATGAAAATTCGGAATAAAGTAATGTCTCGAACCTGTTACAGAAAGATATGAGTGTGGTTTAGGTTATTTTCTTCACGAAAGGGAAATGATTTTATGAATTTGACGATGAAGGAATAATGCACATAATAGTTTCTTATTCATTTTAAGGATAAGGAAATATTTTTGTGGCAAACTTGGTTCTTTGCTATTTTGCAGGGGATCTGGGTTGAGGGAAATAATAGAATATATGGAGGTGAAGCGATTCAGGAAGTATGTTTGGAAGCTTGTTAGATTGGGAGTATGTTTGGGAGCTTATTAGATTTGATACTTCTCTATGGGGTCGGTTTCTAAGTTCTTTTGTAATGATCAATGAGGTGTTATTCTTTTGGATTGGATCCCCTTTCTTTAAATGGACATCCTGTCATAAGATTTTTTTTTGTATGCCTTGTATTATTTATTTTTCTTAATGAAAAGCTCGGTTTCTCATAAAATTTTTTTTTCTTATTTTGCTTATGGTCTTTTGGGCGAATTAATTGTCGGACCTTGAACTTAGCTGATAGTGTACAGCTGGCAATCTTATATTCTCTCTCGCTTCACACTCACACATTTTCTGTGCTTGCTCTTTTTTATTATGAAATATACTTTTGCTGCTGAAAGTAAATGGATGACTTTCGTTTCATTGTCTTATTGATTTAAAGTAGTTCACATTAACAGGCAGTTGACACAGTTGTGGCTGGAATTCTCCACGACATAGTTGATGATACATGTCAAAATTTGCACAGCATAGAAGAAGAATTTGGTGATGAAGTAGCCAAGTTGGTGGCCGGTGTATCCAGGTTAAGTTACATAAACCAGGTATTATGAACAAACTATTGAGGTCAAAACTCTTTATTGAAGTTTGGGTTTTTTTAGATTAGAAAAAAGGTTTAGGTTTTTTTTTTTTTTAACATCTAGAGAATGGTGTTTTTTGTTTGAGGCATTGTTCATGCGTGAAAAACTAAATATTAAAGGTTCAGACGTAGTAAGCTGGATGTGTGATGCCATAAGGAATGTAAAGCACTTGAAGTTTTCAAATATGTACGCGTGCAGCCTGGATATCTTTCACTTGGATCTTATCTGGCTTTTCTGTTCTTCTTTAGGGATTCTTTGACCCTGTGATAACATTGTTTTAATGTTACATCTGTGTTATGCGCTAATTTTTTTTTTTTCCTAAAAAGAGAGATTCTTATTTCTTTTTTTGGAGTATTATCAATATTAATTTGTACAACTATGATATAATTTTATATTTTCTGCAGTTGTTGCGTAGACATCGCCGGGTAAATGTGAACCAGGGTTCGCTAGGTCATGAAGAGGTATTGATTGTTGAGAACGGTGTGCATTAAAGTTTGTAGAAAGATAAGATGAAAGTTCCACGGTCCAAATTTTATCTTGTGCATTAAATTACATTCATCCAAATATAAGGGTAGAGCTCTTGAATCTTATTTGGAGGCTTTTTGTATGACCCCACCAAATTATATGTAATGCACATAATGATTTATGAGAATTTATTTTCCTATCGTTTGCATATTGCTTAGCACTATGGCTAAACTTCAAGTCTGTTCTAGGAAATGTCTCTCCGTGAAGCAGAGATTTTGGCATATGTTTGTACGTTCACTTAGCTATGTACTTTTATAAGTGCATTTCGTTGCATTATTTGAAATGTGGTTGTACCCAAAGGTATTTATTCCAAACCTAATAAACATGGAAAGACTTGGGGGAAATTTTTCTAGTGGACGTACTTATGTCTAATTTTTTTCTGCAACTTCACACTCTGTGTTAGGCTTTTCTGCAAACTGTGGCTAAGCCCTAAGACATTACCATGAAAAAGACTGTGCAGTTAAGAAGTTAATTTCCATTCGATATAAACATATATGGATGGGTTCAATCTTCAACCATTGCAATGATCTGACTATATGGTTATAAAATATTATCGACTTCCTTTAGATATGCATTTTGCACGCATATATTTGGCTTCTGGGCACTCTTTCTTATGCTTTAACTATTCATTTTAGGCAAATAAATTGCGAGTTATGCTCTTAGGCATGGTTGATGATCCACGTGTCGTGCTCATCAAGCTTGCAGATCGTCTTCACAACATGAGAACCATGTACTAACTCTTCACTTATGTTCTGATAATCAGTATATGTATGATGGGGTGATTCAGTTTCTCCCCTTATTTTTCTCTTTCCCCTTTTAAATTCCTCAAACTACATTCTTTTCTTCTTCAAAATTGTCAGCCTCGTCTTTTCGTTTTCTTGAGAAACGGTAACATTTCATAAATGATATGAAATTACAAAAAAAGGGATAAATGCTAGGCTGCAAACAAGGAAGATTACAAAAAATTCTTCCAATTTGCATAAAGATCATTTGAACTATTGTTGTTGAAAGGAGCATATAATTTATGCCAAGAGAGAGCTAGCATTTAGGAAGTTGTCAAAAATTTTGACTATACTGGTGGAAGTTATGCTATTCCTGTCAAGCCACGGTTGCCAATATAAAGCTCTATTAAATCGACCAAATGATCTTTTCTTTCATGAAAAGATGGCCCACCAAGATATTAATGATGAGGCTGTTTAAGTTGTAAGCCACATGCCAATTGAAGGAAGAAAGTATTAAGGTCCGGAACTCTTCTGTGAAGGAGTAATTGAGGAAAATGTGTCCTTGAGACTCCACCTCTTCTTTGCAAAAAATACACCATTCAGAAGAGAGAGATTACGAAGAAAACCTCTTTTGATTGCAATTTATTAGAGAAAATGAAAATATAGAAGTCAATATAAGTGGGGATGCTTTAATTTTAAGATTGCGCAATAGGTTTGACTGAACTTTATGGCTTGCAGCTTTATGAGATAGTAATTTACCTTGATTATTTTTGACAGTTATGCTTTGCCACTGCCTAAGGCTCAAGCTGTTGCACAGGAGACCTTGGTTATTTGGTGCTCACTCGCTTCTAGATTGGGTTTATGGGCATTGAAAGCTGAACTTGAAGATTTGTGCTTTGCGGTTCTTCAGGTTGATCGTGGTCTTTCTGGGTCATAACTTTTTTTTTTAGTACAACATGTGGGTGTATTTTTGGGTCATAACTTATTTTCACATATATGTATAGAAAGCTCATTAGAAAAAGAAATAACTATGACAAATAGTTAATGATTAAATTATTTGTACATCTGTTTGGAGTATGAAAGGCCTTGCTTATATCATTGTACACTTAAGTACTCATTCGATTTCAATTTTTTCTTTGTATCTAATTGTACCACGCTGACTTGGTAATTCTGATATTGATTCTCTGTAAATTGATTCAATTCTCATTGGACAATTTTCAGCCACAAATGTTCCTGAAGTTGCGTTCGGAATTAGCTTCCATGTGGATGCCTAGTAGCAGAGCTGGAAATTTTCGGAAAATATCTGCCAGAACCGAAATGCCACCATCGGTTAAAGACAGTTCAACTTATTGTCACAATATACCAGTAACTATAACTGATGAGACCACGAACATGAAGGCAAGTACCTATAATTAAGGACAAAATTTTCTTGAGTGTGCTTTGTACTTGGTATCTAGGGGCAAATGTATCCTTTTATAAACATTTTTGTTAAACCTTATTCCCAATCAAGTTAAAATGCCTGTTTCTTTTAATCAACATGGCTTAAAATTTATTTTCCATTTTATTTGTTTCACTCTCTTTTTTTTCTTCACTTTGCACATGACGAAAAAGTATACTTTGTCTTGGCTTTGTTTCCTTTGTAGTCTCCATGTCGGGTGGGTTTGGTTTTGTTACATGGTCTTCCTTTGTACTTTCATTCATTTTATTGGGAGCTCTGAAAGGTGTATGTTTGAAGGAGATAATTTGGAATATCTATGTAAAATGTAGTTGTCATTTTATTTCCGACCTAAGAATACTAGATTAGACTCCAATTATTTCCGTTGGACGGAATCCCAACACCACTCCTTGTGGTACTAAAAAAAATTGTTATTGTGATTTATTGTTTCCATGTCTATGTGGCGCAGCAGTTTCTTAGATTTTGTCTTTTGTGGGGGTTGGGGTTTATATTGAGTAGTTCTTGAAGAATCATAGATTAACAAAATTTTCATCCTATCCTTCTCTACTTTCAGGAACTTTTGGAAGCTGTAGTGCCTTTTGACATCTTGGTGGACAGAAGAAAACGGACAAATTATCTAAATAGTCTCCAACGAAGTATAGGTACTTGCATACAACCAAAAGTTGTGCAAGATGCTAGGAATGCTTTAGCATCTCTGGTGGTTTGTGAAGAAGCATTAGAGCAGGAATTGATTATATCAGCTTCGTATGCTCTGCATCTTTAGCTTACTAATCTCTTTATTTTATTCGTGTGTGTGTAGTGCTGCTCATATCTGTCTATTATGCTTCCCCACCTATGCTTGCAGTTATGTTCCGGGAATGGAAGTAACTTTGTCCAGCAGACTAAAGAGTTTATATAGTATATACAGCAAGGTGAGAAATGAATTGTCTCAATTTTAGTGTTATATTGACATGAATGAATCATTAATTAATTGTTGTCCCATTGTGCGCAACTTTAGGATGGGTGCTGTTATTGTATTTGAAAATTCTCCCTCGAATAGCAAACAGGGCAGTTCAAGGGCAATTTATTCTGACAGAATCTCTGCTATTCTAAAATCTTTTATCCGAGAGATTTTGCATTTAATCTCCACAATTATTAGTGGTGAAGCCAGTTTATCTCAGATAATTTTTCGGATGTAGAAATATTATCTTAAATCTCTGTAGGCTGTTCAGTACTGAGTCATTGGGTTGAAAGGATTAAAATTGCAGTTTTAGTTGACTTCTCGCTCTATTTCTCATTATATCTTTTCTCTGCATTCTATTAATTGATTTTAAGTTGGAGCATAATCCTTGGTTTAGTTTCAATTTTCCTCTGCTGTATGTCTCAAAGAGTTTGCTATATGCACACAAATTTGCATGACTTTATGCTGGACTCTGTAGACAACTAGACTTTTCTGTCATCAAGCATTGCTCCGGCATCTTTGTAGCTAACTAATAACAAAACACTATGATGTACCTTTGAATCATTTTTGCTTCTCCACTTTTCAGATGAAACGGAAGGATGTTAGTATTGAAAAGGTATATGATGCCCGTGCATTACGGGTAGTTGTTGGGGACAAGAATGGAACTCTGCATGGACCTGCTGTTCAGTGTTGCTACAGTCTTCTCAACACTGTACACAAGTAAATTGAACTTAAACTTATTGCTTCTTATTTAACCACATGATGTTTCCTCCATCCCTTTTTAAGCTGTATATTGTGTGATGAATCAACTTTTTCATGAGAAAATTTACGTTGGCAGCTTTTCTCTAGCTAAGGATAACTGTTAAGGACATAAACTGTGTTAAGATGTTTGGACATTTTTTAGCAGTAACTTCGGGTTTGAGGTTAACTTAGAACTGTAGTGCTTAATTATTAGTTTCCAACAGAATCCATGTTTTCCCAAGAAAAGGGGTTTATTTTGTGCTGATGTTAACATGTAAAGGATTGTAATAATCCGTATACACTAACACTTTCTTAACACACCGGCAAAACCACATTGATGCACTAGTGATTGTTTGCTTGTGTCTCCAGTGTCATGATTGAATTTATGACAAGGTATTAATCTTTTTATTATTTGTGCTCACTTTCACCCTAAAATTTTTTAATTGATGTACAAATTACAATGGTTTGAGCAAGAATATATGCATAAGTCTAGACATAAAAAGGAAAAGAAAAAATAGAATAGAACAAGGATTTCAGTAGAGGTTTACTTGTTCTTTCGTTATTATTTGGTCCCGTATGGACTTCATGTTCACCCCCCTAATTTTATTTAACCTTGATTAAGTTCCATAACATTTCAACTCTAACTGGATAGTTATTTTTTTCATCTTAATAAATCCTCAAATAAATATTGAAAATTGGAAATGGAATAGCCATGAACATAACAATTTGTATAATGATTAGTAGAATAGAATATAGCCATAGTCAATTTTGGTTTGTTTATCAAAGAGATGTGTATTACTAATTGATCTCGTAATCTGAATGGTCTTCAAGAGATCTCCGAATCATTAGGATGGCTATTGTTTGTGAGAAATGAGCTGTTCTAGCCTATTCCTCAGGAAGATTTATGGGAGGGGTATCTGCATATATTTTTACTTGATTCTGAAAAATATAGTTATCTTCTTTGTTAATCTAGATTATATTTCAAGCAAACAGTTGCCGGACATGGGTATTTTATTCAATTTCATTAAATACATACTCTCTGTAATTTCTTCATGACTCTGATTTTGATCCGGTAATTCCTCATTGTGTTATTTAATTTCCACTGCAGGTTATGGACCCCCATTGATGGTGAATTTGATGATTACATTGTTAACCCGAAGCCTAGTGGTTACCAGGTTAAAGATGTTTATGCTATTTTGCTAGTGAAGCCATCTTTCTCATTCATTAGTGCTCAATTGCCAAACAAAAGCCTATATCTCATGTTAGAAACTTCAATATTTTAGCTTTTTAAAAAAAGTTGTTTTGTAAACAAAGCTTTATTGATGAAATTAGTTCATCAGAGAACCTACTCACGGCTGCTTCCAATCCACTTTCAGTACACCTTCACATCTTTCAGTAGCTTTGCCATCAGCCCTTAGTTCAAGATTTGATTCCAAAGGACTTTCTGCTAGTCTGGAGCCCAAAAGGGATGATTGAGATAAGCCTCACTTGTATGGATTTGGAAACTTCAATTTGAAGGAAATCTTGATTTAGGTTGATTTTATTTTGTGAAATTCAAAATATTTTGGACACAATTTTTTGCTTGACTATTCCAGAGCAAAAGCCAGCCACCTTGTCATTTGGGAATCTTGTATCAAGATTCCTGTAGATTCATGCACCACCTCAATCTTGTGTTTATTTTCTCTATTTGAACAATTTTTTTTAACAAGAAACAAACTTTTCATTTATCTATGAAAAAGAAGAAAATATTTAAGGATATAAGGAGCGAAAAGAGAAATGAGAAATGAAACAAAAAGAGAATAGAAAACCGAAGATACAAGAAATAAGCCAATAAAGAACAAAGAGCAAAGCTCCTGAGAATTTTAAGCCAAAGACAGCCAAGGGGGAAACAAAAAGCTTCAAAGCCGAAACTTTAAAACACTATAGGGCTTCAAATCCACTTCTTTATGTGAGTGTTAAGATGGATCTTTCTTTTGAGAGTGTAAACAAATCTGCTCACTTCAGCCACGGTGAGATAAAGGATTGCTGTTTGTTCCAAAACAAAAAGGAAAAAAAAAAAAACTGAGAGACTCCTTGTATTCCACGACTTAAAGATACTGCCCACAACGCCTTAAAGCCGCTGGAGTAGCTCAGTTGATTAGAGCGTGTGGCTGTTAACTAGGTTCAAGCCCTTCTTCTAGCGCTTTAAGACTATTTGAACAACAGATTTGAAAGTATTGTTTTTCTTTTAGGATAAAGTTTGAGTCCAACTATTAGGGGATGAAAGCCATGGGGTGTACAATGTATTTCTGTGTTTGACACCATTTACCATGTACCGAGGAAATATTACTCTAAATTAATCCAGAAAACTACTAAAGTTAGGGAATTGAAGTATATTAAATTGGTTGTCCGCATATTGACTTTTAGACTGTTTTGTGTGGGTAGATAATGATTTACTCGAATTGGAATTTAATTGTTTAAGAGTTTTTCTTTTTCTGGAATGTACTCCTGATTTACTCATGGCCTCCTCATAACTTTCAATTTATGATTTCAGTCTCTGCACACTGCAGTACTAGGTCCTGATAACTCGCCTTTGGAAGTTCAAATAAGAACACAGGTCTTTCTTCTTTCAAATTCCTGATGCAGTTTGAGTTTCTTATAGTCTTTCATTTTGATCATTTAATTTTTACTTCTCTTTTTAGAGGATGCATGAGTATGCTGAACATGGACTTGCTGCACATTGGCTTTATAAAGAAAACGGAAACAAAATCCCATCAATAAGCAGCAAGAATGAATCTGGAAGAGAAGTATCCCGATATTTCTCTGATACAGAGTTCCAGAATTCCATCGAAGGTGATTCTAATAAGTATAGTTTTCTCCAAGCTGGCCATCCTGTTCTTAGAGTGGAAGGAAGTCACTTGCTTGCGGCTGTTATTATTAGGTATGTCAGTTGTTTATATTTATGCCAACAGCAAACAAATCAGTCGGTTATATTTACATTTGATTATGTATTTGCAGAGTGGATGAGGATGGAAGGGAACTGCTTGTTGCTGTGAGCTTTGGACTTGCAGCTTCTGAAGCCGTGGCTGACCGAAGATCTTCCTTCCAAATAAAGCGTTGGGAAGCTTATGCAAGATTATACAAAAAGGTTCGCCTTCCTCGACTGTTCAGATAATCTGGAACTTATTAATAGCAAGATGTCCATTTACTGCAATTGAACTTTTTTTAAGAAAATGATATTCCAGGGAACTTGTGTGATGATCTAGTTGGAGGAACATTAAACGTCTGAATTTAATATGAACTGAAATTAAAACCAAAAAGTAGGCTATGATGATCTAATGGTCCACTTCACGCTCAACTGAAAAGTAGGCTATGATATACCCTATCTTCTTGTGAAATATTTTTTCTCAAAATTTTTTATTCAGATTGAGATTTGTTATAGTGCTGCTGCTGATGCATTTCCAGGTGTCTGATGAGTGGTGGTGTGAACCTGGTCATGGGGATTGGTGCACTTGTCTAGAGCAGTACACGCTCTGTCGAGATGGTATGTACCACAAGGTATGTGTTAAGACTGGCGAGTTTTTGCTTTAATTAAAGGTTGATTTAATTTTCATTTTTTCCCTTTATGTCTCCACCATTATATTCCTTTACATACATACATATATCTGTGTAATTTCATTGATATGAATGAAAGAATAAAAAAGAGAGCCGAAGGAATTACAGAGAGGGGGTGGGAGGAAGAGAGAGAGAGTGATTGATAGAAATATGCTGTTCAAGTGGCCGTATCACTTGACTTTCTTCCTATAAAGTTAATGTTTAATTTAGGCTTCAATTTTTAGTGAACATTCCGTGGTCAGTAATCTAGCCCTCAGGCTGAGAAAAGAGAGAGATCTTGCAAAATTAAGGGGAAACTTAGTCTGTTCAAGTGAGCGTATGGTTTGAATTGCATCACAGAAAGTTGATCTCTCGATCAGTCTCCCAATATTGTAAGTGAACATGCTGCTCCCAGTAGTCAAGTCATGGTCTGACGGCTGAAGCGTGTCCCCTACAGTAGCATTTAATCTTTCATTTTCATGCTTGTTAACTCTTTTAAAATATAGATTATTTACTGAAAATAAGTGCAACCTAGTGTAAAACCAGGATTCTATCATCACTGTAGGATTAATCTCTCCCCTCAATTGTATTCAATTCAGGAGTTTGCTAATCTTATCACGAGCTTTGCGGTCATTGTTTATGGAGAGTTATTTTACAGGCAAGCTAGGACGGGAGGGGCAATATAGAGTACCGAAATTTGTTTTTCCCTCATACTTTTGTGATCAGCATCCGTCTGATTGCAGTTGCTATTCTAGCACATACAGTCTGAAATTGGATCATGATTTTTTTTTAATATATGTACATATATACATACATACATATATATATATATATATATATATATATATATATATATATATATATATATATATATATATATTTAAAAGAACCAATTTCATTAATGGTATGAAATTATCAAGAGAGTGGGGATAGTCTTGAGATCAGACCATGTGGATAAGCCATTTGAAAGAGGAATGTCGAGAATAACCACTTGTTCAATGAAACTATTGCAAATATGCATGCAACTTGTGAGCCTTCTATATGCACAGATTTTTCCTTGGTCCAGCAAATAGTGTCGAAGTCACCTCCAAGAAACCAACTCTCAATGCAAAGATAGGATAAATCGGTAGGGTCATCCGGAAAAAGTGGCTTTTCCTATTTTCTAGAGGTTGCATAAATCCCTTAAGCCAAAAGTTATGACCATCAAAGAGATGAGAAGGGTTAGTGAGAAGGCACCCTTTGTAAACACTTCTCCAATGCCACGTGCCATAGTTTGCTAGTTCATAACGATTAGTTGCTGTTCTTATAAAATGTATAACGATTAGTTTCTTCCTTCTCATGCAGCAAGATCAATTTGGTCGGCTACTTCCAACCTTCATTCAGGTCATTGATTTTACAGAGCAGGAAAAATCTGAATATTGGGCCATAATGTCTGCCATTTCTGAGGGCAAACAGATTGACTCTGCTACAGCTAGGACAAGTACAGACTCAGTCACATCAATCTCCACTGAAGCTAGCATCAACACGAAGGTTCTATGCTATTGACCAGTCATAATATTTTTTACCGTCATTCTTTACTTGATTAGAAAAACATTAAATAAATCTACAGGTATTTCATGCGATTTAATGCCAGAATCCCATTTTTGCAACATTCACCCAATCTTATAACATGTGCAAGAACAGAAAGAAAAACTAGATTCTCACAAGTTTCTTTTTTTTTTTTTAATAAGGAAACTAGACTCTCATAAGACTGATGTTATATGGAAGTATTATAGGGTTGTGGTTGCATGGGGATGGAATAAAGGTCATTGTCCTCGCCCCCGAAACTGCATGATGTTTAATCTTAATGTTTACTTCAAATTCCAGGTACATTTTCTAAGGACAATGCTTCAATGGGAAGAGCAACTACTTTGTGAAGCTAGTAATTTCAGACAAGTTAAACAAGGAGGAGAGCATTATGTTCGTCGAAGCTCTGTCACGCTCGAGGAAGTGGTAATTGTGTGCTGGCCCCTTGGAGAGATAATGAGGTTAAGCTCTGGTAGCACTGCTGCAGATGCCGCTAGAAGGGTCGGATTCGAGGGGAGGTTGGTATTGGTCAATGGTCTGCCAGTTTTACCCAGTACAGAGTTGAAAGATGGAGATGTAGTTGAAGTAAGAGTGTGAATAACTTTTCAATTGTACAGTCAGTTAGGTCAAAGGGGGAAAATCAAATCAAGATGTGGTTTAGTGTTTTGCAGGTTTATGTGAATATTAGTTGTTATTTACAGTAGGAATAGTTGGAACCATTTCATCACTGGTGGACACCCTGTGATGCTGCCTTTGGCTGAGAAATTTATAAAAGCCATGAAAGGAAACACAAGGTTTTCAGCTTTTAAAAGTAACAGGAGCTGCAAGAGTACTGTGAGGAGCATGATGATAGAGCAAATGCTTGGCTGGAACTCAAGGTGCCTAAAAAGAATGTCAAATTTTTTGGTACTGCTGTTGTCATCATATGCGAGTTCTCGAAGTGTGAATGCTGTTCTCATACGTAAAAATGTACTTTTTAACTTTTTGTTTGTCCTTTTCTGGCTTCAACTGCATATACTTCAAACAGAATCTGATTACAATGTAATTTTTTATGTCAAAGATTTGATTGTTATTTAGGAAATACATTGTTAAAAAAATGGTATTTTTGGCATTGTTTTATTTTTGTTGCATCTTATATTTTCGTTGATTTGTTTGAATTAGGACTCGAGCTCATTTTTCAAAAATGGGAAGCAGGGAGGCGTCAAGGAAGAAGTGGAAAAACGATATCGGGTTTATTCATCAGTAAATATAAATAGTTCAAAAAAATTTAATCCTTTTTTTTTCATTATCATCATAGAATTGCAACAAACTCATTTCTCATCCCTTCTCAAAAATTAAGTGGGTTATTTATTTGCTAAATTACGTGATAATTCCCTCAATATCTCTTCGAAATAAATATGATCATAGGAATAAAGAGAACTTCAATACTCGATTAGAATTTGCAACCAATACAAATGAAATACAAGGTAATCAGTAAACTCTATTTAGAGTTGTTCGAGCAAGAGAGCATGAAACGGTTAGAATATGCTAAATTTGCAATTACCTGTAGTTCAAAATTCTCGAAGAAGATTAAGGTAGATATATATAAATCCAAGAAATCATCAAATCTACACAAATTACATAGTTGAACCCAAGACCATGTTGGAAGGAATCAACAGTTGCAAAGGGGACTAATCATTTTCATTAGCAAATGGATTGTAACATAACAAAATTTAGAAGCCAAATATTTAATCAAGAAAACATCAAAAAGCAAAAATAGTAGCTGATATTTGTTAACTAATTTCCATTTACCAACAATCTATGTAGATGTACTCCCCCAAGTGTGAGATCAACACATCCCATGGCCCGAACAAATAGAAATATTGAAGAACACTGTGGATATCAGCCATCTCGCTCCCTCAGGCCTCAACAGCTATAACTCAAAGGTGTGCGATGAAGCCTAAGAATCACTGTTTGCAGCAACATTTGTGTCAGATGATGCAACTATTTCTCTAAAGGCTTCCATGTCGATCGTCATATCGTCATTTATTTCAGCCACAACCTCTGCCATGACTTCATCCCTGTCTCCAGCTACAGATTCGATCCCATTTTCTACTGCGTCAGGTAAATGCTTTTGTTCTTCAAGACCTTTCTCTGGCTCCTCCAACTCGTCGGGTTTTGGTTCAGAGGATGGTAGTCGCGGTTCAGAACTGATGGCAAGTGTGGATGTCACCAAAAGATTCTATAACGTAAACTTGAATAATTAGGCATGATATTGAAAATTATCCATCAAGTTATTAATAATACATGATACTATTTAAATAAAAATTTATCCATCATGATACTTTTAAGATTTTAAAAAATGTTTTCCATAATTTTTCACACTTGATCAAAATTGTAATTTAGCTGACACTAATAGTGAACCAATAAATAAGAGCATTATACATGAAGATAATATACTACATATAAACAGTTTAATGAGGTCTGAGGGACATATGGATTATGAAAGGAAAGAAAATCCAGGCCGAGTAGCATACTCATGTGCCAAATGGAAGAAATTTAAAAATATTAAAATATATATATATTCAACACCACAAAACTCCATACCTTCTCCAGAGCTAGAGCAAGCTTTGAGAGATTTGGATAGATGCCCCGTGCATCTAGCAGGATCTGTTTTGACATCAATTTTGGATGAGAAAAGATTAATACAATGATAAGAATAATAATTAGGTCCAATAAATTTGGTAAAAATTCTTGTCATGCATATATGTCCCAACCATCCAAGAAGAAAGAGGAAGCTATTAGAAAAAACTATTGTTATACTATTTCTATATTTAAAAGCACTATAAGAAGTGTGGAGAGGCAAAAAGGGAACAAGATATGGTTGCTTCAAATGTCAATATTTGACCGAAGATTTTCTAGTTTTTGGATAATGAGATCTATCTAATAAGGTATACAAGAGAGCTGAGGTTATCAACTACCAGTGGCACATTCTTCAACAGTAATTATTAGCAATCTCACTGATCATTAATGAACGAAAAATTAAAAAATGAAAATATTAAGAAAGAAATTGCATTTAAGCGAACGTAGAATCACCTCACAAATCCTTTGAAGGGTAAAGGGAGGGCCTTCAATGAAGCTAAGAAGTGCTGCAATCCAGAAAACATACTGAAATAAGTCTCATTCAAAAAGGAAGTTAACTATCTCTCTTACACTGCGATCAATTTGAGAGCTTTTTCGTAATCTCAGTTTATTTTTTTAGTCGAACTATTAATAATTTCTCCCTATTATGTGACTAGAGTGCTTTTTTTCTTTTAACAAGAAACTATTTCATTGAGATATGAAATATGATAACAAAAGGGGCCCAAATTGGGCTACAAAAAAGCTCTCCAATGCTCTCCAATTAGATAGAAGGGAGGAGAAACTATAGTGATGAATAGAGTGCCATTTTTTTGTCACCCACAAGTTGCAGGTTGAGGAATTCCTTAACTCCCTCTTATCTGACTCTACTTTCTTTTCTAATATCCGTAAGTGTCTGGGCCAGCTTGCACGCACCTCGACTAATCTCACGGGACAACCGCAGCCCACCTGACTCTACTATACTTGGTTGCCAAGGTAAATCTTTGTTGTTAATAAACGTTTGGGTTCCTATAAATAGATTTAAAATTAATTAAAAATATATATTTTTTAAAATTAGTCTTTTTATTACATAAAAGTCCCAATCTCACCAAGTTCATCGAATTAAATTAGGGCCACTGTTTGACAGCATTGGGTAGTGAAAAGACCTAGATAGGTGACTCCAAATGTATGGCCACTTGAATGATTCAAACCGTAATTTACTGCCCAGCTTTTTTTTTGGATAAAAGACAATATATTGAAGAACTCAAAAGAGGGGAGCACCCTAAGGGCAGACAGAGGAGATCACCCTACCCAAGCACTAAAAAATAGCTGCTTTCCAATCATTTACAATTTGTAGGCTATAATTTACTGCACAACATTGGTTTTTCAAATATATCTATGATAAAGAATAGGAAGTACAGAAGCTGACTAACCTTCATCTAACCGCTTAACCAGCTCCGGGAAGGCTTCTCCTAGAGTACTTTGTTGTTCACTTGGCATTTTTGCTTCAGGATACTCTGACAGCACCTTCACAAAGCAGGAGAGAAAGGAAAACAAGTGTCATTTACTCATAAAAAACTGAAAGCAACAAATACGATATGCATGTCCACTATGCGAGAACCTTAAAAAACATCCACTGTAGAGTGGCAAAAGAAATACATTTATGCGTACCTCCCCATACCTGCTTCAGCTGAAGGGATAGCATGCTCTTCAATTTCTCCCAATCATGCCTGAGAACATAAAATACATATACACAAATATGTATATATTGTAAGTTCTCAACAGTCAAGAACAAGAGAAAGTTCAACTGATCACGCACTTCAAGTTTTATGTGGCTGATGTTGTGCTGTGTAGCACAAATTTTATGTGGCAAAATTTCCAAGAGGAAGAGTAAGATTTTGGAGAAATACAATTAAAGCAGTGTCCAACTCTAATGTCTTAGCTTCCTCGAGGTTTGTCTATCTAATTATTTTGGCAAGTATACCAGCAGATTTCTTAAAAGGTCTTTCAAAGGCTTTTTCTACTCTATTCAATCTATTGATCAAAAGCTTTAGCTTCCTATATAAAAAACAATGAATTATGGCATATATATGGTTGGGTTTGATTCTTTTTGAATGTTCAAGTTAGTGTTAACCCCAACAAACACAGCACTGACACAACAAACATCTCACATCAGATATTGATATAGCAGGCAGCCACTTGGCCAAATCTCCACCATTGATTTTCTCTTGGAAGGGGACAAAAAAATCATGGATAAAGGAATTCATTAAAAACAAAGAAAATATAAGACATATCAAAATGATTTATTATAGGAAATATTTCTCACATTCCAAATGGCATACTAAAAAGGGAAGTCCAATTAAAGATAACATAAGGGGAGAAATTACAATAGAGACATGCTCCCAAATTTGTGAAGGTTTTACCGATAAAAATAATCATCTTATTTCAGAATTTAATCAAAGAACCACTTGGCCTCCATATTTAAATTGCACTGGTCTATAATCACTCAATATACCAAATGCTTTAGATTCTGAAATTAAAATTTTTACACTTTCTAAATCTGCAGATGTTAGATGTACCACCTTGATATTCACACTAAGTCCATAGTATTAGATAGAGTAGAAAGATACCAGAATTTCCCTGTGGATGCAATCGCTTCTAGTGTACCTCTAACTTCTTCCTCAGTCATTTCTTGTTTTTGCTCCATGGCTCTGAAAATTAAAAGTTCAAATATAATTTCTTAAAAAGATGGAGACAATAGAATGCATTATAACCATCCTCACATGATATAATATTATATAAAATGTGGGAGAAGCAACAACTGAAATATAAGACACAGATTTCA
>NW_019104504.1:268796-320392 GCF_001995035.1 Momordica charantia
GACAGTTGAAGCGGGGAGCTTGAGTGACGAGACGACAATGGAGGAGAGAAAACTATGGAGGGTGAGATTAATCAAAACCAGAGAGGGAGGAAGGAGAGCAGAGAGAAGTGAAAACCCTAGATGTAAAATGAATGGCTGAGAACTGAGATTAAAAATAATAAAAGTATTTATTATAAATAAGGTTAATCGTACTGTATTTCGTTCCAAGTTTCAAATGTCGGAAATGTAAATAGAAATATCTAAAAATATATATTTAAATTAACACGTTTACTATTTCTAAACCAGTTAAAAATAATTAATATTAATATGATGTGTAGTGAAATTTTGTTGATATTTGTTATATTTTGTAGATTTTTTTGGTAATATTATAGAAATGTCAATTTATCCCTCATGTCGATGTCGAACTCATTGATACATGGACATCTCGATGGACATATTGACATATCGACAGATATTTAAAATCGTGATTGGGTCAACTCGAATTTTTAAAGGACTAACTCGAGACCTGACCCAACTCAACCCAAATCGAGTTTAATTGACCATGAGTAGGGTTGAGTTGGTTTCGTCATATTGTCGGGTTTTTTTGAACACCTTATCACAAATTCACAACATAACATTATAACCCAAAAATAAATATAACAGCAAATAAGAGAAACGATGCATTTAATACCCATCATTTATGGTATCGAAGAATTTACTGAAAGACTCGAACCTTCATCTGGTAGCACCTCAACTACAAATCTCTACTTTCCACCTACTCTTAAGATTAGTTAATAAAGACATAAACATGACAGTTCCACCGGAACAATGACTACAATAAGCATGGCTAAAAGTAATCATAATTATAATAATATGTTAAGAACCACGAACACGAACATTGCAAGACGTCCATTTCTAAAAAGGTAGGACACAGACTAACTTTTAGATAAAATCAAACCCAAAATACTTCAGTTTTTTTTTACTAACTATTGAAAAGAAAAACAAGGAAAAAAAAAAACTCAAACCTAGCTAGTTGCAGCGGCGTAGCTGGTCGACAGCGTAAAGGGCGGGCAAACCTTCGATGATGCGATTGGAGGCCCAAGCCCAATACTGCCGGGGAAAAAATCAATTTTGACTATGTAACTGAATTTCTACCCTAAATATTTAATGTTTGAGCTATGATTTTGATTTATGTTTCCATTTTTACCCTCTATTTAATTTTCGTTAATTTGTTCATTTATACAGTAACTTTAATGGAAGGTCGCGTGAAATTTTCAAAAACTCACTAGTTTTAATCGAACTTTTCACAAAAAAAAATTGAATTTGATTCACGTACAAAATCATTAATGGAATAATTTTACAACTGAACAAACTAATCAGTTCTGGTATTGCATTTCCTCTTAAATTCTATCAAGTTTGATTTAATCATATTTTTGCGATTCATTCAACTATAATACTTTTGAATGATTATTCAAATAAAAATCTATCAAAAAAATAAAAACTGCAACCCTAAGGTGATATTTTGATTAAATTGAAAATGTTGAGTAATAATATTTTTGAAGTATTATTTCGCTTCTTCTTTTTTTAGTACAACACGTGGGAGAGATAGGACCAATACTGTCAATTGTAGACCTGATTATGGGCCCAGGCCCAATGCCCCCAGGGAGAAAAAAAATCAATTTTGACAGATTTAACTCAATTTTTACCAAATATTTAATTTCAATTTAAGAGTGTGGAGAAATAGTGTCAAATGTTGATTAGGAATCCACATGAGCAACTCTAATGTCTTAGGGTTTGTCTATCTAATTCTTTTGGCAAGCATACGTATACCCCTCTGCCAGCAGATTTTTTAAAGGTCTTTCAAGAGGCTTTTTCTACTCTATTCAATCTATTGATGAAAAGCTTTGGCTTCTTATTAAAAAAAAAAAAACAATGAATTATGGATATATATGGTTGGAAAGACCTATCAAAATGGTTTATTATAGGAAATATTTCCCACAAGGCAAACCCTCCCATAAAGTCACTCTAACGGCATTTAATCAAAGAACCCCTTGACCTCCATATTTAAATTGCACTGCAGAGCATGGTCTATAATCATTCAATATACCAAATTCTTTAGATTATGAGGTTAAAATTTTTACACTTTCAAAATCTGAACAGATGTTATATGTACCACCTTAATATCTACAGTAAGTTCATAGTATTAGATGGAGTAGAAAGATACCAGAATTTTCCTGTGGATGCAATCGCGCTTCAAGTGTACCTCTAACTTCTTTCGGAGTGATTTCTTGTTTTTCCTCCATGAAAATTAAAAGTTCAAAAATTATCTCTTAAAAGGATAAGGGAGACAATAGTATGCATTATAACCCTCCTCCCATGACATAATATTCTATACAATGTGGGAGAAGCTACAATTCAAATATAAGATAGCAAGATCACACATTCACAACATAACATCATAGTCTAAAAATAAATATCACATAAAATAAGAGAAATGATGAATTTATATACCCATCATTTATGGGATCAGGAAGCACATCATCCTCTTGTTGATGAGCAGTATCAATGGAATGATTTACTGGGAGCTCTGAACCTTCATTTGAGGTTCATTTGTTGGCACCTCCGTCTACAAATCTCTACTTTCAACCTACTTAAAGATTAGTTAATAAAGACATGAACATGGTAGTTCTATTGGAATAGTGACTACTATAAGTATGGTTAAAAATAATCATAATTATCATAATAAGCTAAGAAGCACGAACACGAATTTTGCAAGACGTAAATTTCTAAAAGGGCACGCACAAAATTTTAGATAAAATAAAACCCAAAATAATTCCGTTTTTTTACTAACTATTGAAAAGAAAAACAAGAAAAAAAAACCCAAACCTAGCTAGTTGTAGCGGCAATAGTAGCGTAGCTGGTCGGCAGCGACGACGGCGTAAAGGGCGGGCAAAGCTTTGCAGAGAATTTTCTCTCTTTGGGAAATCGGACGATTGGTGAAGAAGATGAGAGCAAACCTCATATGATGCGATTTGAGGCCTTGCTGCCAAAGGAGAAAATAATAATTTTGAAGATGTAACTCAATTTTTACCATAAATATTTAATTTCAATATTTTTATACCTAAGATTTTGATTAATGTTTCAATTTTTACCCTCTGTCTAGTTTTCGCTAGTTTTCGTTAATTTAATTTGTTAATTCATGCAGTAATTTTAACATAAAGCAATGTGAAAAAAAATCAAACTTTTCACAAAATTGAATTTAATCCACATACAAAAATATCAATTGAATAACTTTACGGCGAAAAAATTTAATCGATTATGATATTGCATTTCCTGTTAACTTCTATCAATTTTACTCTTATCATACTTTTGCAATTCATTGAACTATCATACTATCAATTTTGGTCGAGAGAATTTCTCTCCTTCGAAAATCGGACGATTCAGATAAGAGCAAACAAAATCGGACGATTCAGATAAGAGCAAACCTCCGATGATGCGATTTAAGGTCCAAGCCCAATAATTGCAGACCTGATAGAAGGGGAAAATAATCAATTATGAAGATGTAACTCAATTTTTACCACATAAATATTTAATTTCAATATTTTATACCTAAGATTTTGATTAATGTTTCAATTTTTACCCTCTATAATTTTCGTTAATTTGTTAGTTCATACAGTAATTTTAACATAAGGTAGCGTAAAAATTTCAAAAACTCACTAATTTCAATGAAAATCAAAATTTTCACAAAATTGAATTTAATCCACGTACAAAATCGTCAATTGAATAACTTTACGACGTACAAATTTAATCGATTATGATATTGCATTTCCTCCTAAATTCTATCAATTTTGCTCATATCATACTTTTGCAATTCATTGAACTATAATACTTTTGAATGATTATTCAAACAAATGTAAAAATTGCAACCCTTATCTAGGTTTAATGTGATATTTTGATGAAATTGAAAATGTCTGAGTAAAAACTAATTTTGTTCTTGACATAAATTATATTTAATAACTAACAAAATCAATATTTTAAAAATATTATTTATGTCAATCACCGTATCACATTGTTTCATAAAATGTCTAGATGTGAATAATTTTTTTACCCCCAATGTTTTCTTTGAACCTTTTGTGATGAGCTGAGAGACAATATAAGATATTTCAAATTATTAAATTGGTATTAAGGATTCTACTAATTTAACTTGACCGCTAGCTCTATCTTTACTCAATTTAAATGGCAGTGCAATCTAACGCAATTAACCATTTTACCTGTACTAAAATAAAATTAAATAAATATCCATTTTACTATTCTCCTTTCTCCTTTGCCTTGTATTAAAATATATTAGATAATAAGCTTATTTGCATCTAGTAATAAACAGGTAAATCCAAGGCAACAAGCATCATGACTTCAAATTGCCACGTGGGTAATGCTTCGACAAGCTGAACACACCGAGACCAACACTGAGAGCACCGGATCAAAAGAGCGACAAACCTAAACAATCTGTATAGAAGACATCTTGCGGAGGTGGCACTGACACCATGCGTCCGATTCCTAAATATGCTCCAAATAATCGTAAAGCACGTCGCTGCGCATTCTACTTAGTAGAGAGGGAATAGGGGTGTCAATGGTCCACCCGGACACCCCTCTCACTCTCCCTTTCTCTTTGGAGCCCTAATTGAAGTACCCAACAAACTCTTTCAAAAAAGAAAAAAAATCTTATGTGAACCCTAATTCTTGTCACACTACTAAGCCGACTCTCACTAAGATTCTTGCAATTTACTCTACATACGTCATACTCGTTTCCTTCCATCTTAAGTACTCAAGTATCGAAGTCCAATCTATAGAACACTACATCGATGATAGATGTCTGTATGCAAGTCTAATTTAAATGAAGAGACAAAAATTCTCAAAAATCAGAGTCAACCTAGATGTTTCGAGAGTTTTAATCGAAACTAATTTAAAATTACAACAACCGAATTGTAAATAAAGATGAAAAACTGTAAGAATGAAATTTAACCTACACTGGACATTGGAGTGAAAGGCGGTAAATTCTGAAAATTGGTTTTTACAACAAATTGCGACGTTGACTTCATCACATGTACGTACGAATCCGGTAATCGTTATTTCATCATTTTTCATCAAATTCACGTGCACGACACGTTGCCCGACTGCGGCGACGACCCATGTTCCGACCCGACCGGGTCGGACCCGAATAGCCGGTTTCCTGAGAGATTTCCTTTTCATTTTCCGTGTCAGCGGAAGAGAAATTACCCACGGCAGTGTCTGAAAACCAGTTCTAGATAGAGAGAACGGAGTTTTCAAGGATCTGAAATCTCCGATTGCACAAGTGGAGACACAGAGGTGGAGGCGAATTTTTGGCAACAACCCTAGACATGAAAAATCCCCAAATCTGAATGGAAACCCTAATCATAACCCGCATCGATCTCTGCGGATCCTCCATCTTCGCTCACTGTCGGATCATTCTGCGCACCTCACTCTTCTTCGCCGGAGGCTGACCGGATATTGTTTTACTCAAACAGGGGGAGGGCGGGACAGAGAGAGAGAGAGAGAGAAGTTGGTCGGAGATGGGGAGTCCAGGATCTGGTGCGGTTGATTATGGCGTGGGATCGATCGTGTGGGTCCGAAGGAGGAATGGTTCATGGTGGCCCGGTAAAATTCTGGGTGCCGACGAGCTTTCAGCTTCGAACCTTACGTCACCTCGATCTGGAACTCCGGTCAAGCTCCTCGGAAGAGAAGATGCCAGTGTGTAAGTTAGGATCCTCCTTGAATTCTGTAGCTATATCCTCATCTGTTCTTTAGTCAGCTTCATCTATTTCATTGGCTGTACCTTCACTTTCAGTGGCTTATTATCTGTTTCCTTGTTTGAAGCTTGATTACTGAAGAAATGTGGGAAATATCCAAGGAATCCAGTAGCAAGTTGAGTTTTAGATGAAGGAAATGCATATTTAGGAAAAGAACCATATGCTTTAGTATCCAAGATCAGACTAAATTATCTCACTATTTGCTATGGGAAACTGCAAAGAGAATAGAATTTGGAATAGATTTATTGGCTACCAGATGACTTTATTGGGTGTTTCTGTTCAGGTCGAGAAAACACATTGCTAAGAAAAACATGCCAGAAAGGATATGAATGAGTTGCATGCTTGTCTCAATTTTCATAGGATAGGTTGTTTAGAACTAGAGTAGATTACGTTAGTGAAAGATGTAGACATCCTTATGTGAGAAGATAAAGTAAGAATTCCGTTGCTTGTTATAGGCTGGAATTAGAATTTACCATTTCATGAATTCTTGAAACTCAAGACTTCACACCTAGGAAAGTTTGTTACATTTAAGTTCAGTGTCAAGGAAACACCGTCATCTGTAATTTTCCACTCTTTTTGATTTTTTTTTTTTCTCCAACAAAATACGAATTTTTCATTGTAGTTATGAAAAGGAACAAAAATTGTTCAAAGATACAAACTTACTTATGAGTGAAAATAGATAAAAGGCAAATAAAAGCAACAAAACAACCGAACAAGCTTATTACAAAACAATTACATCGGAAATAGCTCAATGAGTGCATGCACCAAATAGCCACCAATAGGTTTTCCTCTTGTCAAGTAAGCTCATGCCGAAACACTTTATCACAACTAGGTGAAGGGTACACCAATCAAAATCTGTGGCTAAGAGAAAAGTGTTTCATAATATCAAAGCAAGGTAGTAACAAAAATTTGATCCACCATTTCTGTTGCTAGCATTTTTAGGGTGGACTGGTTGGGTTGGAATATAAGAGTCTCCCTCCGGGGAGCTCCAAAGCCCCTTAGTTTCTTATAGGCAAGTGCAGAAATTTATGAAAGTCCAATTTTGCCTTCAGTTTAGAGGAAAGGAACCAAGGTCTGGTTCTGGGAAGATCAGTGGCTTCCAAATTCAGCCATTTGCTCGAGCCTTTGTGCTATTGCTCACTTGAAGGAGAAATTGGGCCCCAAGAGGCGGTCCAATTGGCAAGGTTTTGGGGTCTGTTGATCATACAGACTTGGAGGTTTCAAGTTCGAACTTTCAGGTGAGCTTAATAAGAAAAATCATCGATGTCTCTCGGGTCCGTGCCTGGGGGTGGGTGCGAGTGCCCCAAGTATAGGGTAGCAAAGCTCCAACTCCCTCTTGTTAAAAAAAAAAGAGAGAGAAATTGGTAGCAGAGGTTTGAGATTCTAATGGCTTAGATTGGAATCTAGATTTGAGAAGGAACCTACAGAGTAGAGAGTTTGAAGAATGGCTGATTCTTATGGATAGATTGGAAAATGTGGCCTTTAATCACCTTGAAGATAGCCTAATTTTGAAGGGTAAATGCTCCTGCAAATAGCCACCCTTTTGTTGTCAATGAATAGTGGCATGCTTTAAACGGAGCTGATGAACCAGATTTTGAGATTTAAGGTTTAGAATAAGGTAAAGTTCTTCTACTGGCCCTTCACGAAAGAAGCATAAACACTCATGACAAGGTCCAAATGAAGGTTCATATCTACCTCCCACACGTGTGCTCCAACTTCATGGAAAAGGATGATTTCATTAATCACCTTGTTTTGGCTTCTCTTTGGCTATGGGCTATAAATCATTCAAGCTCTTTGGATGGACTAGTTGTTAACATGAAGGCATAAAGGTGGTGCTTTTAGAGATTTTTCGGGTTGGTGGCTTTTAGGAAAAGCAAGGACTATCTGGAAGAATGCAACTAGAGCCATCATTTGAGATATATGTACAGAAAGGAATGATAGAATTTTCAAAGAGACTAGCAAACACTTTTCTAGACTTTGGGAGTCTGTACAGTTCACTGTCTAATCTTGGTACGAGAAATTTTCTTTGATTCCAACAAGTATCGTCTATTTGGATTGGGTTCTTCTTATAGGCTTCTATTTTGATTTCTCGGGAGATGTCTTATCTTCTTGCCATTTTTGTGTATCCTCCTTTCTCATAAGAAATGCTAATGTCTCTTGATTTTTTTTTTCAAATGATCCTCTTAGGACGCGATAACTACAAGAAGGTTATACATATAAGTTTAGATTTTTTTTCCTGGTACTCTAACATGTTGACCTTGCAATGATGAAGAGTAAGACAAAAATACAGAATCTTACTTCCGTAGGGATCTTCTGCCTCCAAATAAACTTTGTAATTCCTTTATGTTGCTTGAGATTTATTAATACTATGAATGTAAAAGGAAGGGATAGAGTAGGATTTGATGGTATCATCATTGCCCCAAAATCTAATTTTATCCTTAGTGTTAGGCAACAATTTCAATCAAGGGGGTGCCCTAAATTAAGCTGTCAGCAATAGAATTTGGAAAAAGAAACTTACAAAAAAGGTAAGAGTCTTGCTTTTACCACTTGCGTTGTGGAAGTCAAATACTAATGATAAGGTTCAGAAAAATTCTCCTGGATGCCATCTTTTTCCTGATTAATGTTATGAGCAAAAGCCAAGATGAGAACGAGGACTATCGTTTATTTTCCCCAGTGCATCTTGGCTAACTTGTTATGGAACAAGATTTTCAGCAGGTTTGATTTAGTGCCAAGCCACCCTCACTCAACTAAGAATTGTTGGAAAATTTCCGTGTGGGCCAGAAGTTGATAAGTTAAGCAGGAATCCTTTTGGAAAATTATTTCATAGGTAGATTTTTGGGGCACTTGGAAGTTGGACCAAAAGGGTTTGGAGAATTTTTCTTTTTTGACAAGAAACACTAACTTTTTATTGATATTTGGAAAATTACTAGCTAACAGGAAGGGCGGGCTTTTGTATGATTTTTCCCTTCTGGAGAGGGGACACCTTGCCCTTCGTTGATATTTGAGAAGTTACAGAACTCTGAGGTCTCTTATTTTTAAGTTTAGCTGGGATTTCCTTATTCAAAGTGCTATGCTAGTCTCTTAATTCTTTTTACTTACTCCTCACCTACTTATCCAAACCTGTTTCCTAATCAAGGAATTCCATTTGCTTGATGCACAAGTTTCATGCCATTCAATACTATTCTTATCATGTCTTTGGTAATTTGTTGGGTTTGATGTCATCTATAAGCACGAAGGTTGCATTGCTTGCATAGCCTCTGTGCTTCTCTTCTCTCTCTCTCTCTCTCTCTCTCTCTCTCTCTCTCTTTTTTAAGTATTATTATCATCAATATATAGCTTTTGTTATTCTAAACAAAATATCTTCATCTTCTTCCCAGGGATTGGTATAATTTAGAGAAGTCCAAGCGTGTGAAGCCATTCCGATGCAGTGAGTTTGATGATTGTATTGAAAGGGCAGAGTCCTCGCAAGGCATGCCAATAAAGAAGAGAGAGAAATATGCACGTAGGGAGGATGCCATTCTTCATGCTCTTGAACTTGAGAAGGAGCTACTGAATAAGCAAGGAAAATTTAATTTACATTCTGATCAAACGAATATTATATCACCAGCTGCTGTGAAGAAGGAAATACTTCTTTCTTCAGAACACTTGGAAACTGATGAAAAAAAAGATGCAGATTCTGAATCACGGCAATTTTCTAAGAGAATAGATGTAAATTATGACAATGAAATTACAGATCGATCTCATAAAGCAAGTGAAAGAGCTCAACTGAGTGGTGAGGATGACCATTGTGAAACAATACCAAGAATGAGAGGCTTGCAGGACTTTGGGCTCAGAATTGCTCCTTTCAAAAGAAAGGTTCCACCTTCTTCTGTTGTCTCAAATGGTTCTGAAATGCCTATAACTGATACCAATCCTCTGCCTCCTTCTGATGGTGTTTGTAGCATTGGAAATGAGAGCAATGCAAATGGTAAGCACTTTATGGTTTTAATAAAACGAATTATTGATTGAGGAATACTGGGTTAGGGATGTAAAAATGATCTCTCTCGCTCGAGCACTGCTGAACAGTGCCAAAGTAGACTACACCAGCTAAATTGACTGCATTATTTTTTACTACTTCAGGGATGGGACAAATTGGTAGTGCAAAGAGGAGCAAATGTATGTATCTTCCAGCTGATTCTAGTGATTCATTGGATTACAAAGAACCTTCTCTAGGTCAGGGTGAGATGTCAACACCCCATTTAGGACCGGGGGTTATGCCTTCTCAGCCTGATTCGCTGGTTGAAGAGAATGCTTCTGATTCATCTGAGAATGAATCTTCTGACTCAGAGACTGATTCTGATTCTTCCAGGTCAGATCAGGAAGTGGATAATGGCATGGCTGCACTTTCAGGTTATTATGTAAATCATATACATGTGGATGTTTATTTTATAGGAATTTCATTGTTAATTTGTGTGCCACAAATTTCAATGATGTGCTTTTATGACTTAGTGCTTTATCATCATTAATAGAATTGTCTTGTTTTTCTTAAACGATATTCGCCCCAGCTAGAGGCATCTTCTTAGCAGTTTTTATTAAATGGTTTGGGCATCCACACCTCCAATATTGTAATTGTAAATGGTATAGTACAATTGATGTGCTTAGTTATATTTCTAGGCTACAATTGGAGTCCTTCCGGTAGATGGTTTGGGTGATGCTGCGATGTCATGTTTTAGTTTTGGGCTTTGATATGTAATCCGGCGGGTTTCCAAGTAGGGCTACTGATCATGATTAATTTTCCTACTGCAGTCAAACTTATTCTGTCTATATACATGTGTTCACTATGGACGTTTTCTTCTTAGTTATATCCCCCTTAGCTATGCCAGTAGTATTGTAAGTTGGAATTAGTAAGTCCAGGCGTTCAAATTTTTTTTCCAGATTACATCAATTCTGAAGCTCAATTTTTAAAAATAAGAGGCGAGAAGTTCAATTCTGAAGCTCAAGTATCTATGCTCGTAACGCTTCTTTTAAATAGAAGGTTTGCTGATGTTTTTTTGCCTTCTCTTTGGTGTTCTGTAATAGATGTACTTGTTTACATGCAAAAATAGAATTTGTCACTGGATATGCAAGATACAAGTTGAATTTGTTAGATCGAGGTCTTGTTCTTGGTAATGGTGGAAAAGGAAAATTTTGAATTTGTCATTTGGTGTTTTGGAATGTGAGTTGTTTTATAGCTTCCTTAATTTTTTCCACCTCTGTTGGTTGCAACCTTTACTTGTAACTACAAAAGAAAAAAAAAAGTTTACCTTCCTTGAATTGTTCTTGGTGGTTAGATCTCAGGACTGTATTACTGGTTTGCAGTTGGTATCCTTTGGCTTTTGCTTCGTGTTTCTATTGCTTGGCTAATTTATATCCATATGTATTTGGGGTTTTTCAGATTCTACTTTGCCTTCAGAAAAGGAGCCAAGTACATTTGAAAGAACAGACACACAAGAGCATGGAAATATGAGCAGCGAGGAGCCTGATGATTCTGTGATTTCCGGTGACATGTCTCACCTTTATCATCATGACCCTGTGTCTACTAATGAAGCAGTGTCTAAGTGGCAACTGAAGGGGAAAAGGAATGTCCGTAATCTTTCAAAAAAGTCTTTTGGTGGAGTAGATGATGAACCATCAAGCCACCTAAGGGTATATGGGCAGACAAGATTTAGTCGGAATGACTATTTTGATGACAGCATGGAGGGAACTGATGCATTGGAAGAGGAATATTATTTGACATCAAAAAGGGTATCAAACAATCGGTATCTTGCCAGAAATTGTATGCCCGACTGGGAAGATCAGCCTGCTTTAAAAGGATATTGGGATGTCAAAAATACCTTGTATGGTATACGTCATCATTTTGGTGAGAGGACAAGAACTATACTAATCGATGTTGATCTGAAGGTCCAAGCAAGTTACCAGAAAGAGCCTGTTCCTATAGTCTCACTTATGAGCAAGTTAAATGGGCAAGCTATCATTGGGCATCCTATTCAAATTGAAACACTAGAAGATGGTGTTTCTGAAACTCTTCTTCCTGATAGTCTAGGGAATGGACCCTGTGAAAATGATGGAAGCACAGCGCTTCAACCAGCTTGGAGGACTGCGAGGAGGACAGCAAATGTTCGCATCCCACGCCCTCACTTACCATCGGCCCTGGATGGTGAAGAAGCTGGTTATGATTCTCCTTTTGCTGATCAAGAAAGGAAATCAAGATTTAAAAGAGTAAATACAGGGGTCCATAATCAGAAGGCAAGCCTCGGTAGGGGTGTGCCTCACATTCCCCGACCTTCTCATGATAGAAGGCTCCCAAAAAAGATGGCAAAGAAAGTAAGCTTATCATCTAACCAGAAGACTAGAACTTTGTCTTCAATAGCTGTTGAACAGAATTTTAGTAGCATGCCTATACATGATAATAGTGTAACTTGTCAAATGAATGGATTGAAACCAGAATCATCTGGGCCACCAACTGTAGCATGTATACCAGTAAAATTAGTATTCAGTAGATTATTAGAGAAGATCAATAGGCCACCCTCAAAAGCTACTTATAATGTGATTTTGTTAAATAACAATTCTAATCGAGATCCTTGACAAGTAGGTGTATACTATTGAATGTCTGAAATAAATGTATATCCCTGGTTCCAATTGATACTGATATCTTCTGACCGTGCCCGAACCTATATTGTCAGAGTTGCCAGCCCTTCTGATTCTTTTGGTAAAGCAAATACTGAGGATGAAGTTGAATATGCTTGTGAGGTTAAGAAACCTTATATTAGCTGCAATAAGTAATTAGGACCTTATTCTTTAGGTAGGTCATTGTGGAATCTACATAGGCGAATGTATATTTGGTTCAACACAGGATAGTTCCTTTGATCTATTTTACTTTGTTAGAAGTACAGTTTGAAAATTACAGGAAAACTGGAGATGGAACGATTGTAAATCTTATTTAGTTGTTATTCAAGGGTGGCAAATCTTCAGTTCCAAAGGACAATGTATTTGTAAATAACTCTGGCCCCGGTACTTTTCTGTATGACTATACTACAGGCATGTTTTTTAGTTGGTGATCCTTTTACAACATGCAATTGCTTTAGAATGTTTGTATCAAGATCTAGTATTTGTTGCAGTTCTAGTGTAATTTGCTTTTCCTTATCCCTCACCCTCCCGGTGTCAGTTTCCCAAAAGCACTCTCTTGCTAATCCTTTGTAGCAAAATCTTGAAGGAAAATGTTACAAGGAAACCTTCTTTTTTTTTTCAGTTTGTTTTTCCTTTTCCTTTGCCTTCTATTGACATCTATATCTCTTAATTATTTGTTTCTAGAGATTGTTTCCCGTCACTTTGTACCAAAAAGGTTGTATATGCTTGATCCCCGAAAGAACAAATGAAGCTGAAGGGTTGGGTTAGGTGGATTTGCCTACTTGTAGGCCCATAATACACAAGGTGTTGGTCGAAAGATTGAAACATCTTCCTTCTACTACTAATCTTTGATTTCTAAGCTACGTTAATAATTGCAGATTTCCTTCCCATTGGTAACCTGTGGGTTAATTTCAGAAAAAAAAAAGGTTTGACTTTCAACCTTGATCTCGTGGTAGTGGATTTGGAGCTTCCTGACCATTCTAGGAGCTGGTTAATTTCCTTCCCATAACTAATCTTTGTTTTATGTCTACTAACTTTTAATCAATCTCAATGAGAAGTCTAGGGATTAGTCAATAGTTTTTAGTGGCTTGAGAAAAAGGAGATTTTGGAGTTGTTGGAACACACTGGTCTAAAATATAACTTGCAGATTGAATTAAAAAGGTAAAAATTATTGTTCACTTGCACCATTCAAAATTTTGAATGGAAATACTTCAATTACTTCAAAGATGGGTCATATGTAAAAAAAGACAATGAGAAATTCAGGGAAAACAAATTGTCAAAAACTAGCTAATCTAAGTATATTTTGACTAAATTTTTGTTCTAAACGAGTAGAATGCTATTTTCAAATAAACACACTCATAAACAGCCCCTTGCACGAGTAGGCTTCTCCTAAAAGCTATGAAGGTCAGTTTCATCCAGGGGTTTAGCGTTGACATGGGGAATGATAAACGCAATACTAAAATTTTGTTGAGATTTCACAATATTCAGTTTCAATTTATTTTCATTTCCGTTAAGTAAACAAAAGCTTCGAATTTTTACATTTAATTTACCTTCTGAAGTTCTATGTTTACCTCTTAACCTAACACCTCAACAAACTGTCAAAAACATATGGCTTCCCTGTCACAGCCCGATTAACTTTTAAATGGAGTTAAGCCAAGCCTGAGAGGAAATTTTGAAACTGAAGGTTGTAGAAAGTTTTGAACGGTATTGAAGGAGAGCATTTTCTCCATCACAGAAGAAATCATTGGCAATTAAGGAAAAATCAGGCCCCTAAATCAATGCATTATCAGTGGGAAAGAGAATGACTTTGTCAAGTCTAAAGGAAAGCTACATATTTTACCTGGTATATAAGATTCCTTGCTCCCCTTTTCTCTCCTCTTCAGAATACAGCTACAATTTTCTCCTGAACTTTGTGACGATAACAAGTGAAAACAAAATTGGTCCAACTCAACCACAAACCAACGAAACACTTATACAAGCCTGTGTTTAGCAAATCGCCTCGAGTAACTCCTCAAGTTCACTGCTTATCTCAATCTTGTCTTCTTTCAATCTTTGACGCATGTCTGGGGATGATTTTCCTGCAGCTACGTATGTCTTGAGCAACAGATGGTATGCACTGGAGTCTAGACAATTAAAACTCTTTAAAATCTTGGCAAAATCTTCAGCACCTTTAACATCTTTCTCTTCCTCGAAGTACTTCAGAAAAGCATTTACCATTGCCGGTGATGGATGCCATTCGTTGTCCTTGCTTTCAGATATAGCTGATTCCAAATGACTTAGCGCCGAATCCACTTGCTTCAACTTCAAGAAATAAATCATGAACATTTCTCGGGCCCTTAAGAAAGGTCCTTTACTCCTCTTAATGGCATCCTCAAAGATCAATGCAGCATCTTTGTACATGTCCTGGCGTAGGTAAGCCCCAATGGTAACAGCTGCTAACCGGAAATCAAAGATGGAGCAACTAGATTCCCATTCGTTATAAGTTTTTTTAAGACCATCAAAATCCTTTAGTTTGCTGAGAGCCTGAAGAATGACAAGATAACTTATATTATTCGTCATTGGATAGACTGATTTCAGTGCCTTCCATATCCTATTCACCTCACTCAGATTAGAAGTTGATGCATAAAGGCTTATCAAGAAATGGTACGCCAGACATTTCTGCTTATTGGATTTGATCTCTTCCTCTACCTTTTTAAGAGCTAATTCAGCTTTGTCAAGCTGTCCTACCTTGACATAGATAGCAGCCAAGTTAGAAAATGTCGTCCAATCAAATTTGTTTCTGTCTTCATTTTTCATCTCCTCAAGAATTTCTTCCACTTTTCCAACGTCATCCAGAGAAGCGCAGCTGTTCATCCAGACATTGTACGTATACGTGCTAAGAAAAATGCCTCTCTGCTTCATTTCATCTATAAGAGGAGGCACTTTTTCCGGTTGATTCATTCTCATATACATGGTCATGAGATTGTTAAAGGACAAATTGGAAGCAAACTTTAACTCATCTATCTTCTTAGAAAGAGCCAAAGCCTTTTCCTGCATCATTTCCTTGCAATAGCAGTTCAAAAGAGCTCCATAAGTAAATCGATTCTTTGCAGATGGTGACAGATCACAGAAATAACTCTCAGCAGCAGCAATTCCTTTAACCTTTGATATAAGATCTAAACGTAGTGCATAGTCAGTGAAGGAAGAGTTGATATTCCTCATCTCCATCCATTCCATTATCTGCAACCGAAGCAAAGGCAATGGATAAGCTAACATCTTATGGTCTTATGCGATTAGAGCAACTTCTTGGCTGGTCCAGTATGAAAGGATAGTAGACTACATCCATGATTTGTCATGGGTTGGGGGAAGGTTTGGGAGTCTAATGTCTTTAAAGCATCCTTGTGGAGTTCTCTCTCCAGAGTGGTTTTTCTTTGGATACTTCTCATTATATTTCATGAAAGTCTTAGTTTATAATCCAAAAAAATCTAACCAAATGTTAAAAGAACAAAGATTCTAACTACATCTGAGGCTTAGCTCTCCAAAAATTTCATGATCCAAGGGACCAACAGGAATCAATGGAAACAAAATAGCACTAGAAATGAAAACAATTGGCATTACAAAAAGAAAATTAAACAAAAAGCCACAGAAATTGAAAAACCGATGGACAGAAACAGTAATCTTTTGCATTTATATTTTGCACACTTCCAGTGACGGACTTAAGCATTTAAATTCGGTAGCATCACAATCAATAGCAACTTCAGAAACAAACCTGGAGGGCATGGTGGTACCGGCGATACTTCCGGAGCTCCTTTATGCATCTCTCGAGCTCGTATTTTTTGACGATCTTTCCCTCCATGATGAACTGGTTCAATGTCCGCGCCACGCTACCGCCGGAGGCACCCAGCGCCGACAGCCTCGGGTAGAGCCGCCGCTGATCATTCAGAGGACCACGCGTCAACTCAGCGGCTGAAGTGCAAAGCTGCCGTAAACCTGCCGGCGAGATTAAACTCCGACGATTCATTTCCCTCGAAAAATCACTCGTCCCGAGAGCGTGAATCCTCAGAGGTTTTGTTAGGGCTTAACCACATTTCGGCCCTTCGTCTACTTCTTCAACGTAGTAGTTTTTTTACAAGTTCGATCCTCCAAGCTCTAACAATAGCGTCGAATGGATCCTCGATTCTAATTTTATAGGTTTTAAATGCCTATTTGGCAGCGCAATCGTCTGCAATTGTATTAAAAGAATTTTTATTCGGTGACTATTTATATATTTCCATTTTTAAAAAATATTTTCAAATTGTATAGAAACGAAAACAATAAAAATAAACTTTTTTTTTCCTTTTCGTGTTCACATTTTTAATTTGTTCTAAAACATAAATCAAAATATTATTTTATCATTATTGAATTAAGGTGTTGTTAGCCATGCATTTTCATTTTTATTTTTCTTTACTATGAAGAATGAATCATACATTAGAAATGTAAATATTATCAAATGAGTCCTAATTTTTTTAATTTTCAATTAATGAATTATGTCTTTTATCTCTAAATTATGATTGTGTTTTTCAAGTCCATAAACTTATTAGGCATAAATTGAAAAGATCGTACAAGTTTCGACAAGGATAATTGGAAAATATCAAACCAATTTGAACCGCTCACATCACAGTAGTAGTAGCGTAAAGGCCGTAAGTCGAGGCCCGGTTTAGGGAAAAAAACTTTTCATTTGCTGCAAGGTTGGGGAAAACCATTCAAGCGCTGAGATAGAGATGCTTCCTTCCCCAAACCAACTAAGGGGAAGCACCTACTCCTAACAAAAGCGAAGCGAGCCGCACTACTAGCGTGCATCCATTTTTTAACTGGCTTCAAATTAAAGCTTGATTAATAAGTCACGACACTCCCACCCCTAACTTAGGTTGAGCCCAAGTTTCTCTTAGATACAAATTAAATTAAAAGGTCTAAAGAATTCATGAATTTTAAAGTTTTCAAATAGGTCAAAGATTTATTTAATAAGAAACCAAATAGTTTAAAACTTATTATTAAATATTTTTTAAAGCTTATAAACCTATTAAATACATCAGTAAGAATTTAAATACTAGACTTGTAATTTAACATTTCCTTCTAAATAAGAATAGAAATTAACATTTCTTTCTAAATAAGAATAGAAATAGGGTATCAACTTCAGTCTAGCTCAATTGATTACATATATCTAATGTATAAACATGATTAATTTACTAAATTTTAAAATAATGTAGGCCATGAGTATGAAAAACTTGAGAATATGATACTTGTTCAAAGTTTAACAAAAATAATGTATATTTAAATATGTCAATTTAAACATAGTTCAACGGATTAAAATATATATTATCCACCGAAATGTCAAAAATTCGTCATAGTCTAGTCATGTTCAAAACCAAAAATATTGATAATAATTAATTCCTCCGCTGTAAAAAGAACTTCCAAAGTTAATTTTTATTTTATTCTTGTTTTAGTTTTAATTTTATTCTTTCAAGCTTTGTCCTTCAAATTCGCATCTCACCATTTAATTAAAATTATTTGCCTTCGAATTCAAAATAAATTTCTCCACATCGTGTGTTCCGAGCTATAACCATTTAGAATTATAAGATGATTGAAACTTTTTTTTTCTTTTTTTTAGAGTCAAGGACAATTAGCACTAGTACAAGAACTAAAACCGAACAAATTTCAAAATAAAATACCAAAATAATATTTTACTTTTTTTTTTCTTCATCTACTTGTGGCTTGCATTATTTTACATTTTTCTCTCTTTTTATTTTTTATTTTATTTTGCGTGCTTACTAAAGGTGGGAAAAAAAAATACATGGCTGAGTACTTCTTAAGAAAACACACTAAAAATACTTCTAAAATGCAGCCAAAAGCATGAGCGCTTTCCTCAGAATATGTGAAAAAACAGACACATATAACAAAAGTAAATCCCCACCAACACTACTCAATTTTCTGGTTCCATTAATTCCCTTTGTTTCTGTCTTTTCACATGCTTATTACACTTAACAAGGATATTTCTCCACAATAGGGGAACTTTAAATATATGTTTTAGTTCCCAAGACGGGAATGTTTTTCATTTTAGTCCCTATTGTTTAAATATTTTCAATTCTAATCCTTTATATTGTAACATTTGTTTAATTTAATCTCTCAACATCGATGAATGTTAAAATTAGTGGATGATAAACTTACCTAGCATAGTGAATTGGAAGAAATCTAAAGAAAAAAATATCAATCAAGGAAGAATACTCAAATTTATAAGATAAATTTGAGGGAAGAATCAGAAACTTTCCTCTCTTAGATGACACTTATCCTCTATATTTCTATCAATTCACCTAATATTATGTCATGTAAATTTATCATCGATCAATTTTAACATTTATCAATAATCAGTAACTAAATTGAAAAATATTAAAACATAAAAGACTAAACTAAAACTTTTTAACAATAGATTCTAAACAACTCAATTAGGGACCAAAACATATATACGGAAACACCTTAAAATGGAGAAACCCCAGAGATCCAGAAGAGTGTTCAGCAGACCAAATCTACTCACCGACGGCAATGAAAGGAAGTCCCCTGTTAAAGGAAAAGCAAATCAATAGTTAGTTTTAGCTTCAGTAGTGAATGTACTCTCACCCCATGCCCCCTCGGACTCTGTCAAGATATCGATAATAAATAAAAAATAATACTTACCTCTTCACTTTAATGATTACCAATATGTTTTAGACAAGAGAGAAAATTATAGAAAGAGAGAAAAAAAAGAGCAAATAAGTCAAGGAAGAGAGCTGTTTCTCTAATAATAGCCCCTTTCTTATTATTAGTAAGATAGGGTGAAGACTTTTTGTAGAAGGGTTTTTTTTTTTTTGAGAGAGAGAAGGCTTTAAGTTCTTAGGAAGGGCTGTACGAGGCAGCTCATGTGCAATTCGGAAGAGGGTTACCATACAAACAAGAGTCTATGCTTTTACATAAGCTTTTTATCCAAAAAGGATAAAAACCTTGTGAATCTGGTACACCTAACCATTGCTACTCTTAACACCCAACGAGAACCTAAGAGATATTTTTCTCCTTTTCTTCTTGTTGTCAAATTTTTAGCGGTGATTAGTAGGACGATTCCTACCGACCCGTCACGATATAAGTATTATAAATAAACAAGTCACCATTGTCAAACCCAATTCATGGAGAATTTGATCCCAAATGGAATCCTCCGACCTCAATCCCAATTCATAGTACCTCTATGAAATTATGGATGGAGATTGTATTTCCTACCCAACCCACTCCAACGCCACCCCTTTTACAGATGGGAAGGGAGGTTTTATTTTATTTTATTTGTTTTTATAAAGAACTTAACTTTCAATGAGAAGGAAAGAAAGAATACACGTAGACAATCAAACGAGACTATGTACGAGCATTATGAATTAGTGTTTACCACTTACCAGCCACCATGTCTTGAGAAATAGTCATTATCAAGTGAAATAGCAAGAGCAACGGCTACAGCTCTCTCTGAAAGAGTAAGATGTCGGGCGACTTCCAGCTCTTGAACCTGTCACCATCAGTAGCACACAATATTGAAAAAGCGAATTGAAAAAAAAACTAAAATCAAGTTAAACATCAATCTAATACTCTTACTCCTCTAGCAGGGCCAGTCCTTGAGACGGGGTCAGAAGCACCAAAACGAATAACGTACTGACCAGCATCAGTAAAGATCTGCATCATATTTACAGAACAAAAGTTTATAAAGATATAGCGGCGGAACTAATTTCATCTACTTCAGAAAAATGATTACAAGAAGTGAGCAAATGAAAATAAGATTTTTTACTGAGGGAAAAGTTCAAACATTTGATGTGTCGATGGAAAAGAAACCCTGATTTTGGAGATCCGTACGAGTTTTGTTTCTTATTCTAAATCTTAAGAGAGAAAATTCTTGAACAATTTCTTTTATATACTTTACATATGATGCTTGAATTAAAATAAGAGAGAGAAAAATAAAAGAGGCCAGGCTGAGAGCAAGAAGATTATGGAGATATCCTCTTCATTTCCAAAATTCACATTTTGATAAACGGAAAGTTTCTACTTGTTTTGAAATACTATTTTATAATTAAGCTATTGCATGAAGGGAAAAGAAACAACCTCAAAGCCAAAACCTCTCCAGTCACGATCTATCTCAGCTAGCACTTCCCCATCAATGTCCTTTAATGTGAAGGTCCAACTCCAAAAGCCAGGATTTTCGACTGTTGCGAACTGCTTGTTCCTGATAGTCACGATTTAAAAGAAATTGTTTGATTCAAAATAGGTTATTGATTCCCTCATGACTTTGTATGAGTTAAATGCAACTGAGATAACCACAAACAAAATACAGAAAGGGATATAATAGTATACAAGGATGACACACTGATATCATGGATATATCATATCAATAATATGTCTAAGTAAATGTTAGTTAATATTGAGGGAAATAGGGAGAAAATCTTAGAAACTCAAAAATAATAAGACTTATGTGTTCTATTAAATTTACTAATAATTCTTATTAGCTATTTTGCAAGTATGATTAGATTCATGTGTTGTAGTTTTAAATTACCATAGGGAAGAAATAAATGAAAAGACAATAACAAAATACATCTTCCCGAACATTTTATTAAAATAAAATAAAAAATCATAACAGTTTTAAAAAGTGGTCTATAAAACAGTTTTATAATTTTGATAGATAGTTGGTGCTCAACTTACCCAAGGTACAGATCATACACCCTCCTCCAGAGATGCCATCGTCTATGAACCACACCAATTTCCTAGAGTTGTTTTTCAAACGTGAAAACATGATCATAGTGCCCAAAGCTGAAAACTTTCTTACTGTATGACACATAGAATAACTGAGCTATCATAATTCATACCTTACCATCAACTTCAGCATATATAGAACTGGTTATCCACCAAAAGGGCCGTCGGACCTAATATGCATTAATATTTCATTTTCAAACCAAATTATCTAAAAATCATATTTATTTGTTGCTTACAAAGGAAAGGAAAAAAATTAAAGTGCTCACCCTGAAAAGTTCATTACCCATTGCATCTGTAATATATGCCACAAAAGGGCGCCTCAGGCGGAGCAACTAATAGCAAAGTGTATCAAGGATTAGCCTTTGAAATTCGAACAAGATGAATTATTCATTTTTCTTATAAGAGGGAAGGAAAATAGAAATTGTGAGCAGTGTCAGAATAGCCACAATTATAATAGTTTATAGCTTTACAGTTGGTCAAAGTAGTATAAAAGGTTCCAAGTTGTACCTGTCTAGCAATGATGTTACTTTGCTCCCGGATAAACCCAACTGGCTATTAAAAAACGTTGAGGTATATAAGATTAGAGCAGATTTTGATAAACACAAAAGCAGGATAAAATAAAACTAAAAGAGCAACTAAAAAATGAAAAAGAATGCTTACCGACTGGGGATAGCACACGTCTACTATAGCATAACGATTTTCCTGCATTTCTCCAAATACAAGTGGTGATATAGCATACCCACAAACAAAAGTATCTAAAGGGAAAGAAACAGAAATGCAAGCAAGAATCTGATGATAAGCTACCAAAACATTTGTAATACTATTTAAGTATGAACGACTGCTTAGTGAAGATTTATTTTTTCAAACATCACAAGCAGTCAAGCTCCTAACACGTTCTTTAACAGAATTCAATACATAACATTACACCCAGTTTTCTAAACATGCAGATATAGTATAAATAAACATAAACCATAATCACCCAGATAACAGAAAGAGAGAAAAAAACGGAATATACAAAGAAAGAATGAGTCCGGATATGGATGCTTTTAAGAGGGGACAAATGCAGAATAAGCCCACAAGAAAGAAATGATGGGTTACCAAGATAACATTAAATGAGACAAGTGTGTAAAATCACCAATTTCATAAAATCATCAACATAATTCTTGCTAAATAAAAAGGAAAATTAAAGCTACAACAGCAGTTCAATAAAAGGATCTGTCAAATAACAAATACATTCCTTGCATTCCTAAGATGGTGCTAGGAGTTCGATCAATAATGACCTTAACCTCATCATTCCAATCCTTGAAAAAATTCAAACAAGTAATGACATAGAAATCCACACATGAATAACCAACCAGGAGCAAACAAGTAGTGAAAAAGAGTTACCTGCTCAAATCCAAGTACCAGATTTGCCCACTCTATATCCCTAGTAATAAGCAGATTAGACCTAGCAAGAAGAGGTGCAACTTGGACCTAACGAATAGAAAGATAAAAGGAACCATTCATGTTAGTATGATGCTAGAGTATTAAAAGAAAAGAAGAATCTTAAATACAATAAATTTGCACTTATGATAAGGTGAGAATGTGGTATAGAAAGCAAGCATTTTACTGTAAAATTCACACAACGACAAGAACACATTCCCAAATCAGCAATCATGTTCAACTCACCTAAGAGGTAAGGAAAAAAAGATTTTCATACTCAGATACTCAAGCCCAACCATACTCGCTTATCAGAATTTGAAATGAACTCAGCTCAAAGTGTAATGTTGTCTTTTTCCAAAGACGTGATGGAAAATATTTCTCCCACGTTGATGATAAACCTGAACGAATCCACTCCCATAAGTGGAATTGTTCTTAATGCAAAGAGGTGAAGTTCTAGAGAGAACACATCAGATTCAAAGAATTCTGATCTAATTACTAAAAAATTCAAACGCATAGCTCCCTAATCATTTATAGAGCGATAAGTAGAACAACCTTCTTTATTGTGAACGAGACTACTTCAAATTTGGGAGTCTAAGAGTTTTATATTAAGAGATTATCTACGGTTAGGCTCTTAACAACTCATCAATGGATCCCGTCATGATTTTCCTACCCCCAGAGGGAAAATCACTGAATCAAAACTGCTTGGCTGAACAACTAAATTTTAACTAATTAAACTACAGCCGATCAGCAGCTACAACAAACAAACTATATCACTCGCAATGAAACTATTACGACTTCTCAACAAATAAAATTGTTCCGACTGATAAAATGTTCAGTTAATACTAGTAATTCAAAATACTCAGGGAAACTGCAATTAGGAAGGACGAGGAACGAATGAACTGACAGTGCTGTTTAATATAAATTTCTTCATTGCTATGAACGGAAAGTAGCGGGAAATGCCCTTACAGGAACCAGGTCACTCCATAGAATCAGAGAATAATCGTATAACTTATATAATCTAAGGTTACCTCCTCGGGAGAATGTGGCTCAAGAACACCGGAGACAGATTGACTTGGAGGTGGTTGCTTCCATACTTTCCCTTCTGCAAAAGCAGCATCCGAGGTCGATTTCCCAAACGGGCGCTCAAATAACAGATTCCTGTGATTATAATGCGAAATCCGCTTTCGATTTCCATGTCCACCCGATATCCGTTTCCGTTTCTCTCTACTTCTTTCCAGCTTCCTATCTGCTTCCCAGAGCTGCGCCAGGAATCTCCTATCTAAAAGAGGATAATCATCGTTCTCAAACCTTCTTCCGAAATGACGATACGTAGGCGCAATGCTCCGCAGTGGCCGACGCGAACTCCTGGCGCGGCAATCTTCTCCGATGCATTTGCGAACAGTATTTGACAAAAAACGCAAACTCCTGGTCCAGTTCATCTATGATCACATCCACACAGCAGAATCAAGCTCGAGAGATCAAAATTATGTGTACGCATAAGAATGCTCGAGAGATTGTAGTTTTTTCAGAGGATGAACAGAGCCGAGCTTTATTTGGACAATATCGGCGACGGGGAGACTAGAGAGGGAAAACGGCAGAGAAAGGGAAAACCAAGTCACGGGAAATTGGAAAAGGGAAAATAAATTGAAAAAAAAAAACATAAAAAGAAAAAGAAAAACACGAAAAATTATCCATGAATAATCATCAAAATGTCCTTGCTAACTTAGGCATCGGAGCCCGTGTGACAAGAGTCACACTGGTCTAATTTTGTTCGGTTTTGCAGGTCTTTGATGTCCCGATAATCAAGTTTGGTGCGAACAATTGAAAAGGCACCCAACCTAACTAAAACATATATTTAACAAAACAAAGAGAAAAATGGGTTTGACTTAAAACTTTTAAAACCATAAAAACCAAATCTTAGAAACTTTAAAACCATACAAACTAAATTGAAAATACTATCTAATAACTAATTGAATTAAAATAAAGTTTAAATCAGATGCAATATTCTTGACGAGATAAATGGTTTGGTTTCGAATGTACAGTGAGCGTCCAATTTCGATAAAAACATTAAAAAAACTAGTAAATTAAAGTTACTGCAACAGCATTTTTTTTCTCTTTTGTTTTTTTTTTAACAACGCTTTGTATCCATCTATTTTTATCAACCTTATTCTAAACTTTCGATTTAATTAAATTTAACCTTAAATTTATCATTTTTACTTCCAACTCTATATCAATATTCATGGGTTCTATCTCAAAATCAATTGACAATTAGAGGAGTAGTCAATGTCCTATTACAAACGACATTGTTAGATCTCCTCTCTTTTCAATGTGAGATCCTTAACACTCTAACCAATAACATAAGAGTACTGTTGTCCAAAAAAAAAACGTAATGNAATGTAACTTTTTTTTTTTTAAGTTCGTTACAACCATTAATAAAAATTCTTACCTCTTGAATAAATTTAAAAACATATATCTAGTATCTAATTGTAATTTATAGGCTTTCATTAAAATGAAATATATTGACATTGGAGTTAGTTATTTTTATTTTTTCTTTTTTGCATTTTTTTCTTAAACAATACATTATTATTCAGTGGTCAAATAACATATTTAATTTAATGCAAAGCTTTATAAAGCTTAAATGGTTAGTAAAACGAGTGTGTGAATTAGAATTCACTGAATAGATGGTTAACATTGTTTAATTTCACGAAACTAAAATTCTATGGTCAACTTCGAGATAACTTTTTTGGATAACTTATGTTCTTATACTTTTTAAATTTAATTCATATTGTTTTAAAAGTTTTAATTCAGTCAAACACCGTTGGATATCGTTAAGATTTAGTAAAAATAAACTTACATAATATAATAATAAGTGAATTTATTGAAATTTAAAGAAAAAACGTAAAGTAAATGTATAGTTTATCTTCAAAATTTATAAAAAAATTAATAAACATTTTAATTTTATTACTTACATGGAAGTATTATACCACATAAATTAATCGTTATCAAATTCTAAGTTTTAATATTTTCTAATGATAAGAGACTAAATTAAAAAGTATTAAAATATAAGAGGGTGAACTAAAGTTTTAAAAAACTCGGGACTAAATTGAAAATTTATAATCGATTGAAAAAATTGAAAACTTTAAATAATATGTACTATATTAAAAAATACAAAATGCTACTATTAGCCTATGATTATCCGTATATAGATATCTTGTGCTATATTTAGATTGGGATTTTTTATYTTTTATTTTTTAATTTGTCTCGTTTAAAATTTTCGTCTTTCCATACTTAAAATTTGTCATTTGCACACCAAAAAACATATGTATATATATTTAAATTATGATGTCAATTTGTGCAGACTAAGGTAAATCCTGTCTATCTATTCTATATATAAAAAGGACCTGGAGAATTTTCTCCCTATTTTATCCTTTTAATTTAAACACTTTCATATTTCGTTGCAATATAAAAGTTTTTTAATTTCTTTAAAAATATTTTATCTCCGTCCTTACAAATTTCATTTTTCTTAAATTAATTTTATATTTGGAAAATTTTCCCTCTCAATAGATTATAATCTAAAGAGTTAGAATATGTATATTTTGTTAGGTTTCTTTCTATGAATTAATTAAAAAATTATAACTTATTTTTAGTTATAATTAATAAGAATTTAAAAAAATTTCGTAAGTTTTTTATTTTTCACAACTATATAAAGAGTATTTTCTTACTCTTCCTCTCAACTTTTTATTCATCAAAAATTGATATTCTTTTATATTTCTGTATGATTTTCTCCTTTAATCAACGACGTGCTGCTTTCTTCTATTTTAGTTAGATTGTTTGATCAAACATTCAATTTTTAGTTTTTTTGTTCCAATGCAATGTTAATAATTGTTATTTTAAATAATACTTGATTACCTACACTATATAAGTAATTTATTCAAAAAGTTTAAGAGATGACATACTTGCTATTTTTGTTTTGTCATTTTATTTTTCAATGCCTCAAATAAGAAATCAAAACAAAGTTTTATTTAATTTTATGCATTGTTATGTTTAGAAAAAAAAAATGAAAAATCTACGAATATATGTTTATTTTAGAAAAAAAATTAAGTAATTGATATTTTTAGAAAAAAAATTAAGTCATTTTTTTAGTCACATTAATAGTGAAATTTGATGAGATAAACATGGAAAATAAAAAAAATGAGCACTTGCAAATATCGCAAAAATTTTTAGTAAAATAAGCAAAATAACAACCACATTTAGTTTTTTCAAATATAACATTTTTTTTCGGAAAAAATGGAGGTCCAATTGTAAAATTACAAATTCACCATTTAATATATCTGTAATATATCTGACCACTGATATATATCTCTAATATAATAATTATATACAATTGATTTAGTTATGATATAACCATGATATCTACTCAACTTCTAACATGTCTTACCACTGTTATACGTATGATAACCATTGATTTACCACGCTAATACATATATGATATATATTTTATATGTCTCTAATTTACCATTAATGTACAAATGATATACCACTAATATAAGTATGATATCTACTGATATAACTTCTCATATGATTATATGATTTACCACTAATATAATACTGATATATACTTAATACTAATATATCTCTGATATAACAATTATATCTACTAATATAACTATGATATATGTGTGTTGATATCATACTATATATCCAATATTTTTTCAGATGAAAACAATGGTGCATAATTTTTTATTTTTTAATTTTGAAATATAAATTTATTATATAAAATGTTTATGTGGACCATGCACGTTAAATTTTTGATATACTTTATAAATTTAAACAGTTGATATTCCACATATTTAGTATCTAATTAATATTAATATTGAATAAATAGTAGTGATATAGTAATCAACATTATTGATAACATTAGTATATTAATCAACAAATTAAAACGATAAACTATAATTTAAACAGCTGATATATCACTAAAAATTAAACATTTTGTATATATTTAGTATATCAGTTGAAAATATATTTAGTATATCATAAATTAGAAGTACATCAGATATATATATTATATGTATAATACGTATATTTGATGTATATCAGCGGTATATCTGATAATATATATCATGGTATATCTAATACTGTATATTAGGGGTACATCGAATGTATATCGGAAGTATATCAGAGTTATATCGGATGTACATTAGATATAGATTTGATTTGATGTATGATATACATTTGATGTATAGATATACATAAAAAAAATGTCATCAGATATAAATGGGATGTATATCAGATATATTAGATATCATAAAGATAAGATTGGAATAATAAAAATTTTGAAAATTAAAATTAAAATATTTTGTTATATTTTGAAAATTTGAGAAGTTGATGACATTTTTTGAAATATATAAAATATTTTTGCTACCTATAACTACCCGTAAAGAAAGGTAAATATAAGAGATAAAAAAATCAGATTATATTAAAAAATTTAACTATTCAATTAATTTTTATATTTTTAAATATTAAAATAAAAGCTATTACGCTAAACAAGAAATGGCGGTTCGGCTTCTCAAACTTGTCTTGTTGGCTTCCCCAAGCTCTGCCCGTGCCTCGATCATCCACAACTCCTCAGGCTCTCTCCTCCAATGGCCAATGACTCCAATCTCATTTATGATAATTCCATTAACGCATCTTTTCTTCCTTTAACCCTTCGTCTTCTTCTCTCATTTTTCATATATCTTCCATGTGTTTTCTCCTTCATGCTCACAACTCACAAGTCAGTATAAAATGTTAAGAGGGTTCCTTCTTTGACAGGCAAGCTGATGAAGAACGACGATACTTAGGAGCGGATCGTCGTCAATCCTACCTCCTGGATTCTGGGTATGTTTCGTAGACTGAAAAACTTTTAATTTTAAAGGGAAGCTATTCTTCTTTGAGCTTATTTCTGTTTGGTTCTCAAATAATGTTGGAATCGATGCTACAGCTTGTTGCCTATTTTTGGAATTTTAAATCTTTGAAGTCGAGTTACAATTTGGCTGTTTGGGTTTTTGGCTTCCAGTTTTAGTCTGCTTCAGAATTTGGAGTTCATGACCATCTTTTTGTTTTTATGCATTTAGCTTCCTTCAGTGATTCCCACTGGGAGTTCTTGACCATCTGAAATTTTGGTCCACCAACTGTTTGATGATTTGTGCCCTGTGGAGTGTGCCTTATTTGGTTAACCTTTGACCCGTAGCAGAGCCGACTGATTTCTTCTCATCTATTTCCTTCTCTTCTGATTTAGCTTCACAATGGAGTTAGACTCTACCGTCTACCTTCAAGATGTAGTTAAGGCATTTCTAAGCTTGATTTAAGTTATTGATTTTTTTTTAATTCTATATTGGCCAATGGCCAATGCAATTGTCAAACCTGCACCAGTCTCGAAATTATTTTGGTGCTTTTATGGACAGGACTTATTTTCTTCTTAATCTATGCAAGGAACGATGGAGACATATCCTGTCTTCGTTATCATAAATGTGAAGTATTCTTCTTTGTTAGTTCAGGTTTCGTGCAGGTCAAGTCAGAAGAAAAGAGCTAACCACAAGGTCTTATTTTGGATAATACGGCTAGGGGAAAATAAAACAAATTAAAGGATGTTCGAGGGAGTTAATTGAAGTCCGGTTTATTTTTTTGGATCTAATGCCCTCAACGGATTCATACGATAGGAATGCTTTTGGGATATAATTAGGAAAATTATTAGAGATATTTTGTGTGATCTTTATTGACTTTGGTTGAGAGGGTACCTTATCTTCTCTTCCTTTGCCCTTCGTACATTTTGTTCCTTTTATGGAAGTCTTGAATCTAATGGAAAGCCTCTTCCTTTTACTGTATCCCTGTGATGTCTTGATAGTTCGATTCAAATCATTTATATGGTATTAGTTTCGTCCCTGAATCTATTCGATTATTTGTAGTGTTTCTTGTATGTTCCACTAAGTATTGTGGTATATTTAATACAACTCACGATGTCACATTTTTTTTAACAGGAAGCTCATGAACTTCACCATTCAACTTATGAGAACAAAAGGCTCAGAGGATTATAAGACTTAGAAACTATAAGTTTTACCTTAAGTTTTCAATTTTCTATTATAACATCTTAAACTCCTTCATTGGCTCCATGGCTCGTCATGAAGCAGGAATGTCAAGGCTTACTGAACGCTGGCCCATATCAAGAAATAATGTTGGTCTGTTTGGGCAAAGACCATCATCAATACGGGGTGTGAAAGTTTATAAATCTCAAAATGGTAGAACTTCTAATCAAATTTTATTCACATGCCTCAGTAAAATGAATGCAGATGTTGATGGTGATTTGCAGCTATGTGGATACTATGTGTCGTGCATATTGGCTATCTTCCCTAATTTGGGTAAAGAATTTAGTTCTTCACTAAAAGATTTAGGTGGGGAGATTTCCATAGTGACTGACAATCTGTTTGAAGTAATGGCTTTTGTATTAACTGACCCCCGCCCCTCACCTGCATTTTTGGTCGCTGTATGCCAATTACTTTTGTTTCCGTTTAAGACAATATCATGTGAAAGTTATGCCAACGACATGAACTCTGCAATCACAGCTCTAAAGCCTCTTGCTGGATATGCGACCACACTAACAGACCTAGTAGCAGCCGAATATGAAGTGGCTAACAAAATAAGAATTATGCTTGGATCAAAAGTATATTTGAGAAGTTCATTGCTTGATTCCATCCTTTATGCAGCGCAGTGTGATTCACCACTAGGGTATTGTTGCAATTATGTGGCAGGGATGCTTTCATGGACTGACATGTCGGAGTTTGTATTAATCAATGATGTTCTTCTTGTTACGAAATCCCCTGTTCTAGGAGATGACAGAGTAGCGTCAGAAGTGCAGAGACTCCACGAAACCTTCAAAGAAATAACACAAAACCGTACTCCTCAGTATTTTGCGATCACCACCTTTGGATTCAAGGCAAGACTGTTAGACAGGTCAAAATTCCCACACTTGATAGAAGTTGCCCGGTACATAAGTGCCAAGCAATCTTCCACCTTTAGCCAAAGCAACTTTGTATTTCCCCTCCCTGTGAAGGGCCAAACTTTCTTGGAACTGGTTGCTAAACATGAGGCATTTATCAAGGAAAATCGGGCCAGATCAAGTTGAAGTGCTGTAGTGTTCTCTCCTACTATGATGGCCACTTAAGACAAGGATGAAGAACAGAATTCTAAGGGGCTGGTTGATTCAATGCAGTCATGAAGAAAAAGGTATTTTTGTTTGTGTAGAAACACATTTCTATTTCAGGGTAAACTTTTTTTTTTTTTTTTTGCCTGCGTTGTTTCTCTGTTATTCCTCTTGTATTGTTGCATGTCTAAGTTTTTACTAGGAACTGTAGACTTTGATTATGCGGTCTCTACGAAATGCAATGACAGTTTTTTTTGTTCTAGTTCTCTTTTTGGGTTATGAGAAATGTGGCATTGAACTAGAGAAAAAAAGTGAAAAAAGGCTCAATTATTTGTTATCTTGCACTGCAAATATTTGGGATTTGCTTATTTGTGAATTTAAGATACTAGTGGCACGTGCATTGCAAGTAAATATATTTTAAATTTAAACTATTTGGGAAATATGTTATAAAGTATTATTAAATTATAGTATGTTATTTTGTTTTGTTGGTTGATTGTTTTTATTATTTAATTAAATTAAAAAAATTTGAAAAAATAAATTTGTTTAACCAAGGTGAGCTTGATTTTTAAAAATAAAAAATGAATTTTTATAATAAAAGCATGAATTTTAGTTAGGATTTAAAATATTTTTGGAGTATAAGGTTGAAAAAATGTTAATAAATAAAATGTGAAACATAAAACTAAAATGGTAAAATACACTTTTAGTTATAGTTTGAGGATATGTTTTCATTTGGTTCTTGAGTTTCAAAAAGTGACACCATGATCCTCTTAGATAGTAGTTCTATAAGGTCGTGGCGGAGTAACACTCTCGTTGGTAACACAAATAAAACATGACATGACATTGGTAAGGTGGTAAGTTTTATATAATACTTTTAATTTATGTGATATTTTTTTTTCTCTTCTCTCCCCTTCTACTCTTTCTTCCCAATATTCCTCCTATTTTGTCCAATAGATTTTGAAATATTTAAAAAATTTACTTTTTACTTTATATTTATATCATTATTTGTGATATAATTGTGAGATAGGCAAAATAAATATTTTGACATGTATTTTATTTTGATATTATTTTTTTCCAAATGGTAGTTTTTAAAAATTTTAAATGTTGGGAATACGTTGTTTATTTGATTTTCTTAATAAGATATTTAAGAAACACTCCGTCAAGAGAAACCAATAATTCAAATTGAACAAATCATGTTGGTTAGTCAAACTGAAGCAAATCTATTAAAGATGTTTTAATATGCATTTCAACATTTTCACCAAATCAATATAATTATTTATGCCAATTTATAAATTTCATCTTTGAACTTTCAAACTTATAGATAATAAGTTCATAAATTTGAAAAAGTACTTCTTGAAGTTGATATTTAAATATTATTTATTATTAAAAAAAGATATTTATGGTATACATATAAATAGTATTCTCATTATTATTGTTAAACAAAAAATTGAAAATAAAATCTTTTTATATTACATGTTCTCTTTCTCTAAGTTTTAGTATTAATTTTATGGAAAAGAACACTAACGTACCATATTATTCCTTCCATTCTTCGATTTTTTTTTTACAACTTTGATGAGATTCAATAACAAAAGATTTTTCATATTTAAGCCTAAATTAATTAATAAAAATCTAAATAACTTAAATTTAAGTTCTAACAAATTAGAGCATCACAATAACAAAAATTACAGATTTGATATAAACACTACAGGGTAAAGTAACATTTTTCTTTTGTTTTGTTATTATTATTATTGTGTTTAGTTCAACTAGACGGGGGTGGAAATTCAAACTTTTCAACATTTGTTTGAAAAGATATGACTTAACCAATTGATTTATGTAAAATAACAATAGAACACCTTCGCATGTTATAGTTGACATTGCAACATAAAAATTGATGAGAAAAGGGTTTTATTTCATAACTGTAATTTAATATAAAATATTTGGTCAAAAGGGTCATAGTAGTAGTTCAATTCATAGTCCAACGACAATGAATANAAGAAGTAAAAAAAGTTGTAGAATGCGGCTAGAGGTGTAATCACACTTGAAATTGAAGTCAAAGTGGCGTTAACATAATGATTAACAATGTTAAATATCCGTTACCAAATTACTAATACCATATTAGTTTATCATCATAAAGTTAATTAAAGAAAAAAGATGAACGAGATGCTGGCACTCTCTTACCGAGTCACCGACACGTCATGGTGCTCTCCTTCCATATGTGCCGTTCATAATCCCCATTTCATCCGTCTCCTTCTCTTTGAAACAAAATAAATTTGGACAAAAACTAAATAACTAAAAGATCTGTACAAGATTAATTGTAACTGTTTCCTAATAATTAGCTAGCAATGTTGAAATCGCACAAAGGTAATTAATTTGTTTTGGTTATGCAAATAAATTTAATTTCCTTCTATTGAATGTAATTGAATATTTAGAATTAAAAATATTTATGAAAATTGAATGAAATCTTTGTAATTTGTAATATTTATTAAAGTAAATAGTATATTTGTGATTCATTAAAAAATGAGAGGGGTAATATAGTCTAAAAAAAGCTTGCTTTTTTTAATTTAGTATAGATATAGATTGGGTGACATTGGGTGAACAACACTGATTTTTCACATCTTCATACCTATTATGTCATCCTCTGGAACAGGCAGGTATTGAAGTCCTCAAACTGTTAAGTTATTTCCAAGTGGTCTTTTTGATAAGTTAAGTTCCTTGTGTTCTTAACAAAAAAAAAACATGTATTTAGTACAAATTCAGATTTTCTTTTTCTTTTTATATACCAACTTTCATATTTTCTTAGAAGTTCTGATTCCATAGTATTTTGTTAATAGTTCTAAAGCTACTACAATACACTGAAAAAATATCTGTATATCCCAAGTCCATGTCGAGGAAGAATTATCAATTCTAATGTTATTTGACCTGATAATGCACTTGTGAAGAACATTTTACATAGGATAGAAAAGAAACGTACTGCTAATGAAATCTGTGCCATATGGAGCCCAAGTGCCTAAAATATGCATGCCTCCAAGTTTTACTGAACAACAATGGACCCCAAATCCCCCAAAATCCGACCAGAAAACCAATTGCCAAGCTCAGATAAAGCCACTCATCAATATAGTTTCCACCACCATCATCATCTTCCATTGCTTCTCCGTTTTCTGTTTCTGATGCTGCCCTTTCCATCTTGCATCTCTTCATCAATGGAGGTCCACATAGCTCATTGCCAATGAAGCTAGACGGACCTAAGCCCTGAAGTTGTGTACTGGTTGGAATTGGACCCGACAATTTATTGTAAGACAAGTTCAAGTAATTCAAGAATGTTAACGTCGACATGCCTGGTGGTATTTGTCCCGAGAGTTGGTTTCTAGAAAGATCAAGAGACTCCATATTTGTCATGCTTCCAATATGTTGTGGAATACTTTCTGTTAGATGATTTTCCGATAGGTTCAAGGAATTCAATCCAAAAAGATTGGTGATTTCTTGAGGTATTTATCATGATAAGTTGTTGTCAGAAAGGTCCATGCTAGTCATAAGGGTAAGGATATTATTGTACTGGAACTCTCTTCCTTTTGTCATTACATATGCATTCTCCAAAATCCCCCCAAAGAAAAATGAGTAAAATATTCGTCGGTGGGAACTCCTTTGGTAGCCATTGCTATAAAATTGCCCAAACACTGTGGTATGGGTCCTGCTAAGTTGTTATCACCAATGTCCATGATTTGAAGAGATGAGAGCTAGTTCACTTGGGATTAAACCACTTAGCTGGTTCGATCGAAGTCCAAGAACCATGAGGTTTGAGAGATTCGTCCCAATCCATGCTGGTATGTCTCCCTTGAATGCATTTAGACTAAGATCCAAAGTCCTTTAACTTGAAACAATTTTGAAGAGATTGAGGGATTTCTCCCAAAAAGTTGTTTCGTAGGTGCAAAGATTGTAGCTTCCTTAGAGATCCCATTGAGCTGGATAACTTGCCAGGAGAAGAATTTCCAAATTGTGCATTTGACTCCCCGAATAACATAGGAAATGAGAGATGTTTCCAGAAAAGAAATTATTTAAAGCTCTACCACATTGGAGGATATATGGGGTAAGTGACCATGAATCTATTGAAACCAAGATAAATTGCTGCAAATCTAACATTAACATTGAGAGGAAAATAAGGTATTATACCAGTTAGTTGGTTGTGAGAGAGATTCAAGTATAGATATGTAGGGGACAAACTCCAAAACCAATATGGAACAGTATCTGAAATTCCAACGTTAGACAGATCAATGTCACTGAGCTTCTCTTGTGATTTGAGCCATTTGGGAAATTGAGAACCTAAGTTGCAAGATCTCAATTTAATTAGACTGAGATTAAAAGGAGGAATCCACCCAGTATTGAAACTCAATAACAAATTATTTTCAGACATGTCTAATCTTCTCAGATTCATGAGATTAGCAAGGTGAATTTCCGAGACAATGCCTTCCAAGCGATTACAAGAGACAATTAGCATTTGTAAATTTGATAGGTCCTATGCTTTTTGGAAGAATTCCATTTAACTCATTTCTAGCCAGAAACAAGTATTCCAATGAAGATAAATTTCCTATCAACTCAGGGATAGGGCCAGAAATGAAATTATCTGCAAGGTTAAGGAGTTGCAAATTTCTAAGCTGTCCAATATGATTTGTAAAATATGATTTGTAAAATGACCAAAAATATTATTTGCCCCCAAATCCAAAGAAATCAAACTACCCACAAGGCAACCAGAAAAGCTTTCAAGGAATTCTGGTAGGCTTTGAGCAAGTTTATTTTCCAATAGAGAAATTCGAGTCAACTTGCAAAGAGTTCCTATTCATCTTGGAATATTTCCTTCAAATGCATTTTCTGAAAGGTCGATAGAAACTAAATTCGTAAGGTTGGAAGTGTCATTTGAGATCTCTCCTCGTAAGCTATTAGGCATGGTGGAGTTGAAACTAATGTCTGAAAGATCAAGATATGTAACAGCTGATGAGTTTTGAAAACCACATGGAATTGGACCTTGAAAGTCATTACCATGCAAGTCTAAGGAAGAGATGCTTGTAAGACTAAACAACCATTTTGGCAGTGAAGAATTCAAATAATTATATGCTACATTAAGGTTTTCGAGGGATGTCAAGTTCGAAAAACCTTCGGGAAGCGGTCCTTGGAAATAACCACCTCTAAGATCAAGTGAAACAAGGCTACCAAGGTTTGATATCCAGTTGGGTATGAATCCATTGAAATAGTTAGATGAGATGTCAAGAACAGAGAGAGAACTGAAGTTAACATGGCTTAAAGGAGTAATATGATTCAGTTTACACCTAGACAAGCGTAGTTCCACTAGAGAAGGAAGCTTATTGATCTCCAGCAACCAATTAGACACCTTGCTGAGGTCTGCATAACTCAAATCCAGGCTCGACAACGAACGGAGACGTTGAAGCCATCGAAGACTTTCGCTATACAAATTCTGTCCAAAAGATGAAGGATCGCTTCACAAACTAAGTCGTTGCAAGTTAGATAGATTTCCAAGTTGACGAGGAATTAATCCATGAAATCCTGCACATGTGAGATTAAGATTATACAAACTCACCATTGATCCAAGAAACTTTGGAAGTTCGATCCCGCCAAAATCGTTGTAACTGAGATCGAGGTTCCTTATACTTCAAACTTAGGATGGAGTCACTTATCTTTCCCCTTAACTTGAAGTTTCCAGCATCATCTTGAGGATTTGCGAGTTTGAGCTCTTTGACATGACCCGTTAAGTTGTCACAAGTGACGCCTTCCCATTCACAACAATCTACTTCAAGAACCCAAGACGAGAGACGGTTAGAAGGATCTTCGAGGCCTTCTTTGAATCTCAAAAGAGTATCTCTCTCGCTTTCATTGCAAAGGATATCATTATCTCTATTGCCAAAGCTACAAATAGTCTTTGTGACAAAGAAGAGTAACAGAAGCATAAGAAGTTTAACCATTAATAGCGTGTCTTAGTTGCAGAAAATTGGGAGAGAAGATTATGAAATCTTAAATATTTTATATATACTCTTAGACAGTATGTGTGTTTGAAATGATTATTTCTATTAGGACTAATCTAATCAAAGTTGTTAATTTATTGGCCAAAGTTATAAATTTAATATTAATGTTGTGTTATATGCTCATACCTTATGTATGTCTTATTGTGATCTTCAGAATAACTTACACCAGAAAAATTATACAATCTTCAAGAGAAGAAAATTATCTAAAGAAAGATTGAAGGGTTTGTTTGTTTTTATATAAATAAAATATTAGCAAAGCAAAGAAACCTTCCAAGTTCTAACTAAAAAATTTGCCCATTTCAAAGGGGAAAAAAGACAAACAAATTTGCCGGACTTGACGAAGTACCTGAAAGTTAGAAATACGTTTATATATATATAATTTAAAAGGGAAGTTTGACCACTGATCGATCATTATATACTTCTTATAATTATTTAGTTTTCTTATATTAATAAAATATAACAATCTGAGTTCTTCTTGTTAAAAGTCTTGTTATAAATATTTATATATAAAAAAAGGGTCTTTTATCATTATAGATGGATGATTGAACCACCTTTGATTTTGGATCGTAAATGGTCATTCATTTGACTATGTTACGTGCGTCATCTATTTATTGTCAATTTTTTTTAGAACATTTTAAACCAAATTGGTAAATTTTTGTAAGTATAAAATTAAGATCATTATAAATGAAAGTACGAGGACCAACGCCAGATTTTTTTCAAAAACAATTTATTTTATTTTATTTTTTGTTTTTGATTTTTTTTGTTTATATCCGTGAGCGTTCAGACAAGCTTACATGTGCCCGACTAATCTCATAGAATATGGAAGTACATTGAAATTAATTGTTAAGGTATGTGGCCATCATGAGGTTTTTGAACTCATTCCTTCTCAATTTATCTTACCTTTGAATTGTTCTATTTTATTTATGTATATTATTTTTTTAAAATATTCTTTTAGACATAAAATATGGTAGAAAATAAACAATCATGCTTAAAGAAGAGTCGAATGTTGTGGATGGTTTGTGTGCCAACTCTTCTTGTGTCTGTATACACAAGAACCAGTCTTCCATTTTATTTTCTTACCTATTTTTAGTAACTAATCATATTACAGAGAAAACAGATACTAACAATTAAACTTGTGCCATAAGGAGTTCAAGCGTCTAAAATATGTATGTCTCCAAGACTTGCTGATGAACAATGGACCCCAAATCCCCCAAAATCCAACCACAAATCCAATTGCCAGGCTTAAATAAAACCACTCATCAATATATTTTTCATCATCTTCTTTTGCTTCTCCATTTTTTGTTTCTGGTGTTGTCCTTTTTTCCCTTTTGCAACTGTTGGTCAGTGGAGGTCCACATAGCTCGTTGCCAATGAAGCTGGATGGATCTAAGCCTTGGAGTTGTGTACTGGTTGGAATTGGACCCGACAAGTTGTTGTGCGACAAGTTCAAGTGATTCAAGAATGTTAACTTCGACATACTTGTTGGTATTTGCCCCGAGAGTTGGTTTCTTGAGAAATCGAGAGACTCCATGTTTGTCATGCTTCCAATTTGTTGTGGAATACTTCCTCTTAGATTGTTTCTAGAGAGGTTTAACGATCTCAACCCCAAGAGACTAGTAATTTCGTGAGGGATTTCTCCCGATAATTTGTTGCTTGAAAGGTCCATGCTAGTCATGAGGGTCAGGATGTTGTTGTACTGGAACTCTTCTCCTTTAGTTATCACAAATGCATTCTCCAAAAATTCGCCATAGTAAAAGGAATAAAATATTTGTCCAAATGAACTCCTTTTGGTAGCCATGGCGGTAAAATTTCCAAAACAATGTGGTATAGACCCAGTTAAAGTGTTGTTGCCAATGTCCATGATTTGCAGAGATGAGAGGTTACAAAGTTCATCTGGGATTAAACCACTCAACTTGTTCGATCGAAGTCCAAGAACCTTGAGATTCGAGAGATTTGTCCCAATCCATGTTGGAATGTTTCCTTGGAATGCATTTAAACCAAGATCCAAAGTCCATAAACTCAAGCAATTTTTAAGAGCCGAAGGGATTTCTCCAGAAAGGCTGTTGTTGCGTAGGTGCAAAGATTGCAGGTCGTTTAGAGACCCCATGGAGCTTGGTAGCTTTCCAAATAAATTATTGTTGTCCAACTTCACAACTTTTAACGACATCCACTTTGTCCAACAGTCTGGAATATTTCCTGATAAAAGATTGTCTCCAAGATAAAGAATCTTCAATTGATTTTCTTGACTTCTTGAATGACACAAGAAGTGAGACATGTTTCCAAAGAAGGAATTATTTGAAAGATCAAGCTCTATAACATTAGATGATACACGAGGCAAGTCACCATCAAATTTATTGGAACTGAGGTAGACCATACTAGACGGAGAATTAAGAAGTATATGAGGAATTTTACCAAACAGTTGATTGTGGGAGAGGTTTAAGTATGAGCATGAAGTAGAGAAACTCCAAAACCAATATGGAACCGTGTCTGAAATTCTAGCATGTGATAGATCAAGCTCATAAAGATTCTTCTGTGATTTGAGCCATTTGGGAAATTGAGGACCCAAGTTGCAAGATCTCAAATATATTCTACCAAGATTAAATGGAGGAATCCATCCAATTGAGAAACTCAATGTCAAATTATTTCCAGACATATACAACTTCGTCAAATTCACAAGATTGATAAAGTAAATTTCTGATACAATACCTTCCAAGCGATTGTAAGCAATGCTTAGTTCTTTTAAACTCGACAGAGATCCCATGCTTTTTGGAAGAATTTCGTTCAATTCATTTCTAGAAAGATCCAAAATTTCCAATGAAGATAAATTTCCTATCGACTCGGGAATGGGACCAGAAATGAAATTACCCCGAAGGTCAAGATATCTCAAACTCTTTCCAAGGCAACCGGCAGAAAAGATGTCAACGACTTGTGACAATTTTTGGCGAAATGAATTTCCTGACAGAGAAATACTCCTTAACTTGGAAAGAGTTCCTATTGAGCTTGGTATGCTCCCATTGAGTATATTCGATGAAAGGTCAAGAGAAACCAAATTAGTAAGGTTGACAATATCCTCTGAGATCTCTCCTTGCAAGAAAAGAGTGCGAAGGATTAGGTATTGAAGATTATGGAGAGAATACAGACAACTAGGTATGGTGGAAATGTAATTGATATTAGTATCTGAAAGATCAAGATATGTAAGGGCCGACAAATTTTGATTAGCACATGGAATCGGACCTTCAAACTCATTAAGCCCCATCGTCATAGAAGTGATGCTTTTGAGACTAAACAACCATTCTGGTAGCGAAGAATTCAAGAAATTATGTTCTAAGTTAAGGTTTTGGAGGGATGTCAAGTTCGAAAAACCTCTGGGAAGTGGACCTTCGAAATCACTTCGACTTAAATCAAGTGAAACAAGGCTACCAAGATTTGATATCCATTTGGGTAAGAATGCATTGAAGTTGTTTGATGAAATGTCAAGAACAGAGAGGGAAGTGAAATTGACATGATTCAATGGAGTAATATGACTCAACTCACAATTAGACAAACGCAATTCCACTAGAGAAGGAAGCTTATTGATCTCCAACAACCAATCAGACGCTTTGCTAAGGTTTGCATAGCTCAAATCCAAACTCAACAATGAACCAAGACCTTGAAGCCAATGAAGATTTTCACTGTACAATTTAGGTCCAGAGAATGGAGACTTACCTCGCAAACCAAGTTGTTGCAAGTTGGATAAATTTCCAAGTTGATGAGGTATCAACCCTTGAAATCCCGATCCTGTGAGGTTGAGATAATTCAAACTTACGAGCGATCCCAAAAAACTTGGAATCTGAATCCCTCCAAAATCATTGTAACTCAAGTCGATACGGCTTACATGCCTCAAATTCACGATGGAGTCGCTTAAATTTCCCTTCAACGTGTAGTTTTCAGAAGTAATCCACTCCGCTTCAGCTGGCCGGTTGAACCATCGCAACGAATTCCAACCCATTCGCAGCAATCTGTTTGAGGAACCCAAGAAGAAAGACGATTTGAGGGATCTGTGAGCTCTTTCTTGAATCTCAGAAGCGCGTCCCGCTCGATTTCAATGCAGGGTGCATTTGACGATGAATTGATGAAGCTGTGCATGGTTTTGGTTGGCATGAAGAATAATGATAAGAAGATAAGAATTTGAAAAGCTCTGCTAAATTCAAGTACTCCATCCATTTTGATCGATATGAAGTTTAGTGCAACTTCAAAGGAGGTTGAAGATCTTATAAATAAGGAATATCAATTTGAAACCAAGACATACTCTAATTTTTACTGAAGGAAGAAGCTGTGTACTAATTCAAAACATCACTTTCAGTGAACGAGATGCATGGAAATTTCAATTTTTCAATTTTGATTTATAATTCTCCAACATCCTAAAACACATCCATAAGAATTTTGTTTATATATAAACAGTCTAGTCTGACCAGAAAATGTTCATATAGTCTTTTAGAAAATAGATGCTACGTTAACTAAATATTGATGATATTAGGATTATCCCTTGTTTAGGTTTCAGGTTCAATTTGATAATCTAACAGTCTAAGATTAAAATTAACTTACTAAGCCTAAGTACAAGATATTTAAAATGGAATCTTATATACTTTATGAATTATTTGTAAAATGCAGTCACATCTTCCCGAAAATTAAAAAATTCCTTTGAAATTTCAAAGATTGTGGAGTTTTGGTTTGCACTATCCAACAAAGACTTTTTGAATACTCTGTGAAAGACTTTGGATATCACCATCATAAACTTAAATTTTGGACTTGTCTGAATGACTTTGGTCTTTAAATTCTTAAAATTTTATCTTTTTAACATTTATTTATTTTTTTTAATTTTCATCCAAAATATTTTAATTACTTCTCAAAATTTCTAGTTTTGTTTTTATTTAGTCATTGTCATTTGTTAATGTAACAACTACGAGACACGCTTATGGCTTATTTTATATGATTTGCTCAACATGCTAGATCTAAAGGATAATTTAACATAGTAAAGAGAGACGAGCCATAGGTCAAAACAAACATTTTTCTAATAATATGATCGGTTGAAAATGTCATATCATGTCAATTTAACTAACTTTTATCTAACAAGCATGTTAAATTAGTATTCTATTCACGGTGTTAACAACAAGATCTATATATAAAAACATAATTCAAAGTTGGAAAATGTAATGAAAACTTTTAAGTCTAATAACTAAATACACTACAAGAAAAATGACTTTCAGCGACGAAAATATTTCTTCACTGGAGCTAAAATATCAACAACGAAAAATAACTTGACGCTACAAACGTCCTTAGAATCGGGTTGTAAATCGACTCTAGCATCAAAAATACGTGTGTCGCATCTCTTCGCTGGCAGCTAAATACTAAATATATAGTATAACTATATTTTTTAAAATCTAGATAAATATATATGGTATAACTATATTTTTAAAGACGATTGGATTTTATAAATTACTTGTTCCTATCTTTTTCCAGATAAAAATTGATAAAAAGAAAGATAAAAAGTGATTAGAAATTTCAATGGTTCGTTTTAAATTTGTAATTATTGGTCGAAATGTTAGAAGTATCAGTCACAATGGAGTGATGAGTCTCGCAAAGACTTTTTGAGTACTCTTGCCAAAAACTTTGATTATCAATATCCGAACACCTTTCGAGAGATGAGGACTTAGTCTTGAAGAGGCCCTTTCAAAAGGTTAATGGTACGTTTTAGTTGGGAATCTGAAAATATCAAAAAAAAAAAAAAAGAAAAAAAAGAGAGTTGTATTCGTATTAATAAGAAATTACAATAGTTACTAATGTTGGAAACATGTTTCCAAAAATCCGGCGGTACGTCGATATTTTCATCGATATGTCCATGTTTTCAAGGATTCGACATCGACATGAGGGGTAAGTCGACATTTCCATTATAGTATAAAAAATCGACAAAATATGAAAAATATCAACAAAATGTCACTAATATATACCAATATTAAATATTAAATATTTCTTAACTTATTTAGAAATATGAAAATGTTTATTTGCTAATTTAAATATTTTTTACAATTTTTTAATTTCTATAATTTTACAAAAATATCTATCGACATCGACATTTTATTGATATTTCCATGAAATTAAGACATCGACATAGACATTTAAAAATTTGGTTGGAAACAAGAAATTGAGGGCACGTGTGATATTTATCGTTTCTGTTTTTTATTTCATCTTTCTTTAAAAAAATAAGAATTGAACAATATTTGATAACGGTTTATTATTTTTTTTTCTTATTAAAAAACCGAAATAGATCAAAAGAGATTTGATAACTTTTATTATTATTTTTTTCGTTCTTTAAATTTTTAAATTAAAAAGAAAAGAAAAGTAAAATTTTCCTATCTTTCTCCAATGAAAGAAAAAGAAAAAAAAATGATTAGAAATGACAACGGTTTGCTTTAATTATTGGTCGAAATCTTAGAGCTGGCTCCCGCTACCCGGCAAAGACTTTGACTATCAACATCCCAACACCTTGCAATATTTTCCCCACCATCCAATTTTTTAGGAAGGCAAATTGAATTTCAATTTAAAATAATTATTCAAGTGTTATATTAATATATTGGTAAACTATTACTAATTACAAACTAAATATTTGGTTCAATCTAAAATAATATTAACTAATTTATTAATATATATATTATTGGATTATTATTTATAATATACTATATTTTATATTTTATAATTTTGATAGAAATAAATATGTTTATAACATGAAATAATATTAATTTATTAGAGTTTTTATTTTTTATTTTTAATGTAATTTAAAATTTTAAAATTTAAAATTCAAAATTTGAATACACTACGAATATAAAAAATGTTGCTTTCACACTCTTCATATATTTGGATCATAGAATTTGATTTGGTGAATCAAAAAAGAAAGAAAAAAACACCATTCAAATTGCACATCAATTATTACTTTTGCCCATTTTTTCGCTTATTTAAATTACTCTTCAGGCAACCATTTTCACTGCATATTAAATACAATTGATGAATCAGACTAACAAGATTTTAAAAGAAATAAAAATGTATTGAACCCCTTAATTATGTTGGAAAAAATGAGCTAATTTCTCGGTCTTACTTTAATTATTTGTTTAATTTTGTTTTAGAGTTGAGGACGAATGGAATTCTGCGGTCCACGTCAATAACAAATTTCAACATAATCCATTTTAGAATTATTTTAAGTAAAGATATTAGTTTTTCTTTCTTTTAGAATTCAAATGAATCCTAAAAGAGAGGAAGAAAAACTTGCGAAATGAAAAAATAAAAAAATAAAAACAAATCCCTTCAAGGAATTTAGGGTAAAAACTGTGTTAGATAGACTTAATATGAATTAGGAGATGGACCCTTGAATCCTTTTCTCCAATATTACAACTTATAATATTATATCAAAATGACATATAAAAAATCCATAGGCAGTTCTAATTTGATAAACAAGGAACGGTTGGAACTGCATAAGTAGATCTTCCATCAACATTTTGACAAAAAGCTTTGGCTTCCATTTTTGGATCTATTGGTTTTATGCTCACATTTTCCAAAATAATATTGCTGCAGCGATTTCGAGAGCAGTTCAAAATAATTGCATTCTCATTTGCTGACGTTCCATTAACTTCACGATAAGTCACGTTGCTCACTTTTATGTCGAATAACTGAAAAAATATTGAAAAGAAATTTATAGATTATATAAAAGCAGTGATAACAGTAGATAAATTAATGAGAACTACACCAAATATTTTACCTTGTTTTTTTGTGCCTTTGCAAGACCGGTATAATATTGATCAATAATGATCGGGTTTTTCGCACCCATTAGTGTTATTTGTTCGAATGTGATGTTCCTTGCATATCCATATCCACCCTATAAACTCAAAACGTTATTAAAAACAAAAAGTTATGTGCTAGAAATTTATTTACAAACATTATTTTATAATAATAAATTGAGCTAGAAACAATTATCACCTGCCAAGTCTTGATTCTCATTCCATTTTGAGTGCCCTTTAAGAGGCAATTTTTTACATGAATGTTTTCAACTACGTTGTATTCTCTATTTCCTCCCAAGCTCCCAATACTGTTTTCAAATAAATACAAAAATAAAAAATATATATAAGGAATGAGAGATAAAAATGGTCAAATGTAATTTTTTTTGGTAATAGTAATTATTTACTGTTACTAGAAAACATCATTTTTACCTTATGCCATGGCCTGGGCCACAGGTTACACCTACAATATCGATATTGGAAGATCCATTGTTAAGGGCAATACAATCGTCACCTACATATAGAAATTAGTATGAAATTAATAAAATTGGTTATTTTAACCTTGAATGTATGTAATAAACAAAAGAATAAAAAATGATCATGAAAAATGCTAATTAATTAATTAATTACCTGTTCCCATGAAAGAATTTTGAATAAGAACATTGTTTGATCTAGAAACATCAATTCCATCTGTGTTAGGGCTATCTTCAGGAGCAATAATGTGAAGGTCTGAGATAATGACATCATTACAAGCATTTATGGAGATATGATTTTTGGCACTATTAATATGCTTCATTTCCCTTAGTTGGAGACCATTGCAATTGTGCAAAAATAGTGCCTGCAAAACCATACATTATAAATTCAACCATTAAAATCAAATTCTAGTTAGGATAAAATCTATCAAGTGTTATTTGGTACCTTTTTTCATATATTTTTATTTTACTCCTAAATTCCCTCTGAGTAGACCACAATTTTATATATAATATGTAGTAAAAATTTATTTGATTAGACGTACATGGGTTATCTGGTACTTTTTTACCTTAGCTTTTCATTTCACTCATAAAAACTCTTTAAGCACACTACACTTTTATATATAATATGTATAGTAAGATAAGACGATGGAAAGATGATCGAATAAAACTTACGGTTGGTCGTTGACAGTGTTCCCAATCTTCCCACCAAGAGGAGCCTTGACCATCAAATTGTCCTGTTCCATTGACAATGAGACCATCTATGTCTGAAAATTGAATCCATCTCTCTCTATCGTACTTTGGCCATGAACCTTTTTTTGGAGCCACTAGAGTCCCTTTAAGCTACAAAATCACAAAACCATAACAATATTTTCTAAGCTTGATATGTCCAGACATATAATAAAAAAAATGATGAGCAAGAAATTTACATGGAAAGTAACTTGTTTGGACTTGCAAGGACCCTGAAATTTGAGAGGCTTCAACATATAAATTTTTCCATGTGGTGCATGTAATGTTGGAATTCCTTCTGTTGCTCCACAGACATCATTCCAAGCTCTCAAAAAAGCCTTATAAAAAAATAAAAAAGAAAGAAAAACAATTATATAAAGAAGAAGATAAAGAAAGAATTAAAAGTAGTCCAAAATGTAGATTAAATTATTTTACTTGTGAATCATCAGCTTGCCCATTTCCAATGGCTCCATAATCAAGAACATTGAAGCTGGGTGAAGCTGACACAATCCACGAGCTCAAAATATTAATGGAGAAGATGAAAAGTAAGACAAAATGGAGCTTCATTTTCTAAGATAAAATGGCGGATTTTGATAAACAAAAAGAAGAAGATCGTGCTAAATTTTGGAAGGATAATGAAGGATGAAAATAAATGGCATGCTTATATAGAGGATGAAGGGGTGAAATGGGAATTGTAAAATTGTTTTTCTTTTTTAATATTTTGTAAGTATTGAAGATTAGAAAGGAAAATATTAATCAGATATATAATTATAAGGCTTGAAAGAAGCAATGTGTCCATATTGGTATGCATAAAAAATGGAGGATTTTTCTCAAATCTATTATTAATTAATGGGTCAAGCATATTATTTTAATCATTATTATCAGTTTTTTTTTGTTTTTATGGGAGATTTTGTTTCGGAGAAATTAATGGTTTTTGTGCATAAATATGGTAAGTGATGTCAAACCGTGAGTCAATCTGCCACAAATTTATGGAAATTCAAGCTTGATTTTGTTGGATGTGTTTCAATAGTTTTTTGGGTAACTTAATATTGATGAATTAGATTGTGTAATAAAATTATTATAATGTTGTTGAGTGGATATGTTTTTTTCTTCCTCAAGAACTAGAGTTATCTGAAATGAATAATTGAGAATATGGAGATGGAAAAAAAAAAAAAGAAGACAAAAGACAAAACAGAAACGAAAAATGTTAGTTCGTCTGTATCTCTCATTCAATTATGTTAGTTAATAATTAACATTATTTTAATTAACTTATTTTTTTTTTTATCAAAGAAATGTCTTATGGCTCATCTAAGCAAGAATTAACATTTTCTTTGTATTACGTAATAATTTATATTTTAAGAAATTTGTGTTCGTTGCTCAATACTAGAGGCTTAAACTAACAAAAATAATGTATTAATTAATTTAGTTATCTGTTTGTCTTCAAATAAGTCAAATTTTGTCCGATATCTATCTTCGAAGATGATAAGTTAAAATTTTTACCCCATCTATTTTACTATAAAATAATAATAAGAAAAATAAGTCAAATTTTTTAATGGAAAGAAAAATCACACGTGAATCTCTTGATTTTGTTACAAAAAGTTAGATATTAAATATCCATATTATGAGAATTACTTATTTACCCTTTTTTTTATGAGTATTATTCATCATGCATCCATTTTATTTGGATATTAAATAATACAATTGATGAATAGAATCTCTTTATTTTATAGTAATGAATTTGATGGATAGAATCTGGTTATACATGGAAAAGAAATTTGAGGTTTTCTTTTAGAATATTACATTTGATAATCAGACTTCAGACATAGGAGAGAGATTGTGTCCAATTAGCTATAATTTATACCAATTTTCCATAAATGTCACTAATTTATAAAATTTACAGAAATGGATTGACAATAAAATCATGGGTTTGACTTTTTTTACATAATTCCTACTCTACCCCTAATTATAATATATGTTTTCCTTAAATGAATCTCCATGACAATAAATTTGACCTTTTAATTTTTATAAGATTAAATTATTAATAGATATATATTTTTTTAATTTCGAACCATATTTGAAAACATTTTATTTAGTTGTAAAAAAAAGCATGTTATTTATGGTAATTTAAATATAATTTTGAAATTAAAATTTCAATCCTGTTTCAAATTATATTGGTGTATGATATTAAATAAAAAAAATACAATYAGTTTTTATTTCATATGAACTTTTCTTTATTTTTCAAAGATTATTTCTTCGATTTTTTTTTTCACTTTTGTATTTTCTGTAATAATAATTGTGTTTTCTAATCATTAATCATTTTTTTCGCATTTCAGCCACTTTTTGATTTGGAAGTTTGTATTTTGTCTTTTTAATGTTTTTTCCATTTTAGAGACAAATATCTTTTTTTTTTTTTTTGAAAAGCAAAAACAGCAACAATTTTGAAACAAAGATCTATTTGAATGAATATAGACGAACTATTTTAATTTCTTAAATATTATAAATACTTCACTTCAAAAAAAAATTCTTATTTTATGAATTATTTTAAAAATCTACTCTAATCTTTCCTGAAAACCCCTTTGAAATGTAAAAGTTATGTTCGAATTTTTGGTAGAAAGATTTAGCTTGTCGTCCGGTGTATTTTCTAACACTTTTAATTTCTAAATTTTTTTTTCCAATTTTAAAAATAATGATCCAACAAATCTTTAAATCTCATCAATTAGTTGAGAGATTGTCTCAAGAATTAATGAGTCATAAAATAGAGTAAGAAAAACATACGAAATAAAAAATGGAAAAGAAATAGACTTTTAGAATGAGGCCAAAACTTTGTTAGATAGACCTACTATAAATTAGGAGATGGAACATTAAATCCTTTTCTCCAATATTACAACTCATAATATTATATAAAAAATTCAGTTCTGCTTTGATAAACAAGGCACACTTGGGATTGCTGAGGTAGATCTTCCATCAACATTTTGACAAAGARTTTTTGCTTCTTTTYCAGGATCTATGTTCTTTATGCTCACATTTTCCATAATAATATTACTGCAACGACTTCGAGAGCAGTTCAAAATAATTGCATTCTCATTTGCTGATGTTCCATGAACTTCACGATACGTCACATCGCTCACTTTTATGGGCAATAACTAAAAAATCAACAAAAAAAACAAATAAATTATTTATAAACACACGCATAATAGTAGATAAAGACCTATAAAATAATGGGACTAAAAAAAGTTTTACCCTGTTTTTTTGGGCTTTTGCAAGATCGCTGTAATACTGATCAATAATGATCGGGTTTTTCACATCTATTAGTGTTATTTGTTCGAATGTGATGCCCCTTGCATATCCGTACCCATTCTGTAAAAGAGATATATAATTATGTGCTAGAAAAACATATACTAAATAAATATTTATATATACTATTGTACATGAATAAATATTGAAAATAAATTATCACCTGCCAAGTCTTGATTCTCACTCCATTTTGAGTGCCCTTTAAGAGACAATTTTTTACGTGGATGTCTTCAACTACATTATATTGTCCATTTTCTCCTAAGCTCCCAATGCTGTTCACAAACAAAACAAAACAATCAATATTTATTTATTGGAATGGGAGATAAAAAAAATGGTTAATTTTTTGTTTTTGAAATTGATAGACTATGAGGAGATGATAATGGATAAAAGTTACAAGTAAAAATATTAGATGTTACATATATTTGTTCAATAAATAGTTACTAAAAGAACGTCTTTAATTTTTACCTTATTCCATGGCCGGGGCCACATGTTACGCCTACAATGTTGATATTGGTAGATCCGTTGTTAAGAGCAATACAATCGTCACCTACATTTAATTTAAAAAAGAATTGATGTAAACTCGATTGGTATAATATATAGTTTAGTATTTGAAAAATAATAAAAATAATTCAACAAAAGATAAAAATGTCCAATATTGAAAATTTCTAATTAATTAATTAATTACCAGTTCCCATAAAAGAATTTTGGATAAGAACATTATTTGATCCAGAAATGTCAATTCCATCTGTGTTAGGGCTATCTTCTGGAGCCATAATGTGAAGGTCCGAGATAATGGCATCATTACAAGCATTTATGGAGATATGGTTTCTGCCACTATTAATGTGCTTCATTTCTCTAAGTTGGAGGCCATTGCAATTGTGTAAAAATAATGCCTGCAAAACCATATATTATAATTAATATTCACATTAATAAATTCAACAATCAAAATCAAATTCTAACGAAACAAGAAAGTATATAAAAGATGATCGAATAAGACTTACAGTTGGKCGTGTGCAATGTTTATCRCAATCTTTCCACCAAGAAGAACCTTGGCCATCAAATTGTCCTGATCCATTGACCATGAGACCGTCTATATCTGAAAATTGGATCCATCTATCTCTATCGTCACTTGGCCATGAATCCTTTGTTGGAGCCACTACCGTTCCTCCAAGCTAAAAGAAACAAAAAAACAAAATCATGTGAAAACATGTTCTTACCTTATAATATATTGGATCATATAATAAAAAATAAAAAATATATATATATATGACAAAAAATGATTGAAAAATTTTAAAATGTAAGAAAAGGGCAAATTATAATTAAGAAATGGGGTAAGAATAATTACATGGAAAATGACTTGTTTGGACTTGCAAGGACCCTGAAATTTGAGAGGATTCAACATATAAATTTTTCCAACTGGTGCATGTAAGGCTGGAATTCCTTCCGTTGCTCCACATGCATCCTYCCAAGCTCTCAAAAATGCCTGATCAAAGATAGACAAAGAAAAAAAAACTTTTGTTAGGGGTGTAATTTAGTCGGTTCGGTTCAATTTTCAGACAAAACCGACTTGACCCGAAAGTGTTCGATTTTCATTTGAGTCAGTAGGTTGGAAGGGAGAAAAAGAGAATAGAATATAGCTCAAATTACTTACTTGTGAATCATCAGTTTGGCCATTTCCAATGGCTCCATAATCAAGAACATTGAAATTGGGCGAAGTTGATACAACCCATGAGCTTAAAAGATGAATGGAGAAAATGAAAACTAAGGCAAGATGGAGCTTCATTTGCTAAGCTAAAATGGCCGATTTGAATGAGAAAAAGGAAGACGAATCAGTTAAAATCTGAAGGATGGTGAAGAAATGAGGATAAATTGCAAGAATATATAGACGACAAAGGGGTGATCAAATGGGAATAGTAAATTTTTTTTTCCTTAAATGTTTTCGAAGCATTGGAAATTATAAAGGGAAAATATTAATTGGATAGGATTAGAAGAATTTGATTAAATTATGGGCTTGAAAGAAGCAATCAAATTTTTAGTATTTAGGATTTGGTGAAATGTATTATTATGCCTAAAATGAAGCCAAAAATGGGTAGATTTTTCTAAAATTGATGATTAATAAATTGGTCGATTCATTTTTATTAATTATTATTGTTAGTTTTCTTTTTATGGGGATATTGTTTTGGAGAAGTCAATGGTTTTTTGTTTATAAATATGGTAAGAGATTCAAAATGTGAGTARATTTGATACAAATTTGTAGAAAACCACAGAATTAAGCTTGGTTTTGTTGGATATGTTTCTATAGTTGGTGTGAAAATTCACTCCCAATATTACTTCTTTAGTAACCTAATGAATTAGATTGGTGTAATAATATTGTTAATTATTTAGTGGATTTTTTAAACTAGGGTTACCTCTAATGGAGATAATTGAGGATGGGGCTATAAGAAAAAAGAAAAAAACAA